>JAUDYJ010000001.1:36662123-36989623 GCA_030761175.1 Masticophis lateralis
ATGTGCATGTGTACCTTTAATAAGTGTTTACTTGTGCTTAAATTAATTCTTGCAGTATTCTTGGCAAGACTCTCAGAAGTATCTTGCCCTTGCCATCTTCTAGGGCTGAGTGAGAATGACAGGCTAAATGTTTCCTAGATTGCTTTCTGCCTAAGGCAAGACTAAAACTTATGAACTTCTGGTTTCTATCCTGGTAACTTAACCATTACACCAGCTTGGCTCTCTATGATATTATTTAGGATGTTTGTAAAAACTGTTTTTCTGTAGGGCCCTTTGACGTGTATTTTTCAGTAGCCTGGCATGACTGCTGTTGTACTGGTGTGAGTTAGCAAATGGACAGAGAAAAGAAGAGAAGAAGTTCTTGAAAGATAGCTGTCACAAGAGCTGATGAGCTAACTGAGTTGTCAAAGCTATTAGGGCTCCTCATAATACAGATGCAGAGATAGCTGCTGGATATATAGATGTCAGGAACTCAAGCCATGGGAGTAGCCATCACTTTAGTTGTTGGGGGACATGCTGCTGGTCTGACCCAGACCTGGAGAGAAAGAGACTGTTCAAAATGGAGTGTGTGAAGAGAAGAGTTGGAGAGTGAAGTTAAGTTGTATATGTATATGTGTGTGTAGCAGTTGTCAGTTCTTGGTCAGTGAAAGAGAAAAAAGTCCACAGGTAGCTTCCCTGGAGAAATGGAACGGAAGTTCCAGAAAGACAACTTCTTCACCAAGACAGGAAGGAGGGAAATGGCCATGTTTGGCAAAGCCCTTGGAAAGGACTGGACCAAAGACTCTGAAAGAGATTCTCCCCCCAGTGGAGGAAAAGTTGATTGACTGACCATCAGATCAGATTTCTTTCTTTCAGTCAGGTTTTCAAATCCAGCATATTCCTTTCTTTTCACTCTCTCGTGATAAGCCAAAAATGGGTAGGGAGATGGAGTGAAGTACAAGAGGGTGAAACATCAGAAAAGCTAGAATGGAATAATCTCTGGATGAGAGATTTAGAGTAAATCTGACATCAGGATTGTGTTCTATATACTTGCTGTAAATACCTGTTCTAAATATCTTCATTGTATATTATTTAAAAAAAGCATAAAGTTTTGTTTCCCTGTGTCAACTGCCATCCTTGCAAATCAAAATATACTTCTAGTTCTAAAAGAACCCAATCAGACTTGACAGGTCCTTGGAAACGAAAACCTCAGTTAGTTAGATAGATAGAAGATTGTCGTATTCTGATTTTGGATTTTTTTATGTGGGTTTAATTATTTTTCTGGGTAATTTTTTAAATATATTTTTTGTGTCACAAAGACACATAGAGTTGACCAGGCATACGCAGAGTACTCTGTATTAACAAACAAATCATCAAAACTTCCAAAACAAGCAACAAGTATATGTAGATTTCCATCAGCTTCATTTAAAATGAGTAGCAAAGCTCTTTTATGAAAGTTCTATTTATAAGAGTTTCATCCAGCCTTCTGCAACATGCTACCTTCCTGATGAGATGGAACTGCAAGTCTTAGAATTCTTACAAAACAAGTGGGCTTAGTTTTACCCAATCAGAAGAGTTACTTCAAAAAAAGATTTCATCCATTTCTTGTGATGGGTGAAGAAAGTTGACATAAAAATGGGAACAATGGAAGATTCCAAATATGGCTGGTTTCTCTTGAGCATCAGAATTAGTAAGAACAAGCAAAGAAATTTGGTTAGATCAAATTGATGAAATATCTATTTATTTATTTATTATTCAAATTGATATATCCTGTTTCCCTGAAAATAAGACATCCCCTGATAATAAGCCCAATTGGGCTTTTGAGCGCATGTGCTAAAATAACCCTCCCCCCAAAAATAAGCCCTCCCTGAAAATATTTAAATGCAGAGCTGGAAATCAAGTAAGATGGCAAGAGGACCCCCATCTTACTCTACGAGCCCCAAAATAATAAGACCTCCCTGAAAATAATGCCAAGCACTTATTTCGGGATTCAAAAAAATATAAGGCAGGGTCTTATTTTTGGGGAAACATGGTAGATGCCCATTTAATCAATTTACATATGGGCAGGAAAAAACCAAACCACAAATTAAAAAGAAGAAAGAGAACATGAGAACATACAAAAAATAATAATAAATGCATAAAGCTCACAATTGAGGTAATCCTATTCATCAAAACACACAGAACATCTACAATGAAATTGAAGCCATCCTGAAGTTTGCATTTTTTTAATAATTAATTTGCAATTTTTAAAAGCTAGTTGTCTAGGAATGAAGTGAGAAATGGCAAAAGCAACAAAAAAAACAACAGAAAAGTTTCCTACATTAAGAGGCAGTAAGAAATTTGAAACCATGCTATCTAAAAATGAAATGGTGAAGGCATAAATCAAGGGAAGTGAGAAACAAGAGGCAACTTCTTTGATGCATTGGTTTTTAGAAAGTTTAATTTCAACTGACTCTTCAAAAGCAGCCCATATTTTTGCCTTGCGGAGCCATTTGTAAAAGACCACACATCTCAAAAAGCAGTAGATATCTGTAATCAATCTGGCTGGTCTGTCTACATAACTTTAGCACAGCAAAAGGAGAACCTAATTAACATTTATTTATAGCTGGTATTCCACATCTGTAGCACGGTAGAGTGATATCCTTGCTGATAGAGTTCATGAACAAAAATAGCTGTGTAACAGTTCAAAGTAAGCGTAATGTAAACCAAGAGTAAGTTTACATTTCAATTCCATTTTATTTATTGAGGGAAAATATTTCTGTTGTGGCTGTTGTATTTTGGGAAGGTTTCAATTTTTTGGGGACAAATTTGGGATAGACTAGTATTTTGTACAGTATCTGCACAAGATAGTGTAATAAATTATTTTTGAGAAAGATAAGGACAATTATTGTTGCGATTATTGTTTTGGTGTGTGTGTGTGTTTGTAAATATTTACTAAAATTCTGCTACCCAGAAAAAAATATTTCTTTGTGGTTCTGGTTGTTGAGAAATTCCACTATTTATGTTACGGATTATCATTATGTAAAGAAAGATAGGAATTGGTTTTGTATCTAATTAAAATGTCAATTAAAATCTGTATTTTGGGTATTCAGATTGGCAGTAACTTTCCAGAGCTTTGGAAATTTTTGTCCAATTTTTGGTTTTGTCTAGGCGGGGGGTACATGTAAGTAGCCTTTCTCAATTTTGAATGCTATCAAGAACCTTTATAACCTTATGAAAGTAACTTTAGAATAGAATGGAGCTAAAAGGGACCTTGGAGGTCATCTAGTCCAGTCCCCTCCTCAAGCATTAGATTCTATACCCGTGATGGTGAACCTATGGCACGCATGCCAGAGGAGGCACGCAGAGCCCTCTCTGTGGGAACGCACGCCATCACCAGCTGCACTTCTGATTTCCAGCACGCATGCTGGTCTTTGTACTCACTGGAAACCTGAAGACCAACTGGGCTGCACGCACATTCATGCATCCTGGTTTGGGCACTCACTGCCGAAAAGGTTCACCATCACTGTCCTATACCATTTCAGACAAGTGACTGTCCAGTCTCTTCTTAAAAACCTCCAGTGGTGAAGCATCCACAATGTCTGAAGGCAAGCTGTTCCATTGGTTAATTGTCCTCATTGTTAGGAAGTTTCTCCTCAATTCCAGGTTGCTTCTCTCCTTTATTATCTTCCATCCATTGCTTCTTGTCCTGCTCTCTAATGCTTTGGAAAATAAATTGACACCCCCACTCATTGCAGTCTCTCAAACACTGGAATACTGCTATCATGTCTGCCCCCACCACCACAGTCCTTCTTTTCTCTAGACTAGCCAAATCCAAATCTTCCAACCATTCTTCATATGTTTTACTCTCCAGGCCTTTAATCATCTTAGTTGCTCTTCTTTGCACTTTTTCCAAAGTCTCAATGAATGTGGTGACCAAAACTGGATGCAGTATTCCAAGTGTGGTTTTACCAAGGCTTTATAAAGTGGTACTAATACTTCACATCATTTTGATTCTATGCCTCTGTTTATACAACCAATGATTGTATCAGCTTTTTTGGCTGCTGCTGCACATTGTTGACTCATGTTTAAGTGATCGTTCACTAAGACTCCAAGATCCCTCTCACAGTTACTCTTTTGGAGCCAGGTTTTGCCTAATCTGTACTTGCACCTTTGGTTTATTCTGCCCAGATGTAGAACTTTGCTTTACTCTTCATTAAATTTCATTTTGTTGGATAGGGCCCATTATTCAAGTCTGTCAAGATCTTTTTGGATCCTAAGCTTGTCTTCTGGGCTGTTGGCTGTTCCTGCCAGTTTAGTGTCATCTGCAAATTTGATGAGTTTGCCTTCTATTCCCTCCTCTAACTCATCTAAGTCAAGTCAACTTTGAGGACAACAAGGAAGGATCATATGATGCTGCCTAAATTCACTACCACTGGATTTTGATTTTTCCAGTGACCTAGAAGGTCATGCCAAATGTTCAGCAAGGGCACTTCTAATTCTTTTCAAAACTCTTGTATAGGACTTGAAAGTATAGAGTTGCTTCAACTCCAGTGGTGGGATTCAGCCAGTTCAGGCCAGTTTGGGTGAATTGCTGGCTGGCTCCGTACCTTCCCGCCCTTTCCAGGAGTCCCATGTGCCATTTTGGCTCCCATGAGGCTTTAGAGAAGCTTTCTACGCCCAAAATGGGGTGCGACAGATGAGACATGCCCCCTCGTGGCCTGTTTTCACTCCCACGATGTTTCAGGGAGGCCTCCTAGGCCCAAAACAGGGCATGAGGCAAGTGCAGCATGAACACCACCCCCTCTGTGGCCCATTTTCACTCTCAGGAGGCTGCAGGGAGTCCTACTAGGCCCAAAATGGGGCATGGGGGAGGCGGCCTGTCCCCCCCCCAGCCCTTTTTTGTTCCCAGGGGTGTGCAGGAGGCCAAGTGCTGCCTGTCATACCACCTGGCCATGCCCACCCAGCTGGTCATTAGGGCAGAAAACCAGTTGTTAGATTATTTGAATCCCACCACTGTTCAACTTCATACTTCAACTCATTGCTAAATTGTTATCTTCGGCTATGAATTGGTTCTTTTTATGAATGTTTATGGTTTATGTATCATCTGTCTAAGGAGTTGATCTTTAATGTTTGATGCAGACCTTGTTTCAGTTTCAGTTTCAGTTTATTTGAATTTATATACCGCCCTTCTCCTTGCGGACTCTGGGCGGTGTACAGCCAATTAAGAACGAACATACAAAAGTTAAAATATTCATAAAATAATAATACAAGTGGCCATAAAATTTAAAAGCTAACTTCATATTTAAAATACGGCTCTAAAATGCTAAAATGTTATAGGAATCAGGCTAGGCCGGCGAGCTGAAAGAGATGGGTTTTTAAAGCCCGCCGAAAGGTTGGGAGGTCAGAGATTGTTCTTAACTCCGGAGGCAGATCATTCCAAAGGGTGGGTGCTGCCACAGAGAAGGCTCTCCCCCTGGGGGTCGCCAGCCGGCATTGTCTGGCTGACGGCATCCTGAGGAGGCCTTCTCTGTGGGAGCGAACCGACCGGTGGGAGGCAATTGGCGGCAGAAGGCGGTCCCGTAAGTACCCTGGCCCTAAGCCATGGAGCGCTTTAAAGGTGATTACCAACACCTTGAAGCGCACCCGAAAGTCCACCGGCAGCCAATGCAGCTCGCGCAGGAGAGGTGTCACGTGGGAGCGTCCCGTTGCTCCCATAATCCCCCGCGCGGCCGCATTCTGCACCAGTTGGAGCCTCCGGGTGCACCCCAAGGGGAGCCCCATGTAGAGAGCATTACAGTAGTCCAGACGGAAAGTGACAAGAGCATGAGTGACCGTGCGTAGGGAGTCCCGATCTAGAAAGGGTCGCAGCTGGCGAATCAGGCAGACCTGATAAAAAGCCCCCCTGGCCACGGCCGTCGTATGATCCTCTAAAGACAGCGCAAGTCCAGGAGGACGCCCAAGTTGCGAACCCTTTCCGTGGGGGCCAATGACTCGCCCCCAATAACCAGCGATGGAGTCAGCTGGCTATATCGGGACGCCGGCAGCCACAGCCACTCGGTCTTGGAGGGGTTGAGTCGAAGCCTGTTTCTCCCCATCCAGACCCGCACAGCTTCAAGGCACTGGGACATCACTTCCACGGCATCGTTGGGGTGGTCTGGGGGGGAAATGTACAGCTGAGTATCATCAGCGTACTGATGGAACTCCACCCCAAAACCACGGATGATCTCACCCAGCGGCTTTACATAAATGTTGAACAGGAGGGGCGAGAGGACCGACCCTTGTGGCACCCCACATACCAGGCGCCTCGGGGTCGACCGCTGCCCCCCTGTCAACACAGATTGCGACCGGTTGGAGAGGTAGGAGGAGAACCACCGTAAAATGGTGCCCCCCACCCCCAGTCCCTCCAACCGGCGCAATATGATACCATGGTCGATGGTATCAAAAGCCGCTGAGAGATCTAACAGCACCAGGATAGAGGAATACCCCCTATCCCGGGCCCTCCAGAGATCATCCACCAACGCGACCAATGCCGTTTCGGTGCTGTACCCAGACCTGAAGCCGGACTGGAGCGGGTCTAAATAGAACAATTAGCTATTCCAACCTTGACTTTAAAATATTTGAGGGAACGAGTCATTGAAAAATGAAAATGTTGAAAAAAAACTTCAGTGAACATTTTGTAAAAATGTTGCTGAGAGTTTTCACCTTTTTTTTCACTTAAAATAAAAGGTTCATGACAATGTGCAAACAACACTACTCTAGAAACACTAACCTTAGAAACTTTAAGATGTCTGCACTTTACCTCCTAAATTCCCCAGGCAGCCTGTCTGCTTCCAACACTCTCCTCCAAATGCAGGAAAGTGGCAGACAGCAAGTGGCAGGTCAATTGCAGGCAGATATTGGCAAGCCTGTCCCCAAATGCTTGCCTCCAAAAGCAAGTAAGCAGCAAGAGGCAGGCAGCAAGTGACCAACAGCAAACAGCAGATAAGCAAATGACCAGCAAACAAATGGCAGGCAACAAACAGCTGGTAAATGGCAAAAGGCAACAGAGGCAATTCTCCAAATGTAGCCAGAGCAATAAGCACATCCCATCTCCCAGCCTGCTTCTCCCAGCGGTGAACCCAGCAAGTGACAACCCAAACACACATGCATAAATACATTAAGTATAAACACATAATATGTTCAATGCAATCACACCAATGTCTCAAATGAGGACATGCATAGCTCTTGCTCCCTCTAACATCTTATCCAGAAGTTTCTCCACAGAGCTAGTATCAGTATGGATATCTATAAAGAGGAATTATATTAAATGGGCAACTGAAAAATAAGGCCCATTCTTTCGAACACAATTCTATAGTGGTTTTTGGAAAACCTGAGAAAATAACAACAGAAATTAATAGCCTCAAAACAAATGCTATTTCTCTTTCTCTTTCATGTTTTGTTCCCATACTCTTTTTGAGCTTTCACTTCATGGTTGTAGCTAATTGTCTGGAGGATGGCATTTTCTTACTTGATATCTACACAAATCCCTCTACCTTATATTTTGGGGGAGTGTGTAATTGCCTGCTACTGTCAGTAAAAGATGAATATATTTTCATTGCATGTTTCATTTCTTCTATTTTCATGTTAGGATAGAATGAAGACTATGGCAAACAACGATTTGCAATATGATTTCAGAATTGTAAGCAAGAAATCAGTACATCTCATTATATTTTCAGCTTACAAATAGCCAAAGATTTAAGGGGAAAAAAAGAACAAAAGATGGACTAACAACAGAAACATAACAATTTTAGTTCAACTGCAATTTACTTCCCAACCCAGTTAGTGATTATTTTGCAGCCGTAAACAGACTTGGCTCCCAATTTGTTATGATAAGATGTTATATCAGCGAACAAAAAGTTTTAAGTTTTTAACTATCATTTCCATAAATCCAAGTAACTGGGGATTATAGCAACTGTAGTCTAAATGGATTTGGGATGTATGGACTGCTGAATACACCTGTTTTGCATAAGGCCACTTGAAAACTTTTACACATTTTAGTGATTTGAGCCATTCTTTCTAGTACTATCTAACGAAACCTTCCCAACCTGAATGTCTTCCAGATGTTTCATCCAATTGCCACTATTATCAGTAGTAGAATTTCTGGAATTTAATGTCTACGCACCTGGAAGGTGCTCAGGTTGGGGACACATTGCTTTATATATTTATAGTTAATAATTAATTGTCAAATTGGAAAATGAAGACTGCTCAAAAGAAATGGAAGATAGAATACTGTTGCTCTTCTGCCAGGGAACCTATTTGATCAATAACATTATTTCCAACTCCCAAAGGTTTCTCATATGCATATCAAATTTTATATTTGTAGGCTTGGATTTATGCTAAAAGCCACAAAGGTAGAACTGTTGCATGAGGTCAATTGTGCTCAGATTTCTCTATACACTACAGCTTAGGTCTTGTAGAGGAGAAAAAACAGTTACTTATCATAACTGCTTACATAATTAATACCAGTAATGAGGGAGTTTCAAAAAGATGCTGATACCTGTATGTCTGAGAGTTTATCTTTGTGCCTAATCACTGAACCCCTTCTTCTGTTCACTATAGCTATAGACATTTTGGACAGATTTCCAGAGTGAAGCTAACAGCAGCGAAGCTTTAGCTGAAATAATTGAAGTAAAGTTTTTAGGGCACTTACTAAACTATTTAATTGTGTGCATGAAACTGCAATCCCAATAACTATACTGTTCCCATCACTATTACTGTGCCAATGCCCTCTTCTGGAGCAATAACAGTAATATCCAATTGGATAGAATGAATGCCAATAAACAATAATTTTGCAAACAATAATAATTTTCTTTTTAAGTAAGAAATTATCCAAACAATGTCATTGCTTTGCAAACTGAATGGGAAGAAACAAAATTGAGAATATGAGCATTCTAATATTGATAATACCAAAAAGAGGAAATGTGCATTATGATGCCATGATGTAAGCTTTGCCTTTTGCCTTTGCATCTATATCAGGGGTGTCAAACTCGATTTCATTGAGGGCTGCATCAGGGTTGTATTGTGGATCCCACCTCGGGTCCAGGGTGGATGTGGCCATGTGGTCGGGAGTGCCTGTGGTGGCCTGCGTGCTCTGCCAGTGACAATGGGCTCCCAAGCTCAATTTTCAGCTGCAACAGCCTTCTGCAACCTTTAGCCAGTGTAAATGGAGCTCATGGCCCTTGCGAGCTCCATTTTCAGCTGCGATGGCCTCCTGCAACCCTCACCCAGCAAAAACAGAGCCCTCCCAAGCTCCATTTTCACTGGCAGAGGCACTGTGGCCAGTTCTTTGCTGTTTCCGGGGTGGCCCTGTGGTCCTGTGATCTAACTACCCTGCAGGCCAGAAGGTGGCCCTGTGATCTAAGTACCCTGCAAGCCAGATCTAGCTCACAGGCCTTGAGGTTGACACCCCTGATCTATATGATCACATCCAAGTTCATATGGGATGGCGTTTGTGTCACAATGTCCCTACATATATTTTGTCACTTGTTTCTGTTTACCCCCTATGTGGATACCTAAGAATGAGAAAAGAAGAAAGCTGATAAATTCATTCAGAGGGTTTGAGTGCTTAAGTCTAAGAAGTGAGGTTTTTAATCTCTGGGTATTCAACAATGCTTCTATTGCTGAATTGGGGCCATCTTTTATATTTTCTGTCAGATATCTCATTATTAGCCACTGCAGCTTAACATAGTCTTTTCCATGCTGACAATAGATTTTTAATAAGAACTTATCAAAATTCACAACAGCCTTCATAAAAGGGATAGAAAGAGTTTAAGAATAAAAAGCAAATGTGATTATTGGAGAAAGTAAAACTGACAGTTTCATCAGTCTCTGCTCCCCACTGAATTAGCATTTGAAACAGCACCTTTTAGACATCCATGTAAAGACGCTTTCAAGTTGATCTCAACTCCTAGTGACTAGATGGACATATCTGTGAATTGTTCTTGGTAACAATATGAAAGTAATTTGACACTTACTTCAGTTCCTCTTTCTCTATGTTTAATTTCCCAGCTTTCCTATGACTGGTTTCCCTGATATTGCTCTGCCTATGAATTTTTGAGTTGTAAACTTCTGCCAATACAATCAGACCTGTCTGCAAGTCCAACCTGGAGGATCCTGAAAGTTGGGAGAAGATGGGAATGGGTTCATTTCCAGTGTGCCTTCTCCCATCTTCCATTTGCATACTAATTGCAGTTTTTCTCACATAGGAAAGAATTGTACTACATATGCTTTTTATGCTTGTTGGGCTTGCAGACAAAACAGAATAATGAATGGCCTCTTGGAACATAAT
Source organism: Masticophis lateralis (assembly GCA_030761175.1). NCBI lineage: Eukaryota > Metazoa > Chordata > Lepidosauria > Squamata > Colubridae > Masticophis > Masticophis lateralis. Next base: position 36,672,412 of record JAUDYJ010000001.1, read on the forward strand.
CTGTTTGTAAGTAGACCACTGTCTATACTCTCATAGCCAAGGCTGAACCAGGACTGATGCTGATTATCTTTTTGTCCATCACCACTCACAGTGGAATACTAAAACAGAGTCCAAGTTATCAGCTCTTTTGGCGACAATGGCTTAGTTAGGAGCCTTGGTTTTAACAGTTGTATTAATAAACTTTTGGAGCAAAGTGGAAATAGGTAAAAAAAATTCCTAAATGTTCCCTTTATTAATTCCTAATCTCTTCCCATCACACATCTTGGATGCCAAAAATAACAATAAGAAATATTGCTATTGTTTGGGAAAAACATCTTCAATAAAATGTTGACAGGCAAGTAGTAGGATCATTCATGAAAAACTTTGAGGCAAGATTTTATTCAATATGAACCAACAAGCCAAAAATGTCATTGTGTATAACTCTGAGCTGCATGATTATTCTTGCAACTCAACTGCACAAATTGTATCCGACAAGTTGTTTGACACGGGAGCTCATTCTGTGAGCAAAAGACTAGAAGGCAGATGTTCTGCTAATCTCTCTTGATTGTCTTCTGAGTGCCAGTTCAGTTGCCCTTCTTCAGTCATTTAGAATGGTCATTTGGGAAATCTGCAAGAAGTTTCATAAAAATAGCAGAAGGTGAGTACTGTACATGAATGTACACCTCAGCATTTCTATTTTTCTCTCTTTCTTTTCATAAGGAACCCAATTAGCAAATGTAGAACTTTGCCAAAATACATTGATCACTGGAAACTTGGAAACTGCAAAGATAATCAGCACAGGCAATCTTCCCAGTGAGTGAATAGATACTAGGCAAGTATTTTATGCTTGGACAAAAGGTTTCTAGTCTCAGCTAAATTAACATTCCTTCTAATAGCACAGTTGAATGGTAGAGTGTCTATCATTTTGGAGATGAAATGGAGAAGCCCAAAAATAAAGGTGTAGTTTCTATGTACTAACACAGAGATGAAGAATATGTGGCCACTGAGATGTTTGCAGTCCAAATGGTCTCATCCATTTTGCAACCTCCCAGTCTCCCCACCCATTTGTTAAGTACAGGTTGCTCAGCTCTATATTAGAAGGACTGGCTTTGTATCTAGAGATAAATCCAAGGAGGTTCAGAATTATTATTGTTGTTATTATTGTTAACAGAATAACGGAGTTGGAAGGGATCTTGGAAATCATCAAATCCACCCCCTACTCAAGGAGGAGACCCTATACCATTTCAGACAAATGGCTCTCCAGTCTCTTCTTGAAAGCCTCCAGTCTTGGGGCATCCACAACTTCTGAAGGCAAGCCATCCCACTGGTTGAATGTTTTCACTATTAGGAAATTTCTCCTTAATTCTAGGTTACTTCTCTCCTTGATAAGTTTTTATTTATGTTATTTATGTTATTATGTATTATGCTACTTCTATTTATTTCTATTTATTTACAATATTATTCATTTATAACATATGCAATATATTATATTACATTAAGTTTATTATTTATTTTATTTATTTGTTTGTTTGTCAAGCATATATAAGATAACAGGTAAAAGTATAAACATAATTTGAGTACATGAAAAGAGTAAGAGTAAAAAAGGAATATTAGGACAGGGACGGTAGGCACACTGGTACACTAATGCACGCCCCTTACAGACCTCTTAGGAATGGAATGAGGTCAACAGTAAACAGTTTAAGGTTAAAGTTTTGGGGGTCTGGGGAAGAAACCACAGTCAGGTAGTGCATTCCAGGCATTGACTACTCTGTTACTGAAGTCATATTTTCTGCAATCGAGTTTGGAGCAGTTTACCTTAGTTTGTATCTATTATTTGCTCGTGTATTGCTGTGGTGTATAATATTACTTATTATATTATTTATGTTATTATTGCTATTAATATTTATTAATAATATAATAACACAGACTGAACAATAGTTAACAAAACAGTTGTTTTGACTTTCTTAGAAAAACAAAGAAGTCTGGATAGTGAACATAGCAGTATCTGGAGACAGTAGAATAGAAGAGCTTTCTTTCTCTCTGTCCAACTATCCCACCAGTTCGTTGTTGGAAATACTGGAGAAGATAGTATACTCTATGCTGCCTAGAATTCTAGGAGGAAAGCCAGGATATAACTGAAACTAATGTAGTTGAACTTTGGTTAGTCACATCTCTAGTTGTGGGTTGCTTTTTAATGTTTTAAAAGCCTTTTTATTTTTGTTTGCTTTTGTATAATTCTGAGATTTACAAATGCTTTACAATCAATATGCAATCAAAAGCTTCAATGTGCAAGAAAAGAATTTCAAATGTTCAGGATGACTGTGAGACATGTGACTCAAGATAATACTGAAGCTTATATTTTCAATATCAGAAGACAAAGCAAGTAATATCTTTATATTATGCCTCTGACTGACATGGATGTATTTATAGATATTAATTCAAGTTAACTGAACTCAGCCTTCCGGTGCCTTTAAATGGAGCCCAAGAATCTTATGTTACTCTATTTCTTATTGTAGAATTATAGATTTGTAGAATTGGGAGGAACTGCAAGGTTCATCTTGTTCAACTCTCTGCAATGTTAGTTAGTTAGTTAGTTTATTAAATTTATATACTGCCCTTCTCCTGGTGGACTCAGGGCGGTGCACAGCCAAAAATAAAAACATTACAATACAAAATTTAAGATTTGTAAAAGAATTAAACAATTTTTGGCCCAGAAAATTTAAAAACCCATAGACAATTTTAAAATTTAAAAACCCATAGACAATTAAAAAGCTAAAAGGGGGGGGGGGTTACGCCATCCCAGCTGACAAAATAAAAAAGTTTTTAGGGCACAGTGAAAAGCCCAGAGATCAGATATCATGCGGATCTCCGGGGGCAAATCGTTCCAAAGGGCTGGTGCTGCCACAGAGAAGGCTCTCCCCCTGGGCGCCACCAGCCGACATTGCCTGGCTGATGGCACCCTGAGGAGTCCCTCTCTGTGGGAGCGTACTGGCTGGTGGGAGGCTATCGGCGGCAGAAGGTGGTCCCACAAGTACCCAGGCCCTATGCCATGGAGTGCTTTAAAGGTGGTCACCAACACCTTGAAGCACACCCAGAAAACCACCGGAAGCCAATGCAGCTCGTGCAGGAGAGGTGTCACATGGAAGCGCCCCCTTGTTCCCATAATCCCCCGTGTGGCCGTATTCTGCACCAGTTGGAGCCTCTGGTGCTCCTCAAGGGGAGCCCCATGTAGAGAGCATTACAGTACTCCAGGCGGGAAGTGATGAGTGTCTGAGTGACTGTGCGTAAGGAGTCCCGATCCAGATAGGGATGCAACTGGTGTATCAGGCGAACCTGATAAAAAGCCCCCCTGGCCACGGCCGTCATATGTTCTTCTAAAGACAGCCATGCATCCAAAACCAATTAAATCAGTCATAAAAGGACCTTAAGAACTTCCAGAGATAGAATAATCACAAATTCCATAGCTAGACTGTTGTACTGTTATATAGATCTTACTATCCGAAACTTTTTTCATAATATATAAGCAAAATCTAGGTTAACCCACTAAGTGTGCCTGGGTATAACATGAAATACCCCATCAGTTTTAAATCTCATGAAGTTCTAAGTATATCAGGAAACCTTCAAAAGATTGTTTTCTTCAATATATCACTTTATGTAAATCACGTGATAAAAAGCATCCATGAAAGAGATCGAAAACAAGATGGACTGATGACATCAGCAAGTCTTGAGGGCCCAATTGGCAAAAGAAAACTCAGGACTGTACTGGTTGGAGACATGTGGAAGAGGCCCTCATCCTGCAGTGGATTGACAGTGGCTAAAATGATGATGAATGAAATCACACAGTCCTATATATTTGAGAACAAAAGATGAAAATATAACTTCTAGAGAAGTCTTTGATTTATTGTCAGTACACATTCTCATCCCTTCCATGGTTTAATCATTTCCTGAAAGAAACAGTATATATATTGTCATATCCTTCAGCTTAAGAAGTACATGATTATACTCTTATTTATTTTTAAGTGTTTAATAATCAATTTTGTTTACTCTCCATTCTGACATGATGAATCATAACGAATATATTTGCATGATGTGCAGTTTCATATATATTCATTTGTAACTTAGCATTTTTATATGTACCATGGAAATCAAGCTGTTCTGAGCAAACTGTTCTTAACTGCACACAGAGACATTGTGCCAGTTCCTCCTGTCATCCCTTGAATTCCATCATTCTCTGCAAATGTTGTCACTGCTCACTCTGCTGAAGATCTTCAACAACTTATGGACAGTTTTAGCAAGGCCTGCCAAGACTTTGGATTAACAATCAGCCTGAAAAAAACACAAGTCATGGGTCAACAAGTGGATTCACCTCCCAGTATTACAATCTCTGCCGAAGAACTGGAGGTTGTCCATGACTTTGTGTACCTCGACTCAACTCTCTGACACTCTCTCTTTAGATACTGAGCTGAATAAATGTATTGGTAAAATGCCACCACATTTTCCAGACTTACAAAGAGAGTATGGCTTAATAAGAAGCTGATGGAACATACAAAGATCCAGGTCTATAGAGCCTGCATCCTGTGCACACTCTTGTACTGCAATGAGTCTTGGACCCTCTACGCACAGCAGGAGAAAAAATTGAACACCTTTCATATGCACTGTTTCTGATGAATTCTTGGCATCCCCTGGCAGGACAAAGTTCCAAATAGCTTAGTCTTGGAATGTGCTGGAATTTCTAGCATGTATACACTATTGAAACAGTGACGTTTACGCTGGCTGGGACATGTCATGAGAATGTCTGAGGGTCGGATTCCAAAAGATCTCATCTATGGAGAATTAGTGCAAGGAAAGAGCCTCAGAGGGAGACCACAGCTGTGATATAAGGATATCTGCAAGAGGGACCTAAAGGCCCTGGGAATGGACATTAATAACTGGGAAACCTTGACCTCCGATCGTTTAACTTGGAGGCTAAAGATGCAGCATGGCCTTCTCCAATTTGAAGAGACACTTGTTCGGCAGGCTGAGGCAAAGAGACAGTCCCAGAACCAGTGAAATCTGGGGGCTGGGCAGGGGACAGAATGTATCTGCCCTCAGTATGGAAGGGATTGCTACTCTCAGATTGGCCTTTTTAGTCACACTAAATACTGTTTAAGGACCTCTTTCCAGAGTACAATACTCTTGAGACTGAAGGATGCCAATGAATGCTGCAAATAATCCTGAGAGTGAACTTTTCTCTACTTTGACATCTCCCTCTTCCACTACTATAATGCTCCAACTTGGAGCTCCCTCTGTGTATAGTTAAATAAAAATGGTCTTCTGAAATTATGAAAGAATTATTCAATAACTTCTTAGATGCAAGACTTTCCCTATCATTTTTTCCTCCCTCCCTCCTTTTCTTCCTTCCTTCTACAGTGCTTCAAGTGGCAAAAACGTACAACTGTTATTGCTTTGTGGTGGCTACATTGGATTTTTCATCATGCCATAAATCAAATACTGCTTTAAAATCTGCTGGAGAATATTCAGAGAAGTTGTTTAAAACAGAATAAGTGTAATTTAGAATTCAATTGTGAAATTCTTTGGTACTGAGATCAGTTGCTTGCTTGCAGATGTTTCATTACCTAACTACCCAACATGCACAGATGATTTTACTTAGTTGATAACATCTAATTTTATTGCCTAGTTAATAAAACATCTGAAGCACTAGTTAAGTTCAGAGAGCGCCAAGAGGTTCACCATTGTTTAAAAAATATGAAACAGAAAGCAGAGCCAGGTCACTAATAACCTTTGAGATGTTACCTAATTATAGTCCCCTTCATTTCTCACAATCATTCAGAATAGAGCTGGAAGGGACCTTGGAGGTCTTCTAGTCCAACCCCCTGCTCAAGCAGGAGACTATACCATTTCAGACAGATGGCTGTCCAGTCTTTTCTTAAAAACCTCCTGTGATGAAGCACCCACAACTTCTGAAGACAAGCTGTTCCAATGGTTAATTCTTCTCATTGTTAGGAAGTTTGCCATTAATTATCTCCTTGATTAGTTTCCACCCATTGTTTCTTGTCTTGACTTCTGGTGCTTTGGAAAATAAGTTGACCCCCTTTCCTTTAAAATCCTATGTCAGAGAACATCAGAGAGTTATGACCCAATAGCATAAAGATCTTCAGTGATGAAAGGTTTTCAGGAAAGTCAGAAATGCTGAGGACTGTGGGACTGTGCTGGCTTCATTGCCGGAGAGCAAGCAAGAGAATTGAAGGGACAGAACTAGGAGCATCTGCAGCCAAGGATACTTGCATGAAAATTCAGTTCTTTTGCAATACAGCTACAAGGAGTGACAGTTAACTGAATCTGCTTTCAACTTATTTCATTTCAACAGTGCTCTATGGTTATGTTTGTTTTGGTTGGGCACCAGATTGAGGGCAGATCATCTGGAGAAGATCTATCAATGTATTGATAAGAGCTAATCAATATTATGTATGAAATGTAATTCCAAAGTATATTCCAATTTAAATATATTAAAATGTATTCTTGCCTAAATACATATTTTTAAAATGTGCTCTGAGCAGAGAATTGTAGGAACATTCACAAAGTGTTGATGAATAATGTAGTACCAATTTGCACATTTGTTTGGAAAGTTCAGATTAGGTAGCAGTGGAATTTACAAAGTTTGAATCCTTTAACCATTATTTTCTAGAAGAAATTGCTGGTTCACTTGTCTGGGAGCCAATTCTACCTTTAAATAGAGTGAGGAAGTCACCTTAGGCAGCTGATTTGGGGTTCATATTTTTTTTTCTCAAGGAGACTTGTGATTTTTTTCTTCTGCTTTAGAAGACAAAAGACGTTATCATTTATTTGGCTGCCATAAAACTTGACTGAGGTGTAGGTTGTGGAAGAAGTCCACTTTTTCGCTCCTGATTAAAGCAACGGAAATTGTTAACAGCCTTAATGTATATCAACCTTACTAGGTAGACTAAACAGGAAAGATGACCAAATAAGCCAATTCTATTTTATTATAAATTTATTTAATACAAATTTGCAAGTATGAAAGTATAATTCTCCTACCATCTCATTTATAGCCTGAGAAGGAGATCCCCTTCTAAGCATCTTGTTCTCCCGCTATCCCATTATCCTGCTTCATACTTCTTTTCTCTCACCATTTCCTAGACAGCATTGCTTCTTCCTATCTCCCAAAGACTTTTCCACATACCATCACAATGTATTCCTTGACCTAGACATCACTAATATAGCTAGTCAGAGGCAGTGGCCTGCTGACACAAAGGAGTCAATCAACTTGGTCTGAACTCAGGAAGTCTTCTTATCTTCAGACAGCTCTTTGGTCTATCTTGTTCCCTATTGCCTGAACATTCAGAAGAGATTTTAGAGGGTTTCCGAGTCATACTCAAAGATGCTAAGATGTTTGGATGCAAAGGAGTATTCTTAGACAGTCACTTTTCAAAAGAAATGGCCAACCTTCCCAACAAGCTTTAGGAACCACAACTTGTGCTCGTAATAAATACTTTTAGAAAGTGATATTGAATAGTAAGACCCCCACCTAGAATACTGCATCCAGTTTTGGTCACCACACTATAAAAAGTATGTTGAGACTCTAGAAAGAGTGCAGAGAAGAGCAACCAAGATGATTAGGGGACTATAACATATGATGAACAGTTGCAGGAACTGGGCATGGCTAGTCTAGTGAAGAGAAGGACCAGGGGAGACATGATAGCAGTGTTCCAATATTTGAGGGGCTGCCACAGAGAGGAGGGGGTCAAGGTATTTTCTAAAGCACCTGAGGGCCAGACATGGAATAATGGTTGGAAACTGAACAAGGAGAGATTCAACCTGGAAATAAGGAGAAATTTTCTGACAGTGGGAGCAATCAATCAATGGAACAGCTTGTCTTTAGAAGTTGTGGGAGCTTCATCACTAGATTCAAGAAGAGTCCAGACTGTCATCTGTCAAAAATGGTGTAAGGTCTGCTTGGGCGGGGGGTTGGACTAGATGACGTCCAAAGTCCCTTCCAACTCTGTTAATCTGTAAAACCTTAATCTGTAAAGATGTTAACCATCTGACCTGGGTACTGGAATTATGAGAGGCATAACCTGATTTGCTGGGAAGCCATGACTTTAAAACTTCCCGTGGTTTCAGATTGCATTCATGCAGGCCAAAGTGGTCTGTATGGGATGCACATACTCAGAAGTTTCAGGTTGACATGCTTTGAAAACAGAAGCGGTTGTGATATAATAAGATGGATAACAGAGCACTACCATAAACATATGTTAATGTCAGGAACCTGTCTGAAATTTTAAAACTCCCTATTTAGCTCATTTGCAAATTTAGCATGTATTCCTCAATGAAGGGAGCTTTATTCTAACCATTCCCAGGGCACGGTAAATGATTAGCATGTCAATGTTTTATCTTGATGGTTTCTATATGATTAAATGCCCTCTATTTTTTTAAGCCTGCAAAACTTACAGTAAGATCTATTCTTTTTCTCAGTATAAAAGCTTGGTTGGTTTTTTTAAAGTCCTGTCAGAACAGCAGCCAATGGTTTACAAATTATAATGGAAAATGAAGATTTATTTTTGAAGCATAATGCAGTTGGTGGATTCCCAAGACTCTTAAAGTTTATTCTGCATTCACAAAACAGAAATGTAAGGGTAAAAGGGTAACCCAGACAACAATACTTAATTTGTTTTGATTCTTGTTACCATTGGGTTGACAGTATGAGGGAAATACTGATTGCAATAATAAAAACTATACATTGAAGAAGTAGATTAATGAATACTACTAGTATAAAGCAGGAATCAAAGCAGAAAGGTCCATTTGTGAAGTGAAGCCCTGACAAAATTTTGTATCTTAGGTTTACCATTAAACTAAGTTATTTTATTTTGCTGCTAGGACTCAAATTGAACAACTTTGGGTTTCTTCTATTATCTGCTGACCTCCATTTATATCAAGATGATTTGTTGTCCTTAGATGATATGTAAGCCAATTTAGTGCAACCTATATATATATATATATATATATATATATATATATATATATATATATATATATATATATATATATATATATATATATAATATTCTCTTGCCATTTGCAATGTCAGCTGGAGGTGAGTAGACTTAAAATACAACTAATTTGAAGGACAAAGAAATTGCATCTCCATGTCTAAGTCCTAGATGCTAATCTCACCCTTCCAATCTAGGCACTGATAGATACAATGCTCTTGCATCTTCAGGCAACAAGATCTTATTGTCAACTCTGGCATATACTAGATAGAAAAGTTATTTGGCTTTGATTCCTGATTTATCCCTAGTTCCTGATTTCTGCTTCCAAGCTTATCGAAGAACCTACTTTTTAAATGTTTTACTAACCTCTGTTCTTTCGCAAGTTTTTTTGGGGTGTGTGTGTGTGCGCATTGGACTTCAGCAATTGTAGGTCACATAGAAGAAGCTAAGGCTTAGTTTGTGACAAATTGTAGTTTCATTTACCATTAGAACTCTCAAGAGAGAGATTTGGACAATCGCCATATGGGAACTTACGTTATGCACAGAAGGTTCAATTCCTGACATCTTCATATCCCAGGAGGTGAACTGGGAGAGTAATGGCAAATCCAAATAGACAGCTACACAAACCAATAATAGTCTAGACAGGATAGAGATACTAGACAGGCAATAGAATAATTTCTTTTACGTTATATGCCTCAAATTGTACCTGAGTTGCAGATCAGCTTGGAAAATGTTGGAATAGCAATAGCAGGTAGTCATACTCAAAAGAGCAGCTAAAGTTATTCTTAGACTTTTCAAAAGATAGTAGCAGGGGTCATGAAGGGTGCTGAGCTAATTAATTTTTCTGAATATGTGTTGCCTAGCAACTAGTAGACCTCAAGAAATGTGCTTCTTACTTTGTATTTCCTGCATATATGAAAGGTCTGTTAAAAAAATGGCAAAAATTTTGCTGACCGATTTTGGGTAACACGTTGAACTACTCATTCTAATCTAACATGTTGGGTTAATTCAGCCTATAGATTCTTCATGGATTAGTGCAAGATTACCAGATCTGGGCTACCACACTGTAGATAACCACTGAAGAGCAGCCACTAGTTATATTTTTATGTCTCTTTGCTGCCATCTTATGGTGTGTTCCAAGTACTGCATAGTTGGAAAACTAGGTCCCCCTCCCCCCTCCCCCCCACAAAGGTATGCAAGAAAATTATGTTTTTTCAAGATTCAGGACTGAAAACAGGAATGAAGTTATTTTGCATACCTGTATTTACAAAGATATGTTCCATCCAAGTGTAATGACCTGGGGCTGGGCACGGAAACAATGCAGCCAGAATGAAGGCTTAACTTCCCTTTATTGCCCCAAATTTCCCCCAAAAGTCCCACCATTCACTGCAAGTCTAGGAGCCAAGCTCTAAACATGCACCTCCAGTAGTTCCTGGCTGCTATTAGTCCAGAGGAGCAGCACAGTTCTGAGAGCAACCACAGTCCAGGGAATTTGGTTCCAAGGAGTCCTTGTCACAGGAAGAGTTTACTGGGACTGCAATCTGGAGCAGAACTGTGTCTGTGCAAGCTTTCACATAGTCAGGCCAGGCAAGCAAAGTAAGCAAGACAATCAAGGCAAGTAGGGCAAGGCAAGCAAAGTATCCAGATGTCGGTAATAACACATGACACTGGAAAAAGGCAACACTTGTTCCCAACAAGTGCCCCTCCCAATGGCGTCTCTTTAAATCTCATTCCCCAGGTGAGCCTTGTGAAGAGGGATAGGGTGCCCTCCTCCCGAGTCATCAGGTCACCCTGAGCTGATCCCACCTCCTCTCCATTCTCCATGCTTGGGGATCAGGGGGGAGGTAATTGCTCATTGCTGGAGCTCCGTCGTTCCTCTGCTCCACTGCCTGCTCTCTCCTCCCCCTTTGCTTGGTCATCCTGCACCCTCTCTCCTTCACTGGTGACCTTTCTCAGGCCTGAGAGACCTGGGACTACTTCATCCTGCTCCTCCAGGCATTCCTCTGTTGGCCCTGGCTCTGTCTTGTCCTCCTCCTCGGACCCAGGCTCCAATGGGGCCGTGACACTAAGGCAAGTCCAGTCCCTGTTCTTGATTGTTCTTTTGACTCACTAAAAACAGCTCTGACTTAAACTTCAAGTTGTTCATCCCCTTTCAATTCATTATTGATTTAAAATAATGAATAGGGTAGGATAGGGTTCACGGATAGGGTTCGCAACTTGGGCGTCCTCCTGGATGCATGGCTGTCTTTAGAGGAGCATGTGACAGCCGTGGCCAGGGGGGCTTTTTATCAGGCTCGCCTGATACTCCAGTTGCATCCCTATCTAGATCGGGACTCCTTACGCACAGTCACTCAGGCACTCGTCATTTCCCACCTGGACTACTGCAATGCTCTCTACATGGGGCTCCCCTTGAGGTGCACCCGGAGGCTCCAACTGGCCGCGCGGGGGATTATGGAAGCAAGGGGGTGCTCCCATGTGACACCTCTCCTGCGTGAGCTGCATTGGCTTCTGGTGGTCTTCCGGGTGCGCTTCAAGGTGTTGGTGACCACCTTTAAAGCGCTCCATGGCATAGGGCCTGGGTACTTGCGGGACTGCTTTCTGCCACCGATAGCCTCCCACCAGCCAGTACGCTCCCACAGAGAGGGACTCCTCAGGGTGCCGTCAGCCAGACAATGTTGGCTGGTGACACCCAGGGGGAGAGCTTTCTCTGTGGCAGCACCAGCCCTCTGGAACGATTTGCCCCCGCAGATCCGTACGTTACCTGATCTCCGGGCTTTTCGCCGTGCCCTAAAAACTTTTTTATTTTGTCAAGCTGGGCTGGCGTAACCCCCCCTCTTTTTTAAGTTTAAAGTTTTTATGGGTTTTAAATTTTAATTGCCTATTGGTTTTTAAATTTATTGGGCCAAAATTATTTAATTCTTTTATTAATATTTTAAATTTTGTATTGGAGTGCTTTTTATTCTTGGCTGTACACCGCCCTGAGTCCACTAGGAGAAGGGCGGTATATAAATTTAATACATAAATAAATAAATAAATAAATAAATAAATAAATAAATAAATAAATAAATAAATAAATCCACTGCAGAACTAAATCTACTTTTTTGAATTTCAGTTGTAAGAAAATAAAATATCACTTTGAAAATCTCTGATCTTTATTACTGGACCTGCTGTGTGGAGAACCATCATAAGGCTCTCTTAATAGTGGATTTTTTTCACTCTTGTTCAGTGGGTTAGTATTATAGCATTGTTTAGATATTCATTATTTGAAAGAAGACGCAGGGCAGACTCTTAAGATCTATTGAAAGGATTACAAATTTGAATGTATTCTGGAATAAACATGAGAAAATATTTATCTCCATATATATAGTGATAGATGATTTGTTGCCCATGGTTATGAATGTATTTTCTATTAAAATCATGCAGAGAGAACAACATAAAAATGAACAGGTTCTTTTATCATTATTGTCTCCTACAGAACATATACCCCCAGTCTCTAAATAAGGCCACATTAATCTTATTTATCTAGAACTAAACAATCTATGTAAAGTAATTTCATTATAGAAAAGTACACTTATCTTGTCCCCCCAAAACATATACACAAACATAATATATTTCTGAAGGCTTCCAACTGGAAAGGCAGAGTTTGTGAGGAAGAATATAAGTAATAACTTGCTCTTTATTCTGTCTTCACCTTTAATTGTTACAGGAAAATATGATTTGATCTGAAATTTCTCAGTGGATTGGTTAACTCGTGCACTCATCTCCAGTTTTCAGTTTTGCAAGAATTTAGAATTTCCCTAACTTACTTTATATAATTATGAGAAGTCTTAGGGAAGCTCACTGTAACTGTGGTCTATTTTATTTTCCTTTTAAGTAGAAATGTCAGTTGTAATATAGATGATAGATAGATAGATAGATAGATAGATAGATGGATAGATAGATAGATAGATATAACAAACTATTCTAAATATACGAGTTCCAGGTATATTAGTAAAGAAAGAAGTAGACATCCTGCGAGCTCCGGAACTTAAAATTTTAAAATTTTAAAATAATTAAAATTTTATTTAACTAAGCTTTTGTCAGCCATCTGCTGACATCACCCCATCCTATAGACGAAATACAACCACCATCCAGAAGCCAGACCATGGCGGCATCACCAGATGCTGCAGCCTCCTCCGATTCCTACACAAAGCAAACGGACACATACCATGAACACATGGCAAGACTTCAAACTCAGAGCCAAACCAAAGCCCAGGATGTGGCATCACAGCCATCTGCTCAGGACATTACATAAAAAAAACTCAGGATATCACAATGCTAGAACTCAGGATGTTAACACACAGCCCGTTACCCAGGTCGTTAAAACACAAAAGACTAATGGGCACACATCAAGAACCTCACCCACACAGGATGTTATGAAACAGCTGACTAATCTGCAAACATCAACTCCATCAACTAATCAAGATGTAACAATGCAGGCAACCAAACTGCTCACAGCAACAAAGCCAGCACCTCACACCTCCCCACCAGTATTTATAGAGAGACTGCAGCTCCGATCATGCTTTCCTCGCACAAGCATGAAGCCAACAACACCAGCCTCAAGATGACGAGTGGGACCTCGTCGAAACGTTGCCAAGATACTCTCAATCTTACACAGAAAAAGACCGGAATACACCAAAACTCGTATACTTCTACCCATGAAAATCTACGAAAACACACACACACACACACATACACACACACAATATCTATCTATCTATCTATCTATCTATCTATCTATCTATCTATCATCTATCTATCTATCTATCTGTTATGTCCTTATAAGGACATCCGCCGGGGATTGGCCGAGGCGTCCTCCGGCGGGAGTTTTGAATCCCTGTCGGGGCGGTGTGGCTGCCGGAGCGAATATAAGGAGAGCTCCGGCAGCACCGCGCCAGTTCTGTTCCTGTTAATAAACGTGTTACATGAACTCCGCTGGTCTCATCTTCATTCCTGCGCCGATCTAACACTGGCGACGAAGGACTAAGAGGAAATCGACCGCGTGGCACGATCGCCATTACCACTGAAGAGACTCGCCGCCATTCAGCACGATGGCAACACAGCAAGCGCTCTTCACGTCCATCGCTCCATTCAATCCCGGACGGGAGAAATGGAGCTCGTACATGATTCGGTTCCGCCAATTTCTCCGCGGAAACGGCCACAGCAACCTCGACGACGAAAGGAAGAGGGCTCTCTTCCTCGCCCACTGTGGATCCGAGGTCCTGGAGATGGCGGTGAACCTCGTCGCACCTCAGGACATCGAGGAAATGTCCTGGGCAGACCTGCAAGCAGCTCTGCAAGAGCATTACGCGCCCACGGGCACCCCCATAGCAAATCGGTTCACTTTCCATCGGAGGAACCAACGCGAGGGGGAATCCATAAAAGACTTTATTGCCGCACTCCGTCAAATCGCAGCCAACTGCGAGTTTGACCACGTAGATAATGCGCTGAGAGACTGCATCGTCTTCGGCATGAGGGATGCGGGCCTCCAGAAGAAATTCCTGAGTAGGAAACGCATCCTACTCAAAGATGTACTGGAAGAGGCCACCGCCGCCGAGTCCTCGGAGCACGCGGCTGCTGAAATGCAAAAGGCGAAGGGGATCCACAAGATCCACCAGTCGATCCCCGAATCGTCTGAAGATTCCGCATCACCATCGGACTCAGATGGTGAGATGGCCGTCCATAAGGTCTCTCAGCCATATCGGCGGGAAAATCTTCAAAATGGCCGATGCGGTAGCTGCAGAGGCGACCACCCCAGAACATCCTGCAAATGGCGGGACGCAACCTGCCGCCGATGCCTGAAGAGGGGGCACATCGCGGAGGCCTGCCGAGCCACCGACCCAGCCCCTGAACCACCCAGACCATGGAACCGCGAAAATCGGCGCGACAACCAGAGGACATCCAAACGGTCCTCTCACCAACCCAGAGGCGACGGCTATGAGGATCTCCGACATGGCGCGGTGAATCAGACCACCATAGCACACACCAGCAACAACAGCGCCACCAAGTTCAATGTGACGCTGTTGGCCGAGGGCTCGCCCTGCACGATGGAGGTAGACACCGGGTCCGTCTACACCATCATCGACTGGCAGCAGCTGAAGAAATTCAAGCCGCAAATCTCCAAAAGCCAGCTCAAACCCCTGAAATCCAGACTGGTGGATTTCGGCGGGAACCCAATCGACGTCCTGGGCAGAACCACACTCCACATCTCGTTCAAGGAGTTCGAGGGTCAGCTGCCAGTCACAGTTGTGAGGGACAGCCGCCCGAACCTGCTGGGCATTGAGTGGTTTCAGCCGCTGGGGCTTTCCATCGGAGGCATCCACCAGATTAGGGTAGATGAACTCGACGCTCTCATCGAAGAATTCAGCGAAGTCTTCGATGGTAAGCTGGGGAAGTACATAGGGAAGCCCATTTCCTTTAATCTGGATCGGGGGTAACCCCCATTCGGCTCAAGCCCCGCCGGGTTCCCTTCGCCTTGAGGCCTAAGGTAGACGAGCAGCTGGATAAGCTGATTGCCCAAGGCGTTCTGGAACCCATCGATCACGCTTCATGGGAAACCCCCATTGTGACCCCAATGAAGCAGGATGGATCGGTGCGCATCTGCGCTGATTATAAGGTAACCATAAATAAGGCGTTGCAGCAGAGCGCATACCCTGTGCCAGTGGTGCAGCACCTCCTGCACTCACTAGGCAAGGGCACAATTTTTGCAAAACTGGACCTGGCCCAGGCTTACCAGCAACTGCCAGTGGATTCTAAAACGGCGGAGGCTCAAACTATTGTCACGCACAGGGGGGCCTTTAAGTGCAACCGTCTCCAATTCGGAGTCAGTGCCGCCCCGGGGATTTTTCAATCAATGATGGAACGCCTTCTCCAAGGCGTTCCAGGGGTAGTGCCTTACTTTGATGACGTGCTCATCTCTGGAGACTCAAAAGCACAACTTCTTGAACGGCTGAGGCTCGTCCTGCAGCGGTTCAGGGAGAAGGGCTTGAGAGTAAGACGAGACAAGTGCATCATCGGAGTCCAGGAAGTCGAGTTCCTGGGCTATCTCATCGATAGAAATGGCATACACCCCACCAAATCGAAAGTTAAAGCCATCCATGAAGCTCCCAGCCCCAAAAACAAAGCGGAGCTTCAGGCATTCCTTGGATTGCTTAACTTTTATGCAATATTCCTCCAACAGAAAGCCACAGTTGCTGAGCCGCTTCATCGCTTGCTGGGGAAAGCGGTTTCCTGGAAGTGGGGTGACAAAGAGGAAACGGCTTTCCGGGCCATCAAGAGACTATTGACATCCAACAGCGTCCTCATACAATACAACGAGACGCTACCCATCCGGCTGACCTGCGACGCATCGCCATATGGGGTGGGGGCGGTCCTGAGCCATGACCTGCCCAACGGCACAGAGGCCCCCATTGCCTTCTTCTCAAAGACCATGTCCAGCGCTGAACGCAACTACAGCCAGCTGGACAAAGAGGCGTTGGCAATCGTCGCAGGGGTGAAGCGCTTCCACGAATACCTCTACGGAAGAAGCTTCACCATAGTCACGGACCACAAGCCGCTCCTGGGCCTCCTCGCCGGCGACAAGCAAACACCCACGTTCATGTCGCCGCGAATGACACGCTGGGCCATCTTCCTCGCCAGCTATGCCTACACCCTCACCCACCAACCCGGAAAGGCCATCGCGAACGCAGACGCACTCAGCAGATGCCCGTCCGCAGACACCGTGGAAGACCCCGCCCCCACCCTCGAACTCCTGCACATCGACCACGACAGCAGCTGCCCAGTCACATCTGCAGACGTGGCCATGCACACAAAGAGAGACCCCACACTCCGATAAGTGCAGTCTTGGATCCTGCGGGGGTGGCCGGCACAGCCTAGCGGAGAAGAATACAGCCCATTCAGCCGCAAGCAGAAGGAGCTGTCCACGATGAAAGGCTGCCTGCTATGGGGAGATAGGGTGCTGATCCCCGCCGCGCTCCAACGGAAGACGCTCGAGATGCTGCATAACGGGCACCCGGGCATCGTCCGCATGAAAGCCCTGGCACGAAGCTACGTCTGGTGGCCATCACTGGACAAGGACATTGAGCAATGGATCGCCGGATGTAGCCAGTGCCAAGAAGTCCGACCAGCACCCCCCCCAGGCGGAGCCCACCCCATGGGAGACGCCCAGCAGCCCCTGGTCTCGGATCCACATCGACTTCGCGGGTCCGATGCAGGGGCGCCACCTCCTCATCGTGGTTGATGCCTTCTCCAAATGGCTCGAGATGGTTCCCATGGCATCAACCACATCGGAGGCCACCATTCGCGCTCTCCGCCGCCTCTTCGCAACGCATGGGCTCCCGGACGTGTTGGTTTCCGACAATGGTCCCCAACTTACGTCCGTGCCCATGGAGGCGTTCCTGGCAGGGCTGGGCATCCGCCATGCCCTCTCGGCACCATACAGACCGGCCGGAAACGGCCAAGCGGAGAGGATGGTGAGGCTAACCAAGGAGGCGCTCACCAAGATGGCACCGGGTGACTGGCAGGAGCGCATAGACACCTTCCTCCTCACCCAACACATAACGCCACACGCAACCACCAAGAAGTGCCCATCAGAGCTGCTGATGGGCAGAAGACTCCGCTCACCCCTCGACAGACTGCACCCCCAGTACCACTTGGAGGTGCCCGCAACCGCCAGCCACCAGCTCCACTGTTTTGCCGTGGAAGACCCCATCTATGCGCTGAACTTCCACGGCTCACCAAAATGGCTGAAAGGAAAGATTCACAGCACAACCGGCCCGAAATCCTATCGGGTAGAGCTGGAAGATGGACAGGTCGTGAGACGTCACATCGACCAGCTCCGCAAAAGGTGGAAGGGAAGGGACAACACCCCGACGAGGTAGGCCTACCACACCCTGAAGAGGTAGGCCTGCCCGTCCCCAACGAGGTAGGCCTGCCACAACCCTACAGGGGAGGCCTACAACACCCCAGGAGGGGGGGCCCTCCGATGCCTGCACAAGCCAGAAACAGATCCCAGCCAGTAGACCGGGGACAATGTCAGAAGGGAACCCCGAAGCACCCAGGGGTGGACCAGAATCAACACCCCGACACCCAAGACCCAGCCGCTGACAACGGCAGCCGTGGGGACCGAAGCCCCGATGCCCATGACACCCGACAACACCCCGGCGAGGTCGGACCGCACCAATCCGACGACGGAAGCCAGTCGCAGAAAGGGCCAGTAGACCGGGGCCAACCGAGCGGGGGATACCAATAGCACCCCCGCAAGGGCGGCCACCGACTCACCGGCGAGGGAGACCTCCATGCATCACTACAGAGGCCTCCCCAACAACAACCCGACCAAAATGAAGACCAACCCTGCGAGGAGGGCCTCCGCCACCCCAGCAGAGGAGGCCAGCACCAACCGAGCCGAGACGACTGACACCCGGACGGCGAGAGGCGGCGACCGGTACGGCTACACCCACCCCGGCAGAGAGGGCCTGCGCCACCCCTGCGAGGTAGGACAGCACCACCCCGGCGAAGGCAACACCCCGCGACCAGCCCAGCAGCGCCAGCCCAGCAGAGAGGGACTACACCACCCCTGCGGAGGAGGCCTGCAACCCACCGGCGAGGTCGAACCAGCGCCGAACCAACCCACCAGCAGCCCCGGGAGTGAACCGGACTCAACCGGGGGACCCACGGGACCGACCCAGTTGCTGCCGCCGGACCGGCACCTATGTCCGGGGCCGACCACCCCCGACCTGGTGGGAACCGAAGGACGACCCAGGGACTTACCGTGGCTCAGAAGTTCCGGACCGGTCGAACAACGAAGATCCCGCGATCGGAGCAGTGGTGAAGAAGACCAGCATCGCCTGCAGGCAGAGGTCAGCGACCTGGCCGGAGGCACGGGAGCTCCGCCCGCGGCCTTGACGGCCAGATCCAGCCCGGTTCCAGAGACGGCGTCCGGAGCCGCAGAAGCACCCTCCGACCAGGAGGGCTGTCAGCCGATGAATGGACTGCGCAGGTCTAGTAGAATACGCAAGCGGCCTGCCTACTTACGTGACTTTGTTGTTGATGGACAGCTTAAGATCTAGGAGGGAGGAGTGTATGTCCTTATAAGGACATCCGCCGGGGATTGGCCGAGGCGTCCTCCAGCGGGAGTTTTGAATCCCTGTCAGGGGGCGGTGCGGCTGCCAGAGCGAATATAAGGAGAGCTCCGGCAGCACCGCGCCAGTTCTGTTCCTGTTAATAAACGTGTTACATGAACTCCGCTGGTCTCATCTTCATTCCTGCGCCGATCTAACTCTATCTATCTATCTATCTATCTATCTATCTATCTATCTATCTATCTATCTATCTATCTATCATCTATCTATCTATCTATCTATCTATCTATCTATCTATCTATCTATCTATCTGATTATAGAATTCTGATCCTTCTGTAGAGGGGGAATTGTGATTTTTTTAAAATGAAAAAGTATTAAAATCATAATTTTTAATATTAATGATTTTCTTTAAAATGGAGACCTTGTGTACATAAAATTTCTGTAATCAAATACAGTTTTTTCCAATGCCATTGTTTACTGCAATAGATTGTCTCCAAAATAGATTGTCTCTCTATATATAAAGTTAAAGAAATGCAATTATTTGTATAATTATTAGTATGCAATTTTTTTGCAAATGTACACTCAGATATTTTAAAATGGGTTTCTGACTGGAGAATCTACTCATGTTCCCATATGCATGTTCTATAATAACACTTCCAAAATGTGTATGACTCCATTATGCATTTTTTTGCTTTGTCATGTAGAGAAAGTCTATTTTGTACTCACTAATTTCAGAAAAAGTAGCTCACACTCACATTCAAAACTCACAGTGAATGAACAATTCTTCATTATTGCATTCTCAAGCAACTAGGAAGAATTTATTAAGGTAATTTTATATACACAAGCAAATAATAAGGTGTCAATGGAGGAAATGTGTATACTACGAGGAAATAGTTTATTTCAGAAGATCCAATCTTAATAGATACATCACAGTGGTGGGTTGCCTTTGGTTCGCACCGGTTCTATAGAACAAGTAGTAAAACTGGTGGGAGGCTCTGCCACCAACCTCAACACCATCAAAATGCTTCTGCACATGCGCAGAAGAGCATGCGTGTGCGAGAACAAAGCAAGCGCACATGCGCGGCCCCCACTACAAACCAGTAGTAAAGGTAAGTAGAACCCACCCCAATGTATCACTAATTCTAAACATTTTAATGTAATATAAGACAGGTCATAAATAGGGAAAAGCTTTGAAATTCCTGCTCACAGAAGCCAGTTAGATGCCTCTGGAAAACCAACCACAGATCATGAAAACAATTGTTTTTCCTGCTAGCTATCCTCGGAAGGGGTTACTATTAGACATATTGCCTCTCAATGTGAAGTTTTTACAAGACCTTAATAACTTGTACTATGCTATATATGAAAGTCATAGAACTCCTTTTAGGGACAAGCCTTGTGTAGCCATGAATTTTACAAATTAATTTTTCCTTGAATAAAATGCTACCTAGCTTTTAAGAGTGAGACCAAATTATCTCTCTCTCCTTCCCTACTCTCTTACCACACTCTCTACAATATGCAGTGATACTGTAAAGGTAAAATAACATTACTTCTGATCAATGGTCTCATGGCCTGATATTCATTTGCACGATTTCACATACCACAAATATTCTCATGATGCTGAGTGGGGACATTGAATCCTGTCCTAAAATCCCACTCTGATGGCACATATTGTGTATGTGTATGTGAATCCTATACTGAATAAGGATTACATAATGCATTGTCATGGGAAATTGATGTATGAGTAGTCACAAGCAACCACAACACTCCTGACATACATTCTTGCAATTAATGGTTGAAGCACATACATACATACACACTTGCAGGAATAGCAAGTATTTGCTATTCCTGCAAGTATTAAAGTATTTTAAAGTATAAAAGTCTATTTTATTAGAAACACTTGAAAAACTCCATTTGGACTTTGTATGATTTTGCATTGGAGAAACCTAGAAAGTTCTACTCTGCCTTTTTATCATGTAAATCATTTCCTGCAAGTAAAATATCAACTGTTACAGTTGACTTTTCACTTTCACTCATGATTGAACAGTTCAGCTAGAATGGAAATCGGAATAATTTTTGAGATTCTGAGTAAAACACATGCCATCCACCCACAAAGGAAGAAAAAGCATTTGTCTATCCTAATGGACATCTTCTGAAGCATTCTGCTTTTTGTCACAATGATGAAAATCAGTATTGTACCACAATACAGCACCACAAATTCTGCAACATCACAACACTTGTACAAGAGAAGTACTGTATGTGGGAGTGTTAGGATGACAAAGCATAGCTTTCATCATTCTTGACCCCCTCACAGTCTTTGATATCTATCCCTTTTATACTTGATCGTTGGCTGACAGCTCCTGCCATAGTAAGAACAAGAAAGTAAAAACGGCTAAGTGCACTAATCAGATTCTTTGATAATACATATATTTATTACAAGATTCCTGACAACCATATAGGATTTTTTCCCCTAGCTGCAATCTGTGTTTATTTCCCTGGGAAAGAGTTTCATTGAAGCCTTCTCATAAAAATGCATAGAATTTCTGCACCTTGAATTATCACTGTTGAACAAAACATAACTTTCTGTGCAAAACAATTCTCTCCCTCCTTCTACTACAGTAAAATCAGGCCATGCTGACACCTACATACTATTATTGGGCATCCTTTAAGACATATCTATACTCCATCTTTAGATTGATCTTGTCCTATATTCATGTCAGTATGGCTTTTAAGCCAGTTGAAAGAATTTTTTGTGGACTGAGACATTTTGGCAATACTTTTCAAAGGTATCCAGTCAAGATAGCAGGCTGTCATGGTGTTCCATGCTGTTGCACCCTTCCACCTTTTTGTTTCAAGAAAGCAATTATCAAACTCTTTACTTCCTTTGAATGGATCTCATTGGATATATGTATCTGTGTATCTCTGTATGTCTTACCTATATTATTAAATGTTAAATTGGACATTTCACCACAAAGCAGTGGTGAAATTCATTTTTTTTACTACCAGTTCTGTGGGCGTGGTGTGACTTGGTGGGCATGGCAGGGGAAGGATACTGCAAAATCCCCCCCCCCCACTCCTGGGGGAAGGATATTGCAAAATCTCCACTCCCACCCCACTCTGGGGCCAGCCAGAGGTGGTATTGGCTGGTTCTCCGAACTACTCAAAATTTCCACTACCAGTTCTTCAGAATCTGTCAGAACCTGCTGAATTTCTTCCCTGATACAAAGATAATTTTTATTTATTTGCTTTCCATAGCTGCCAATATCAACAAGTGACTCTTGCATCAGAAGACACCTAAATACAAATACAATAAGCAACTTTAAAATAAAAATTCCTTTTTTACTGCCTTGTTGGTCTCTAATTTTTGCTAGAGGTACTTTTGCCATGAATGCTATAATAGCAAAACTTCCAAAATGCAGCAGAAATATTTTTATTATTATTTGTCTTACCCGAGTTACCAATTTTTAGCTGGTCTTTTCTCCAGGTAAGTTCAGGGACACACCATTTCATTGTTTCTGTAGTTACTCTGGGAAGAAGGTTTTCCATCTCCAGCTCCCATTATTTATGGTATTATAACCATTGTACAGTTGTAGAATTTCTGATAAATATATCCCATTGATTCATCTGAGAGGGTTTTTCAAAAAAGGGGGCCTTTACAAAATAGCAGATTTTCTGCTGTCATTTGGCTGTAATGCAATAAAATGTAGTAGCCCAAATAAAGAAGAGTTCCTGAGATGACATTGGAAGTTGGAATGGGAAGGTTGTTTTAAAATCTCAGTAGGAATTTATTTGTTTACCACCCGATCTTGCTGCATGGTGACTTGAAAATGTGAATTTGCATTTGTGGTGAGAATGGAGGTAAGTACAGATCAATGTCATCTGTTCCTGTTCTCTAAAAATGGTTGCTGGTCTCTTCTCATATCAGTACAATTGTACAATGCAAAGAAAGACTATCCAATGAGATAGTCTACTTATCTATACTTAGATATATCTATGTCTATGTATAAATGATATGTGGGAATGATCTTGGCAGACACAAGCAGAAAATAGAGCCACCAATTAGACAATCATCATGCAAAAGATATTTCAGCCCACAAAAGTAAAAGGGATGTTCGAAGTATCTTAAAAAGGGACCATCACTAGTTTTGTGGAAAGAAAAGGTAAAGAAGAGAAATGCTTTCTGATTTGCTAGATTCTGCAACTGCAATATTACAATAAAAGTAGTGTTAATAGTTATGGTTTATTTCTTTTGTCTGGATTACCTTGAAAAGCTGACAAAATATTTCTCTGGGGACTGATTAAGGAATGTATGGCTTGTACTGAAATTTAAGGAGTCTGTCATGGAGATGCAGAAATGGGATATCTGAATACATAAGTTGCCCATCTATCAAGTAACGGAGAAGTTTACACTATAGTTGATACTATTGAAAGTATTATTTAAACTTAAATTGCCCATTCTAAACCTCTCGAAACTAGAAATAAGTACTTCAGCATTTTCATTAATGACTTGGAAGAAATACCAGTTTGGCATCTGGGCTGTTGGGAAGACATTTGCATTTTATCTGTATATTGACTACAATGAGCTGCTCATCCTTGGGAACTAGTTTGCATGGAAGTGCCGGGGACTTGATCTCATAGCAGGTTATGCATCATTATGCACCATAGAGCCGTGGTGGCACAGTAGTTAGAATGGAGTATTGCAGGCTAATTCTGCTGAGTCCCAGGAGTTTGATCCTGATTGGCTCAAGATTGACTCAGACTTCCATCCTTCCAAGGTTGGTAAAATGAGGACCCAGATTGTTGAGGGCAGTATGCTGACTCTGTAAACCACTTAGAGCAGGGGTGTCACACTGGCAGCCTAAGGGCTGGATACGTCACACATAGGTCACGCCCACCCCAGCTCCACAAAGGGGAAAAGCCTCACAAAACATCATATGACAGCAATGTGATGCTGTGACTTTTTTTAAAAAAAATTGATTTATATGCCGCCCTTCTCCATAGACTCAGGGCGGCTTACAATGCATTAAGCAATAGCCTTCATACTTTTGTATATTTTATACAAAGTCAGCTTATTGCCCCCACAAACTGGGTCCTCATTTCACCTACCTTAGAAAGGATGGAACACTGAGTCAACCTTGAGCCTGGTGGGATTTGAACTTACAGTAATTGCAGACAGCTAATAAATCCCTGCTTTAAAAAAATAGTTAATTGGGTTTTTTTTTTTGGAGTTTTATTGTTTTATTTGACATAGTAATTTAAAGTTAAGGAAGTTTAAATTTAGCTGCTTTCATCTAAAAATGTAAATAAAATAAAATAAAATAATAAAATGAAATATTTGTGCAGCTTTCTGAGATTTGATGTGTTTCTGTAGTGTTTCACTCTAACTACACAAACACACAAAATCTCACAAACCTGTATGTGGCATTTTGTGTGGAAAAAGTGTGAAAGTTGCTTTTTGAGCTTTTTTTTTTTAATTTGATTTATATGCCACCATTCTCCGGAGACCCAGGGCGGCTTACAATGCGTTAAGCAATAGCCTTCATACTTTTGTATATTTATACAAAGTCAGGTTATTGCCCCCATAAACTGGGTCCTCACTTTACCTACCTTAGAAAGGATGGAAGGCTGAGTCAACCTTGAGCTTGGTGAGATTTGAATTTACAGTAATTGCAGACAGCTGATGTTAATCACAATGCTTTAGTCTGCTGACTCACCAGATGTGGCTGTGTGAGGTTCCTGCTTGTTGCAGGGGCCATTTTGGGTCAAGTGCAGCTGCTTTTACATTGTGTGTGAGTCAGTTGTGTTGTGTTGTGCTATGTGTGTGTCAGTTGTGTTGTGTTGTGTTGTGTTGTGTTATGTGTGTGTAAAGTGTAAAAGTTGATTTTTGGTACCTCTTATTGTTTTGTGTACTTTGTTTATTATTTTAATTATTTATTATGATTGGCCATGCCCACTGGGTCACCTGACCACCAAGCCACACCCACTGGGTCACCTGACCACCAAGCCATGTCCACCAATTAAGCCACACCCAGAGAACCAGTAGGGAAAATTTTTAGATTTCACCCCTGATCTGTAGTAGGGTTAATTGTTCAGTCATGTCTGACTCTTGGTGACTTTATATCTGTATAACTCTACACACATGCGAGTGTGATCAGATTTATATAGTAGCAGTTCCAGTAAGAACTCTCAGCTTTCTTTCTAGCAGTTGTCATAAAAGTTGAATGTGCTGATTTCCCCTTTTCCCTACCTTTCCCCTTTCTTCTTGTAGCATGTCTATTAAATTGCATGTCATTATTTCAAAATGTGAACCACCTGGAGTTCTTGGACTAGAATACAATACATAAATGCAGAAATAAAACAAAGAAGCAAGAAACATTTTTTTTAGTGTTTGTCTCTTGAAATAAAATTATACAGCATTTCAAGCAAAAACAGACCCCAAGATTTTTATCTGCTGCTTATGCTTACAAGTATTTTATTTCTGGACTATAATGGGATAAGTAAGATAATGGGCTAAGTAAATACAACAAATATGTGATGCTGGAATGCAATAGGCAATAAGAAAGAGGACTCTCTTTTTTTTACACATTTCTGTTCATTTCTGTTCTATAAGTTTTGCCTTGGATTTTAGATACGTGTAGGTTTGGTATCAGACATTATTTTCTGATCATCTTTTCAGGGCCCTTGTCAAGGACCACATTCTTGAAAAAGAACTAGTGCCACTACTTAAAGATTTTGATTCTGCAATTATCTCTTTCCTGATTCTATTTGTTCCAGTGGTGGGATTCAAATTTTTTTTACTACCAGTTCTCTGGGCGTGGCTTGGTGGACGTGGCTTGGTGCGGGTGGCAGGGGAAGGAAACTGTAAAATCTCCATTCCCTCCAGGGGAAGGTTACTGCAAAATCCCCATTTTCTCCTTTTCAACTGGGACTCGGGAGGCAGAGACTAGATGGGGCAGTGCCGATCAGTGGTGGTATTTACCAGTTCTCCAAACTACTCAAAATTTCCACTACTGGTTCTCCAGAACTTATCCGAACCTACTGAATACCACCTCTGGTTTGTTCATTTGAGTTTCAGTAAACAAATTATCAGAAAGAATAAATTATGTCTGGACGACCATAATTTGCTTATTTAGGCCAGCACTGTGGATGGTCCTTTAGAGACAAATAGGTAATAGTAAGAATACCATGTATCCCTTTAAGGCACACTGCTCAAAATTCCCCTATTAATTAATTCTGGTATCAATCACAATCAAGCAATAACAGACGACAAATTTGATTACTGTCAGTATTGGAGAAATTATCCACATCACACTTAATACTACTGTATACCCAGTACATTAAAACATTTTATTCTAGCCAAACATAATGCCATATGCCTCTATATGTTGACCACAAGGATATATTTTCTTTAGATATAACAGATGAGAGCCACTAAGTGTATAATTCAATCAATAAAGAGAAACATATATATGCATTCTCTATATCATTCATTCTATTATTCTTTAAATGTATCCTCTTCTTCCTCCTCCCCCTCCTCCTCCTCCTCCTCCTCTCTTTAGAAAATCAAGGTTCAGAAAAAGTCTCCATACTTTCATATTTGCTTTAAATTGGGGTTCAAATATTTCTGGAAAGAATTAGAACAGCTACCCAGAAAAGCTGTATCACCTTACTACATCCTTCCCAGTACTGTCTTTTGGTCTTAATTTCTTCCAACAGAAGTCAATCAAATATGGCAATTCCTACTGTTTTACAACAGGTACTGAATAATAAGAGTGCCAAACTTATTTTTTCAGAGATGATATAATTGTAATGCCTCTGCACTTGTAAATGTAGAAGGAACATTTGTTCACTGATCCAATGCTTAACAAATATTGAAACCTGGCAATCATGTAGTAAATATGGTGTCTAACAATAGTAGCATTTCATCATGATTTTTGGCAGTGTTCTAACAGCTCACAGGTTATAAATACTAGCTTTTTCAGAAGTTAACAGCAAAATCCTCATTAATTTTACAGTTGTAAAGGTTTTTATGCCAGCTATTCAAATAAAAGATGAAGATAGAGATGGGAGAAAAATACTTAGCTACTCACTGACTAAGCCTACACATCCAGAAGGATCTAATGTTGATTTTTTTAAAAAGCATGCCTTTTCTAAGGGCCTGTAACATCAGCATAGCGTCCTTCCCATAGGGGAAATGAAAGGAAAGCACCACTAAACAATTCCAAAGATAAAAAAAATTGCTTGCTTTGTTTTGATTTTTCCTCAATTTACCACATGAAGCTGTTCAAAGAGTCTTGGGTCTTCAATTTTCTCTGACCCTGGAATGAATGTAAAGATATGATGAACAGTAGCTGCTGGTCACTGCATTCGTGTCATAGTTCCGAGTAATACTCCCAACCAATTCAAGACTCTAAGGCCTTGGTTTCCTCAAAAATCCTGTTTATTGGGTACATCATATTAGCACGGTGAGTGGTGAAACCAGCACTGAATACTTCCTGTGTTTTTTGTATAATTAAAGAATAGATCCTGTCCATTCCTCCTTGTGTCACAGGTCACGTTAGCCAACCAAGCAGGTGATGAACTTCTCAGCACTCCCTCCTACCATTGCTAGGACATGCTGATTTAGCCTTGGTTCTCAGGAGCCTTATTGTTGTTACGACTGGCACACTGGAGGAAAACATTCTACATTCCATAAGTCCCCCTCCCCATCATAAGTATGGCAACTAAGAAACGAAGCAAGAAAACTTTTGCTTCAGCTAGAGTCGTTTTGATAATTGACAATTAGTACATTTATCTGATCCCCGTTTAAAGTCTTCAGAATTGGTGACCATAATTCCATCTTGTAGCAGCGAATTTTAGTTTAACAAGGCATTCTGTGAAGAAATGTTTAACTTGTCCTAAATTTTGTCTGAAGATAAATTTGTCTTGAATAATGGGGTATCTAATTCTGCCTGGGAGCAACATTTCCATTCCTTTCAGCCACATACCAACTTTAATATTACCTTTCAGTGTGATGTTGCTGAACCCTAGCCCCAATCACAAGGACAAAGCTTCATTGACTGGTAAAGGCCCTCCCTCAGGTAAAGCTCTGCTGAAGATTTTCTTCCTGGTGATCTATTTTAAGACATTCTAGACTGGTGAAATCCTATTTTAATCATATAAGTCTCACTGGCCATTTTTCAGAAAGCTGGAACCTACACAGTGTAATATCAATTTTCAAGGGAGGCAAGCAGCATTCTCCAGCAAATTAAGGCCAATTAGCCCCAGTCATATCACAGCTAAGAAAACCAAACATTTTTTCTGTGGATAAGCTTACACACTTGGGTTATTGACAATAGCCTCCATGCTGAGAAATAGGCTGGATTCTGCCTAGGTTATTCCACTATTGATTCTTGTTTCCACTGTTTTATGTGATTAATAAGTTACACTAACATCATCAAGAGAAAACTTTAGATTGTATTTCTGGATTTCTGTTCAGTCTTTGATTCTTTCACTGAAACAAACTCAAAACACTAGGGTTTGATACCGGGCTGTTCGAATTGGTAATGAGACTTCACTCAAATTCCTTCATTCAAGTTATTTTTAACAGGCCTTTTAAATGACTCCATTATTTCACTAAGGATGTTAAATAGGATTGACTTCTACCTCTAGTCTTATTCAATCTCTGTATCAATGATATTATCTCTGTCTTCAAGGACACCAAGTTCTTCCCAGCCAAAATTGCAGATAGATAATTGTCTGCTCACCTCTACAGTGATAATCAAATCTTACTTTCTATTATGTCCATTGGCCTGCATAGATTGCTGTCTTGTTTAGATCAATACTGCTCAAAAACTTCCCTGATTATTATTTTTTTTTAAAAAAGCAAAAGTTATGGTTTTTTTTACCAGAATCTTCCAAGATATAAGCGGAGAGTGGGCACTCTGTGAACAAATAACTGTCTCCTGATACCTCAGCCTCTTACAGTATTTACATCATCAGGCTGACTCCCTGATATCTGTGCAATTAAATGCACTATTGAAGTGGTGATATGCTGCTTCTGGTGGTTTAATTCCATAAGCACATCATCTTCTTAAAATGAAGTTTGCCCCTTTTTTATTTAAGGGTGAAATTATAGGATATTTCTTGACATTTCATTCTGAATTATTTAAAAACAAAATTTTAAAATCATATCTAGACAGTTCCAAAAGGCCCTCTCATAGCTTTTCTTTGAGCAGAGAGAGGCATTTAACCTATGAGAACATTAATCACTCTTAGGACTCAGTCAAATTCAGCCTTTGAACTGCATCAAGGTTAAGCCCCTTCAAAATTTTTGACCAACCAAACTTGGTTTGATCAAATAAACAAAATGTACCTCTAGGAAACACATCTAATGTACTTGGTTTATAGTAATGAGGGGACTTTCAAATACTTTGGCCACCTAATGAGAAGGAAGAAGTCACTGGAGAAGAGCCTCACGCTGGGAATGATTGATGGCAAAAGAAGAAGGGATGACAGAGAATGAGATGGCTGAATGGAGTCACTGAAGCAGTCGGTGTGAGCTTAAATGGATTCCGGAGGATGGCAGAGGACAGAAAGGCCTGGAGGAATGTTGTCCATGGGGTCGCGATGGGTCAGATACGACTTCGCAACTAATAACAAATGAGGAGACTTACCTGCATGAATGGGTACTCACCAGAGGCCCTTGCTCATAACAACAATTTGACTTACTTATTAACTTAATAATTCTCCCCCCTCCCTGCTAATGTATATTACTTCATACTTAGTTCTGCTGAGCAATTTTACCATTTTAATTATCTGTTTATAAACATTTGGGGAACTCCCAAATGAAACAATGACTGGAATCAATAAATTGGATGGCTATGCCATATTATTATATGGGGCTTCCCGTCACCTCAGTTAACTATCCATCATCAGTCACATGTGACAAAAAGATGTAAAACGTGAACAGTGTGTGTTGTATTTCTAAAAATAAGACATTTTATGATGTATAAGAAATTTTGCAACTCTTCAGGAGATCATGTCGTGCATGTTATCCACCAGTATCATGTGTAAAGAGTTACAGTATTTTTCAGGTTGATCATATTGGAAAGTTTAGAATCTGTAAATGTTATAAATGCATTTTTAATTAATTGTGCATGGCAACAGACCTTGGAGATGATACTTCCTCCTCCAGTTTATGCATATTAAAATGAATTATCATTGTTGTAGAAACTGGAAGAGGGAAAGAATAGCTTAATTGTATTACTTCTGGAAGAAGATTGAACTTTTCTTAATGGGAAATCAGAAATTTATAAGCTGTGCAAAGGAGTTTAGTTTAGAAAAGTTCAGCGGAAACCATATGGGGGTTTATTTTCCTCTCCCCCACCTCTGTGTGATGTGAGTCAACAGTGATTTCTGAGCTTGTTTATCACATAAATGGTAACCAGAAAATTATTAGACAGTTGCCATGGCAGCAAAGGCCGAGCTCTGATTGTGCTCTTTTCCTGTAACAGTTAAGACAATGATCAGTCTTGCACCCTTACAGCTAACAGTCAGCTCCCAAGTGTGGAAGTGACAGATAACATAACACCTAGTTTTTACTGATAACAAAGCAATTTAGAAATATTTATCAGATAGGTTTTTGCTGCTGAAGTGTATTTATGAATCTTAAAGCAGATAATGTATATTTATGACAAACTGAAAGCAAGAATATTCTCATTTTATTTCCACCAGCATCACAATAGTAATAGAAATGTTAGTGTGAATCAGAGCACAGAACGAAAGGAAAGGTAAATCACCGTTGACTTCCTATGCCAGACAAGAAAATACAGAAGCAAAACTAAGGCTGGCAGAAGAGGCAAGTCTTATCAAAAGTTGGAGATCTAATCAAGCAACACTATATCAGCTACCTATAAAAATATGTATACATTCACTTTTCTTCATAGGCAATTTATATACATTGATCCAAAAACATAATAAAAAGCTGAGGGTGTATTGCACATTCTTCTCTTACTTGCTGCTCAGTCTTAAACCACTTAGCAACATTCTATTCATTTTCATTTATGCTTTGTTTCCAGCAATTTACAGTCAGGATTAATTGATTAGGTTGGTCAAGATTAAAGTGGTATAAAAATTTCATTAAAAAGAAACCAAATAAATAAATACATACACATTAAACATAACTTGGATATCACATCTATCACATTCAACAATCAAAACTTTAAATTCATATTCACCCAAGATTTTCCACATTCAAGCCTATTCAATTTATGATTCATTTTCACTAAACCAACAAACATACCACACACTTTCATTCATATATTTATTCATGACCTTTCTGAATGGGAAAAACCTGGTCTGAACACATCCTATCCGACATAGTTATGCACTGGCCATCTCAATTTTTTTCTCACAGTTACTTCTCATATCCTTTCTATCAAAATTCTGCCAAAGAACCTCACAGTCACATTAAAGAAACAATTCTTTTGTACATTTGGCATTCATTTCTGCTATCTTTTCCTTTGTACAATGAATTATTATTGTATTCTTCCAATCATCAAACATCAATGCAGCCTACACATAATTTTGGAAAAGTTTTGTATATTGTATTTTGTATATTGTAACATTAATAATTTTGTAGAATTTTGCAAATATTAGGATTTCATGTGCAAAATCTGGTAATTCTCAACCTAGGCAAATATAATATATTCATCGACCTGGAGGTAAACTGGTACAGAGACTCTATCAGGATAATTTCTCCAACTTACTTATACTTTATTTATCAGCTGTCACTAAATATTCATGTGTCACAAGACAAAAGGTCTCCCAGTCCTTGCCCTAAGCCTCCAAATGTACTCTGACTTATAACTACTGACCTTTTATTTTTCTAAGAATGTCTACAGGGCCTGTATAGGGAAGAAATATTTAAGGTTGGTGTTAGCAGTGCCACGGTAGGTGTTTGAAATCTCCTTGGGACTCACAAGCAGAATAGTGCCTTTTAGATTGTTCATCACTGGTCTCATTACCTGAGTTGATCATTTGAATAATTGGGCAGGCTGCTTTAAACAAGTTGACAAAGTTCTAAAAGACTTTGGAAAGAAAGGAAAGAAAGAGCAACAAAATATATCTGATATTATTTTTAATTAATGAAATGACTTAGCATTCTTGAGATATGGTTTGATTTAAATTTGATTTAAAAATTCTGATCGGTGAAAGCATGGGACTTGAAATAGATTGGGAATGCAAATTTGTTGGAAGGAAAGGTAATAGCAAAATATTTTTAACTGACATAGTTGATGCTGTCAGCCTGGCTACTGAAAACGGGCAGTATAAATATGAGTGAAAAAGGGTGGCATATAAATTTAATAAATAAAAAAATCTGGGGACATAGAATTTTTCCTTTGATGGTAAAAGATGAAAACATTGTTTAGAAATAAGCTCAATTTACATAAGTATTAGGAAATATATTGAACCTTTTCATCATGGCAGAAAAACAGTGTCCTGAGATGCTGTTCTATCCTTTTCTTGCATATTAATTTTTCAATTTAAAGGAAATGTGTGAGTGAAACAGAGAAAATGTATGTGGAAACTGTTCATTCACATAAGCTTCCTCTGAAGTAGTAAAACTCAGAGACATTTTTACTAGTTAGTGAGAACTTAGCCCTAAGGCTAAAGAACATATTGACATGCATTTTAATGGACTACCGTCAGCTTCAGTTGCCTAAAGTTGTTATCTGTACAAGGAAAACACATGTGCACTTAAATCAAGTTTCCTGGGAATTTAAAACACAGAATGAGATCCAAAAGCCATTTGTATACATTATTTGTTTTTTTTTTACCTACATTTGATGTGAACGTAAGATACCCAGCCATCTAGAGTGAATGTGAAACCTGGAAGCAGCATTTTCTTATACACACACATGGAAGTAAATATTTATTTAAGTTATTGTCTCTTCCAGCAGAAGAGGCAAATCTTAATCTCTGGTTTAAAATGTACTTGATTCTTCACACCGTTTAATGAATTTGGTTAATGACTCACATCTCCAGTCCTAGGATTAACTAATGTGCTAAGTAAGCTGTGGAATTGCTCTCTAGCTCAGTGATTTTCACTCTTCAATGAACTTCAACTTTTAAAGGACACTTTTATATCTTGGTATGAGCTCTGCTCTATTAAATACTTACAACTTGCTGAATCAGGACAAAAGGGTCTATACAGCCCAGTCTTCTGTGTCATACATTTAGGAATATCATAAACATGGATAAAAGAGTAATAGTTATTTTGCATTGTTCTTCCCTGAGTACTCTACTTGTCTGCAGAATTATTCTTGTAGTATCAATCTGGGGTGGTCACAGGACCAGATGTTTAGTCTTCTGAGCTTTTGGACTTGTGCTGGAACCCATCCTCAGGTAACTTCTCTCTCACAAGAATGTGTGTCACAAGTCCAAAAGCTCAGAAGACTAAACCGCTGGTGCCAGTGACCAACCAAAATTGGAACCTGCAGCATTATCCTGGGACACATATATTTGCCTTCATTCATGAGAATTACTCTTGACTGAACAAGTAGAAAAAGATGGGAATATACAGCTATCCCATTTGACACTGTCACATAGTCAAGAGACAACATGAATGGGATTGTGTACACTTGCACTGTATATAGAAAGATTGTATAATAGAAATTTGCATCATCAGAACCCACATATTTAGAGCAAAGCTCCTTAACAGGGGTGAGATTCAAATCCTGGCGCTACCAGTTCGCTATCGGTAGCACGCAAGCATGCGTGCTCACTCTGTGAGTGCATGGCACTTTTGCACATTGGCAGAAGCTTCTGAGCATGCCCAGAGTGTTTTGGATGATGTCTGGGTAGGTGGGCGGAGCCTCCCACTGCTGCTGCTACCAGTTCTCCCAAACCGGGGCAAACCGGTAGAAACCTACCACTGCTCCTTAACCATGGCAAATTTAAGATGTGTGGATTTCAACTCCCAGAATTCCTAGTCTGTATGGCTGTGTGGAGAATTCTGGGAGTTTGTCTACATATCAGAGGTGGGTTGCTCCTGGTTCGCACTGGATCGCAAGGACCGGTAGTAAAAAAATTTAATAGTTCGGAGAACCGGTAATAAGATTGGCTGGCCATGCCCCCGAATTGGTTCCCGGCCCGATTGCCGTTCACTTACCCCGCCCTCTCCCAATCTATTGCTGCCTCCTGAATCCCAGCTGATGGCTAGAGGGAAAAAAACTGTTTAAACTCTTGCTGCGGGGCTTCAAAGGGCCACCCTACAGCTGATCAGTGTTAAAAGAAAACAAATGAGGAGACTGGGGCCTACAAAAATAGAAAAAAAACAGCCCCTTTCAGCTTCAGCATAGGTTAATTACCACAAGTTGATTAGCTCGGCGTCCCAACTCTCAGCTGATTTGCTCTCAGCTGTTTTACTCAGGGCTCTGTAGCTGCAAAGAGAGCTGGAGCAGGTTTTTTCCCCCCTAGCTATGCTGAAAAAGCGAAACTGAAAGTAAAGCAGGGTCTTTGCTGCAACATGACAAAATGAGGCAGAGAGAGATTGCTTTTTCTTTTTCCTCACCAAAAAAGGTAGGCGCAAAACTGCAAACAATTGGAAATTTAGGGCAAAAGAGGAGAGTTCAAGATTTTAAAACACAAAAGAAAAAAAGCTCTATTTAATTAGGGAATTGTAATAATTGAGATACTAATAATTGTATATTGTATTGAAAGCAGAAATGGTTAAGTTGTGGTTTGGAGGAATATATGGGGGAAATTATTTGGTTTATTATTATTGGTAAATATAATTAATTGATTTGTAAGAAATTGGATTGCATGGAAATAATTGGAATATTCATGTTCATATTGATTAATATGCAAAAAAGATAGGTACATAACTAATTGATTTATATTAAAATGTTGAATTTGTATTAAACAACTGTAATATTACATAATTAACCAACGTGAGGATAGATATAAAAATAGATGGCAATGGGAAGGGGTAAAATATAGAATAGAAAGAAAAAATTGAATTTGATTAAGATTAGAGATGAGGATGAAGGGTAATATTGGTTTTTTTAAAAAAAATAGATGAGGAATAAATATGGCAAAAAGGAAATATAGAAATTGTAAATTTAATTGAAATTACTAAACACTGTTTAAATTTGTGAACCGGCCAAATAATCTGTTCAAAGAAAATACATTGTATATTTGTATGTATGTTTCTAATTATTGCTATTTATTCATATTTGTTCTCTTTTATTCTTTAAAGTTTAACAATTCATTCTTTATCTTAATATCTTTATATTTGTTTGGGGTTGGCTTTCTTCCCTTTCATCTTTTTTATTGTACGCCAATCTTTCTCCTCAAATCTACCATCTTTCTCTTTTCTTTCCTTCTTACTTTCTCTCCTCCCCTCTTCTTCTCCTCCCTACTTCCTCTTCCTTTCTCCTTCTCCTCCTCTTTTCCTCCCTCTCTTACCTTCACTCCTACTCTAATTTCCCTTCCCTTCCTTCATCCCTCTCTATTGCTGTATCCTTTTACGCATATGGACTACTCAGAGGGCTGAAAAAGTTATTTTTGACTGATCCTCGCACTTTTGACCAGTCCTCGAACTTATGAATGTCCTCACATTTTATGTTTTTTGCCCTATCTTATCACCATGGTGAAGAGAAGCAGTTGTGAAATGAGTGACATGGTTGTTAAGAATGCTGCACGGGCATAAATGTGAGGACCAGTCATAAGTGCGAGGACCTGTCAGAAATGACTTTTTTCAGCCCTCTGAGTTGTCCCTATACACAGAGTCATGGCCACCCGGTCACATGACCAGCTAAGCATGCCCACCCAGTCACATGACCTCCAAGCCCCCCCCCCCCCAAACAAGCCATGCCCACAGACCCAGTAGTAAAAATTTTAGAACCCACCCCTGCTACATATCCTAAAGTTGCCAAAGTTGAATAACACTGTCTCAGAACAAGGTTGCATAACCAGAGGATGCAGAAATTTCCTTGGGAGAGATTACTAGTGCCACCATTTCAGCTACATTAAATTAATGAAAATGAAAATGAAATTACTTTCATTTTAATTCTTTTCCTGATGCCATCTAAATCTTTTCAGTTTGGTGAACAACCCTGACAGGTCGCTGAGGGAACAATTAAAGAAGCTGAATATTGAAAGACTTTCAGAAAGGGACAATCCAGGGGTGAAATGCTCCCAGTTCGGACTGGATCGCCCAATCCGGTAGAGATGGAGGCGGGTGGTTCGGAGAACTGGTAGAAAAAATCACTGCCCCCTCCATGCCCAGATGAGCCACGCGATCATCAGAGGCTTTTTTTTTCATTTTTAAAAGCATTTTTTCTACAAACTCTTCGGTCGAAGAGGTTGTAGGAAAAAAAAAAATTAAAAGGCTCTGACGATCTCAGCTCAGTTGCCTGATCGACAGAGGCTTTTTTTCTTTTAAAAGGCTCTGACAATCCCAGCTGAATTTCCTGATCTGCAGAGGCTTTTTTTTTTCTTTTAAAAGCCTCGGCTGATCAGGCAAATCAGGCAAGAGCCTTTTAAAAGCATTTTTTTTCAAACTCTTTGGCCGAAAAAATGGTTTTAAAAGTAAAAAAAAAAAAAGTTGGCCACTCCCACTCAGTCACATTACACCCCCACCAAGCCACACCCACAGAACAAGTAGTAACAAATTTTAGATTTCACCACTGGGACAATCAGTCTCTAAACCACACAAGTGAAATTTCCAAAGGTACTATTGGCCACAGGTCTGGTTAAACATATTCTTCTGGGCTCTTCTTAAATTCTTACCCTGCATATAAGAACTGGGGAGTTTGCTTTTTTGAAATGTGGAACACTCCCTCAAAAAGTATAGCTATGTATTTTGGGAAAACCATTCTAGCAAGAAGCACCAACTAGCTACTTTAGTTTGTAACAATTATGCCTTTTTTCTGGAAGAAGATATTCTGATGACTATACTGTAGCTCATGCATTGGTAGTCTTATACAGGGGATCACTATAACATGCTGTGTTGTGGTGTAAGGATAGACTTAACATGTTCTTAGTTTAAAACAGAAGGGTACAAATCCCATTGACTTGATGGCCACAATAGGCTTTGCACAGCCTTGTTCTAAAAGTAGTGAGAGCCTTGTTCTAAAAGTAGTGTGGACACTTTATTCTAAACATGAATGAATTTTGTTAATACCTCTCTGCACTTCTGCATTTATTTTTATTACCCTTTCCAGCACCAATGTTAAGAGTGGTGCTACCCTCTTATATTTAAGGAATTTCCTTTTTTTTTTTTTTTGGCCCGGGGAAAAATAAACCACATTCCCATATGGGAACTGCTGCATACAATGACATCCGTGGAAGTATTTTTACTTGTTCTTCCTAAAATAATTAGTTCTTTTGGGATATCATTGATGGAGAGCTTAAAGGAAGAAGGAATAAATTGCATCTCAAGGAAAGAAGTATTCTTTCTAATCCTGATTCTTTCGTAAGCTACATTTTCCAGTGTACTGTAGACAGCAGAAATGGGTAGGACTGATATAATTTAGGGGCAAATGTGGGCTTGACACTTGCTTGGACATTTGGCTCCAGAACCTATTTTTGTTGAGCACCAAGATAGATCTCCTGATTAAGTTGCCACTGCATGAGTGGGAATAGGAAACATTGTCAAGAATCAAATATGCGTTATGACAATAAGAAAAGAGGAATTGTGTATAAAGTAGTATAAGTAAAGAATAATTGATAAAGTAGACCACAACCTACTACTTGATATGTGTATATGTGTGTGTGCACGCACATATGTGTGTATGCATGCACATTTTAGAGAAGCCCTGATCTCTGAGGAAGGCCTGAACAGAGGTTCTTCCTCCAACGGAGAAGTAGTCGGTATTTGGCTCAATGGTTTCAGGATCAGATCAAGCCACAATAAACACACTATAGTAAATTCTAGCCCACTCCTTTCTTTTAATACTCTCTGTTGTCAAGCCCAGAAATGCTGGAGGGGATGGAGAAAAAGGGGGGAAGCAGGAGAGCTAAAGGAGGATAGTCTTTGGAAGGGGGACTTGGAAGGAAATCTGATACTGGGAAAACACCATTATCATGTTGCACATACCTGCTATAAATGACATCATTGCAAATAGTAAACAGCACCAAACTTTCAACTATCTTGTTTCCTGTGCAAAAAGTGTATGCCTCCAGTTAAAGACACCAACAACACCACACTGTGACAGGCATAATAAAAACTTTCATCTGCCATAATTGTTAGACACTTACTGGTTTTCTAATTGTGTAATTAATACAACAATGCAAATAGCACTTACTGCTGGGGAAATTAGATAATAGTCCTGGCAACAAAAAGTGCTAAGGGGGCTAAAAGTGGCAATGCACCTATGATGCACTCATAAACAGAATTGTGCAAAATCTAGATATTTTCATAACAATTTGCAATTTTTCAGACTGCACAGTTGCAAAGCTGTAAAAATGGGCATCTCAGCCAGTCCCAGACACTTGTCTGCTTGAACTGAAGAATCAAAGATCACCTTCCCATTTCATAAACAGAAGTTTAAAAGGCATATAAAGCCATCTCCTGCCATTCTATAATCTTCAGCATCTGTATTGCTTTCTGAAGGCTCAAGGGATGAGCCAACAATTCACTGTATTCTGAGCTGATCTAAAATGAGAAGGTAAAAAGACAATTGAGTTTAGGCAGCTGAATACTTATTGCTCCAGCAAGATGTAGTGTAGGATTAGGCCCTTGATGGTGATAAATTGACACCAGATAATTACTATGTTATCAAGGCAGATTTGCTAATTAAAAACTTCCAAATTCTTTAAAACTCCACAGCAAAGTATTCATGGCTGTGGCCTATCACGACTTACTCTGAGCTTGGTACCTTATTAATTTTTATGACAGATTTTCTCAAGCACTTCAGGAGTTTCAGTTAAGCCTTGTTGCTCTTCTGAAAGGCTAATCCAGATCTCCCCACTAAAAAAGGCCATAATCCAGAGCAGAACCAACTAGCTTCAGTTCAGCAGCAACGTGTTACTCAAATCCATGGGAAAACTTCAGGGTAAATAAAATGCATACAGAAGAGGATATTTTGAAATGAAAAAATGATTTCTTAGCAGATACAGGGAATGAGAAATATTGATATTCACATAATAGGGCAAAACTTTGGAATGGAGCTAAATAATAATTTTTGTGTACAATAATAAAATGAGTACTGTAATCTGTTATTTTTAAAATTAAATTCTCAGAAATAAAGATTGGAATGATGATAATAATAATAACCACAGAACCAAAAGCATATTAATGTTGTCATTAGCATCTGCAGTGATGGTAAAAAGAGGCAAGAGAATGATCTGGCATAGTGATTGCACCCCTTCCCTTTTGCACATGCATGCATTGTCAATATATGTACAAAAAATATGGGGCTTGGATCACAATGCCATAACACCTATTTTACTTAATCTGACCTTCCTTGACTATATTGCAGTGTCATTTCTATATTCTATATTGCAGTTTCAATGAAAGAAATTCATTTCTTTTTTTAAATATTACTAAAGCCAGTGATATACAGTAAAGAAGCATACAAATGCCCCATAGAATATGCATTTTCAGAAAGAAGCAGAAAGAAACAAAAGAAACCATGCAGAAATGTACTGGTACATTTTATATGGAACAGATCAAAGAAGTTTGACTGATTTGCTTGAAAGTAAATTTCCACTGCAGCAGATCAAAAGTATAGAAGTTAACAGGTGCAGTTTTGCCAGCGTCTCATTAAGGGAAAATATTATACATTGATTTCAACGGAGGAGAATATTTGTAGCTCAGGGTTGAAATATGAGGTCCTTGGTACTCTCTTAGCTTGGTTGTTTTCTTGCAGAAGTTTCATTACTCAACTAGATAACATCATCAGTGGTAGTTGTGAGTGGGATTTGCTCTCAGTTTATATTCTGGTGGCTTACCTGTTCGTGAGAGTTGTCTTGGTGATTCTTTGGTTGGACGGTTTACTCTTAGATTTTTTGGCAGTTCTTTGATTGGGGTATTATTTACTTCTGATTGTTGGTCTGATGTTAACCTTGGAGTTAATCTTTGCTCATATGGGAGTTGATTGCTGGTGGAGAGGGGTTTTGATTCTTTTGTTCCCTTTTTGGCTTATTGATTGTTTCTTTTGTATGGTAGGTAGATGATGTTTATGTCTGTGTGCCTATTGAAGGCCAATTGCCAGGTTTCCAGGAATTCTCTAGTATTTTTGGATTTGGCTTGGTCTATGATGATCACTGTTTCCCAGGTGAAACTATACTTAAATTTATCTATGTGTTGTGAAATTAAAGCGTTTTCATCATGTTCTTCTGACTGCTAGTCAGTGTTAATGCATGTGTCCTGCTAATCTTCTCCCTATTTGTTCTATGTACTGGCTGATAGCAATAGCACTTAGATTTATATATCACTTCATAGTGTTTTGCAGACCTTTGCATTGTATTTCCTAGAGGGTTTCTGTTTTTCTTCTGAGTCTGCTGGGTCTGTGGAGTCTAGAGAAAACTGAGAAGAGGAAGGGAATTTCACCGTGTTTTTTCGACTGTAGAAGATGAAATTTTCTAAGTTTCCACGGATGAAACTTACCATTAGCTATGATCATAGCATGGGTTCTTTAATTCTCCTCCTATATTCAGTATCTAGTTTTGCCTACATTTTTTGTTGTTGCAAGCAATTATGCTACCAAGGACCACTGCTATTTATTTTGCATCCTCTATTTCTCATAGTTGGACACTGTTTATCCCTCCAAGAAGCGAGATAGGTTCCAGTAACTAATATTTTGTGCTCTCTCTGTGTGTGTGTGTGTGTGTGTGTGTGTGTGTGTGTGTGAGAGAGAGAGAGAGAGAGAGAGAGAGAGAGAGAGAGAGATTGTGTGTATGTCTATATAAGATTTGAGAATAATGAGATGCATTCTGTGAAGATTTTAGAAAAAATATCTCTGAAACAATTTTTCATATCATTTTTTGTCCTTTATGCTTGCTTTGTTTAATGTTTTATCCAATGGAAATGTTATGAAAATTGGGTTTGAGAAAATAGTTGGCATTCTATTTTGTGATTTTTTTCTTTTTACATAAACATGTTAAAAGAGATGAGCAAAAATAGCCAATTAGGGCAATAAGATCTAACCACAATTTCTAATAAAGGAATAGTTATTTTTGTTTCTATTGCCCCAGTTGTCTACTTTTGCACATTGTTACTTTTCTTAAACAGAAACTAACATCTCTTTCTAAGCCAAAAGCAGCAAGATTTTTTACAAAACCAAAAAACTTTTCACTTTCTTTCTGAAGTGTGTGTATGTTTGGGTGTAGATGAATCCAGACATGGATGAACAGTAATGCAACAGTACATGTGTGACTGAGAAAAGGTCCTAGAAAATGAACACAATAATATTATTAAACATTGCAGTGCATCCTTAAACATACTTAAAAATACTTAAATATACTCAATTATTTTCATGGGTCTCTAATCATTATGTGCTAAAAGTTGCAGATTCATTTTGAAAGTACACAGGAAGAAAAATTCAATGGCTTTGCCTAGGGCTTTGAAGGAAAATAAAATGGAATGTAAAATGTCAGCGGCACTGTATGTTTCCATAGCACCCATATCTATAGTTATAAAATACATAGCTAGAGAGATGGGGAGGCAAAATCCATATTACTCTCACTTAGAGGGGAGAATACTCACTAGACCACAGAATTATTGACTTCTCTTGCAGAGAAAGGTTAAGGCTTATATTTACGTTGCCAGCACAACTTAGCTGAGCAGAAGAGGTCACACATGTTCAACCTTCAATAGCCCATTACTGTTTCTGCAATGTTTCAGTGGTTGGCCAATGAACAGCATAAATAGTTTTACATTTCTTTAGAAAGGAGTTACTTCAAAAGCCAAGTTCCTTGATTACACGGACTCTCAGTTTACTAGATCTTTGAACTTCGATCTTCCCAAAAATGTTTCCAACCACTTTTATTCTGAGATGCAGATTTTACAGGGATGGAAAGTATCAGATGCGAATGAATACATAGAAATATGACAACAACAATCCTTTTCCTCCTGGCATTTTAAAGAAGGCAAAAAACCAAGATTTTTCAAATTGTATCAATCTGCAAAATGCTAACTTGGCATTGGTGGCCTCCACAGGTTATGGTAAAGCAGATGTGCCAGGAGTTGTTAGTTGTAGTTCACATTTGTCCATGTATTGTACGCTCATTTTTTATAGTTTTGCCTAGCAGATACACTATTTGCAAACATTTTTCCTGAATATAACATATTTAGAATGCAGTATTACAGGCTAATTCTGGCCACTGCCAGGAGTTTGATCCTGACAGTTTGATCAAGGTTTACTCAGCTGTCCATCCATTCTGAGGTCAGTAAAATGAGGACCCATTGTTGAGGGTAATGTGCTGACTCTATAAACTGCTTAGAGAATCTGTAAAGCACTATGAAGCAGCATATAAATCTAAGTGCTATTGCTATTAAATGTCAGTTTGGTGTATAGCAAGTTCAGTTTAATCCATAATTGAATTTCAGATGAGTCAAGTGGCCTGGTAAATATAAATGAAACCTTGGTGGATCCAGAGTAGGTTGCCTTCTTGGAGATGTTCTTTCCTAGTTTCATGTTTGGCTACAGCTGTAATTCTATGATGGAGACAGTGGTGGTAAGGTAGCAACTATCATCAAGCAAATTTGGAGGCATTTGAAATGCGCTCTCCCCCCTCTCTCTTCTCCTATATATAGGGATGTTGGCATCCTCCTGAGGTAACAGAAATATGGACATAATCAGGATACATCCATAAGAAACAAAATTTTTATTTTATGATTCCCCTCCAATAAAGACATAAATTTACTTTAAATAAAATTGACCTTGAATTCCAAATTGTCAACTGTATTATGTATAACCTGAAGTCATTCATCCCTTGGAAGTATCATCTATCTATCTATCTATCTATCTATCTATCTATCTATCTATCTATCTATCCATCCATCCATCCATCCATCCATCCATCCATCATCTATCTTTCTATATCTATCATCTCTAACTCATTCAACTGACATGCAAAAATAATTTTCAAATAAGAATGCTTTGGAAGAATCATCATCATCAATTTACACATATATCGGTAAATCTTCCAAGAGGAAGTGAAATGGAGTCATAAATATCTGGTAAGAATTACAGTGATGAACAAGATAATGAAACACAGATTTGGGTGTCATGATATAATTATGGCCTTTTGTACTTGCAACTTGAATATATAAAATTACTTGGCTTGGGATGTGATACCACAAAAGAACTGTTATGTTATGCCCCCTGCCCCCCTGTATATGTCTATGAAAAGAGTGGAATATCCAAGGAGAAGACAAGATTAATTGGCTAGATTTTGATTAGAAACATTCAATACTTTATTGCAGGTTGCATTGCAAAATCATAGTCATAGTAATTATTAAAGATGTACATCTGATCCTTTCTAATAAAATGATGTTGTAGACACTGCCTTCCATTTCTTTTTCTGCCTTCTTTCCCAGTTTTGGACCATTAAATTGCAGGAGTCC
This sequence comes from Masticophis lateralis, assembly GCA_030761175.1. Lineage (NCBI taxonomy): Eukaryota > Metazoa > Chordata > Lepidosauria > Squamata > Colubridae > Masticophis > Masticophis lateralis. The sequence goes on from JAUDYJ010000001.1 coordinate 36,716,073, forward strand.
AAAACATTTGTTTGGAGTTAACTTTCATATTAAATGCACTGTCCTTTAATGATTCTTTGCACTTCAGTGACACACACACACACACACACACACACACACACACACAATCAGATTTTAAAGGGCTATCTATCATGCTAAGATGCCATGATACGTGAACTATATTTATGAGAGAATATAATGAATTATTACAAATAGTTGCATTTTAACCATCCCTTGATTTATTAGTTTGACTCTTGTTTGCCTTAGGCAATGTAGAAAATATTTAATATGGATTGCTTATATGGTATCTTGCAAAATATTTTGATGCCAATGTAGTGGTGAAGAAATATTGCTGCTTGGAACAGTTTTCACTTTTTTTGGTTGAAGTATTGCATCTAAAAATTAAAATCTTGCAATAAAGTTGGGGAGATAAATTAGTTTCTCTTTCAAACTCTTTCCAAAAATATGTTTGAATTTTTTTGTATATAAAAAAAATTAGATGATTCTAATGATCATTATTAGTATGTAAAACAAGAGTGTGATATGTGAAGAGAGTAATTATGACAAAAACTATGCTTTTTATAGAAGAACTGCAGACAGAATATGATTTTCCCACTGTTCAAATTGCTGATAATGTTGTGAAAATTAATGTATATAATTCCTTTATTGGAATTAATTAAAAGTTCAATGTTTATATATATTTTAAAAAGCTACAGTGCTTGTGAAAACAAAAGTCTTTAAATTAATCCCATTATCAGTTTAATTTAGATCCTAAATTACATTCTATATCAGTTACTATAGTAAGACCCAGCAAATGTAATGAGATTGTGATACTTAACACACTGATCTACATAAGCATGCAAAAGAATGACTTAAATGACTTTATACCACAACAGCGAATAAGTTTCCTTATTGTTTTCTTGCACAGTTATGTGACTCTTTTTTTTTTGTCCATTATGAAACTGGTTCAGCCTTATCCTAAACCAGTTCTCTTAATAGCTGGTCAGTTTAGCACGGTTAGAACTGTTGGAATAGACTGGATTATAAAATCAATGCATACATCGTTTTATACATCATAGTTCAAAGAAATTGAATACTTTAATTCAAATATAGGCAATTAAATTGTGATAGGTGTGGTATTTATTGACCTTCACATTCAGGGATGGATTTATGTATGCTTACAGAATCAAAGTCAAAGTCAAAACCTTTATTGTCATTGTACATCATGTATACAACAAAATTGGTTTAGCCTCTACTGGTGCAGTTCATACAGGACAGGAATAATATAAAGGATAATCCTTATACAAGTAGTTAGGGAAATAACTAGTCATACGTTTCCATATGTACAGCATATTCTGTGCAACATGTATATTATTCAGGTGTATGATCTTATATACATATACATATTACACACTACACCGGCACCAGTGAAATTTGTGGTGCTATATTGTGTTTAGGAGTCTGACAACCCATGGGTAGATGCTGTTTTTAAACCTGTTTGTCCAGCTGGCTATACTTCTGTGTCTTCTATCCAGTGGTAAAAGTGAAAAGAGACACTGGCCAGGGTGTGAATCATCCCTAAGTATCTTCCTTACCCTGCTGAAACAATGAGACCTGGCAATGTCATCCAGTGGTGTTAGGGGGCAACCAGTGGTTTCTTGTGCTGAATTAATCACTCTCTGTAGTGCCTTCCTCTCCACAGCTGTTAAACCAGTGCACCATACTGTTATACAATATGTGAGGGCGCTTTCTATCATTGACTAATAGAGGAAATCATCAACCATTGATTTTTCTGCAGGACTCTAAGGAAATGAAGTCTCTGTTGAGCCTTAGTAACCACCAGGGACATATTGTTTTTCCAGGTGAGGTCTTGACTAATGAGCACTCCCAAAAAATTTAAAAAGGAAACCCTCTCCACATGCCCCCCTTGATATACAGTGAGGCAGATTCCTCTTTGTGCTTCTGGAAATCCAGCACCATCTCCTTTGTCTTGCTAATGTTTAGATGTAGGTTCTTGAACACCATGTGGATACCTTCTGGACTTCTTCCCTGTATTCTGATTTGTCCCCTCTAGTTATAAGATCCAGCACTGTTGTGACATCTGCAAACTTTATTATGATGTTGGATAGATATGCAATCATGTGTATACAGCAAGTACAGGTAGGGGCTGAGCATACAGCCCTGAGGGGAGCCTGTGCTGAGCTTCAGGGTGGACAATGTAAAAGACCCAGCCCTTACTGTTTGTCTTTGATCCAGTCACAAGTGAGGGGAGGTAAATTCAGGTCAATCAGCTTTTCAATGAGAATGCCTGGTAGGATGGTATTAAAGGCTGAGCTAAAGTCTATAAAAAGCATTCTGACACAATTCCCAGATTTCTCAAGGTGTCTCAGTGCAATATGTAGAGTAGTGGCAATGGTGTCCCCTGTCGACCTGTTCCCTCTATAAGCAAACTGATGTTGATTGAAATTTGATGGAAGACAGGACCTGAGGTGTTGTAAGACCAGTCTCTTAAAACACTTCATCACTATAGACATCAGTGCAATGGGTCTATAGTCATTCAGGCTGTTATAGCTGCTTTCTTTGGAATTGGGATGATTATGGCTGCTTTCAAGCATGATGGTACTCTAGCCAGTTGCAGGGAGATGTTAAAAATCCTTGTCAGGACCCCTGTTAATTGGTCAGCACAGGTTTTTACCACTTTTCCCAGCATTCCGTCTGGACTTGCAGCTTTGTTGGGATTTAGGGCCTTTAGCACAGCTCTCACTTGATCTTCATCCAGGGTGAGTGAGTGGAGGTTAGAGGGCCCTTGGAGTAGAGCCACAGAGACAGGTTTTTTAACTTCAAAGTGGGTGAAGAAGCTATTCAGCTCCTCCACCAGCCAGGCATCAGCAATGGCTATTTTCATTGTATTATTGTTATAGTTGGTTAGATGTTTTAACCCCTGCCACACTTGTCTTGAGTTTTATCTTCCAAATGCTTCTCTACCTTTTGTTTGTATTTCTATTTAGCAGCCTTAATGCCTCTTCTCAAGTTTGCCCTGGCTTGTTGTATTTGTCTTTATTTCCTGCCTTAAAGGTGGAGTTTCGGGCTCTCAGAAGTGATTGTACATCTGCTAACATCCAGGATTTATGATTACTGTAAACTCTGATGTGCTTATTCACTGTTACATTGTCTGTGCATGTTTTAGTATATGAGAGTACAGTGTCAGTGAATTCTTTCAGCTCCAAATGTTCAAATATACTCCACTCGGTGGTCTCAAAGCAGTCCTACAACTGGCAGAGTGTTCCCTCCAACCAGATTTTGACAGTTGCTTTGACTGGCTGTATCTTTTTCCTAAAGGGGATATACCTTGGGCATAATAGTTGAGAAGGTGGTCAGACATACCCAGATGGGGGAGTGGGATTACTCTATTTGCCTGTCTTAAATTTGAATACATATGGTCTAAAAAGTTCTTACCTCTGCACAAACCTAAGGAGAACAGACTTTAGACAGGCTTGGTTAAAATCCCCAGCCACAACAAAAGTGCCCTCAGGGTAAGTTTGTTGCTGCCTCTTGATGGTGTCATGTAACTTAGAGGGTGCTGTGCTAACATTTGCATCAGGTAGAATATAGACAGCAGTGATAACTGTAACAGAAATCTCTCTAGCTGAATAAAATGCCTGACAAATGACAATTAAAAATTCCACATCTGGAGAACTGTGTATATAAGTAACTGTATTGTTAGTACACCAGTCATTATGTGTGTAAATACGAAGTCCTCCACCTCTGCTTTTACTGGAGTTGCCGTTTCTGTTGAAGCAGTATGTGATGCGATTAGCTCCGCTGATGCATCCAGTATAAGTGGATGAAATCAGGTCTCCATAATGATCATCACACAGCAGTCATGAATGAGCTTATTCGTCAGCATCCATAGCTCTAGTTCATCAGCTTTGTGGACAAAGGATCTAGCATTGGTTAGAAAAATGCTTGGTAATGCTGGTCTGTGAGGCTGCTTCTGTAACTGAGCTAGCAAACCAGCTCTGCATCCCCACTTCTGCTCCCTCTCTCTTCGCCATTGACGCCACCTCCCAGGCCCAACAATGATCCATGGAGAGTCTGGAAGTCTTTCTATGTCACTCGGTATATTATGAGACCGCTGGAAGTCGCTGGTAATATTCAGTCCACTAGAAGATCCAATCTTTAGTAATTCCCCATGGGTATAGACTAGTTTTTGCCCACACACTCCACTCTGACACCAGGAGCTCAAAACTACAGCATCTATGCATGCTGACATCTTGGGGTGGGGGGAACCCCAATCAGCTACTGGATTTTTGTAGGCATACAGTCACTCCATTCAAGTGCATAAATGTATATTTCAAGGATTTGCAACTGTTTACCAATTAAGCAACACTTCAACGGAACACAATTGTTTTATTTAAACTAGCTTGCTTCTGATAGTTCTACATGGCAGATGTATTTACACTGCAAACTAAAACTTGGTTAGAACGTTTGTACTTAAAATGCTGTGCGTATTGAGCCTTTTTGGTTCAGCGTATTGTGCAAACCCATGAAAGGGGGTAATTCAGCAAAGGTGAAATGTGTGAATGCAGCCTATCTGTTTCCCGAGTTCTGCCTTTGTCTTGTTGTGCTGAGTCACTTCCTGGTAGCTGTTTCCCCATTATCTCCCCTATTCAGTTCTTCTACAAAGTTCCATGTCACTATAATAGGTAGCAGATGCAGTTGCTACAGTACAGTGGTTTGTTTATTTATTTAAGAGACTTACATGGCTACCCATCTTATGAGCCATAACTCTGGGTAACAGCAGAGTTATCATAGCAACAGAAAAAAAAGTTCCCAATAAAAATCAATATTTGAAGAAAGAACAACTCCAGGTGCCTTAGACCAACAGACATCTGTACAGAGAAAAACAGCTATTGGCCTTCAGCCTTACCTTATCTCAATATCTGCAAGAAGAGCCTGTGTCAAGCCTGCCCAGCTTGACACATCAGACCAAAGGACTTACCTGCTAGGTGGGGTGGAGAGAACACACCTGCTATCAAGAGAAAACACATGGGCACAATGGTGGAGGGGGTGTCACGAGTTAGGCGGTCGGTCACGCTGCGGACGGGCTAGGCTAACCATGATTAATTGCAATTTTGCATAATGGGTGGGGTGGAACCTGGAAGCAGCGCTGATTGGCTGGTTGTACAGCGCGGCTATTTAAACGGAGTTGGGATGAGGGAATCCCAACGCCGACTTTGTGTTATCCCTTTTGGTGAACTCAGCGTAATCTACGGCTTCCTGGAAGACGAAAATAAACTGCTTTTCTGTTTGCTCGAGCATCTCGTCTCAGCGTGGTTTGTTGGAGTGCCCAGGCTGCCGAGCGGTCTGAGAGAAAGTCGGCGTTTCTCCTTTTTGGATTTCTCTCTCCCGTTGTGAAAGGATGGCCGAAGGGGCGGTGGGGGCGTTACCGGAGGCTGGGCTGGTGGCAGCTCTGGAAGAAGAGACCCCTGTCGTCCCGCTGGAGCCGCTGGAGGGAAAAGCCGCTGTGGAACCACCCGTGGTCAGGCAAAAGGAGAGGAAGGCTCTGAAGGTGGATATCAGCGGTGGCGAGCAGAGCCAGCAAAAGGAGAAGTCATTGAAGGTGGACATTGGCAGCGGGGAGCAAAGCCCAGCTGTAGTAAGTACAGGAAAGGGCTCCACAGGGGATTGGTGGACTAGCCCTGCCTTGACTGGGTCTCAGAGGAGTCAAACTCAGTATCGGCCAGAAGGCGCGTTTCAGGGGTGGCGGGAGCGCAAATGGATAGAGGATGAGGAGGGGGATTGGACCTACTCTTCCAGTAGCCTTGGCTCGTCCACCTTAGAGACGTTACGAGAGAAGTTCGGGGAAGCTAGTTTCCGTGATGCAGCGTCCTGGCAGCCGTGGGTTGAACGTGGGGAGACAACCAGCACGTGGCAAGGGAGATCCAGGGCTGAACCACGATTTCATCTAGCAAGTCCCAAGCTGCGCATGGGGATAGAGGCTGGCAGGACAAAGGCAACAGAGCACGGCTCTACGGGGCCCCGAACATCGTCTCTAGGCGAAACACAGGAGGCTCCCCGAAGGATGGAAGGGAGAGAGACACGGCCACCCATTGTGCGGGGGTATAGCGACGTGCGCCGAGGGGAGGAGAGGGACCAACTGGGGGTGCGTGGCCCGCCACTGCCACCCATATGGGCACCAGGTGTTCAACAGCAACAACAATGGTGGGGCCCACCACCCATACAAGCCTCATTTGATGGCAGCGCAGACAAAGTCGCTATTTTCCTTAGCCAAATCCTAAGCCATGTGGATCTGTATGGGCGCTTGTATCCTTCACAGTGGGCTATGGTAATTGCAATCACAGCAGTGCTACAGGGCGAAGCAGCAAACTGGGTTGCGGACCTGCATAATGAGCATGCAAAAGAGTTGGCCGATGTGGGGCTATTTTTGGACGCTCTACGGATCCGTTTTGAGGATAGTGCTAGAATCCAGGTGGCGGAAGGAGAGCTTTTAGCCCTTCGACAACGAGGCCGGCCGGTGAAAGAGTACGTCAAAGACTTCCGTGTCCTGGCTGGGAGACTCCGCTCTTGGCCCGAACGATTGTTAGTCCACCAATTTCGTGCTGGTCTGGATAGAGAGGTGAGACAAGCATGTGTCTATCGTGGTTTACCACCCCTATTGGCAGAATGGTGTAAAGCAGCAGTGGAACTGGAGGTCGGGCTGCGTGAGTTCCGACCACGGGTTACTCCACCACAAAGATTTGGGACTAAACCCCCAGCCATAAAAGAGCTGAATCCAGGAGGTTCACCTACCATCAAACCGGTCACAAGTGGAGGACGGGCTACCTCGTTCCGTTGTTTTCGATGTAACCAAGTTGGGCACAGGGCTGCCGAGTGCCCTGTGGCCCCCCTGTCATCGCCCCGCACACAAGGGCCATCTCCTGGGGTCAGGAGTAGAGAGCGAGTCCGCTCAACTACAGAACGGGCAAAGCCACCGACGCCCACACCAACCTTCCGTGGAACCCGTGCCACCTTGTTGGAGAACAGGAGACCGGTCGGGGGAGACGAGGTGCGGTCGGAGGACAGTGACGATAGTGCACCAGAGGATCCTATGGTAAGCGACCCAATAAGTCCCTTTGTACTCCCGGTAGTGTTACAAAACATACGCACCCTAACAGAAGCCCATCATGGTGCTCTGCTAGATTCTGGATGCACCCGGTGCCTAATGCGAAAAGCTGTGGCCCAAGAATTGGGGCTTCAAATCAGGAAGCTGAGGGCTCCAATTCGTTTTGAACAAATGGATGGGTCACTCCTAGATGGGGAGCCAGCTCGTTATGTCACAGAACCCGTAGAGCTAAGGATAGGGGCACATAGAGAACAGCTTTGTTTTGTGATAATCGAGCATATGGTAGAACCCCTGATATTGGGTCTAGCCTGGTTAGACAAGTGGCAGCCAGTCATATGGTGGGAGGATGGGTTTCGGAAGGTGCGGTTGGAAGTAGGCTCGCAGTCGCAACCGATGGTACAGGAGCGCTTACCCCAGGGAACTGGGAATAGGGGGGTTGACCACAATCCTCCACAGGAGGGATATCCAGATGTCTATAGGGATTTAGCGGCTGTTTTTGCTGAAGAAGAATGTGAAATACTGCCTCCTCACAGGGTTACGGACTGTGCCATAGAATTAATCCCTGGGGCAAAATTACCCAAACCACGCATGTATGCAATGACAAAGCCTGAGCTCGAGGAACTACGGCGGTACATTGACAAAAACTTAGCCCGGGGGTTTATTCAACCGAGTCGTGCCCGTATGGCAGCACCGGTACTATTCCGAGAAAAGAAGGATGGCGGTCTTCGCTTATGTGTCGATTTCCGGGGGCTGAACGCGGTGTGTGTAGAACACCTCTACCCCTTACCCTTAATGAAAGACCTGCTGGCTACCTTGTCCACAGGGAAGATCTTTACGAAACTCGATTTGAGGGAGGCCTATTACCGGGTGCGAATAAGACCTGGAGATGAGTGGAAAACCACCTTTAATTGCCCGTTAGGCAGTTTTAAGTTTTGCGTAATGCCGTTTGGGCTCCAGGGGGCACCTGCTGTATTCATGCAAGTTATTAATGACGTTTTGCATGAGCATTTATATAGAGGAGTTCTTGTCTACTTGGACGACATTCTTATATACTCGAATACGATGGAAGAACATATACAGTTAGTACGAACCGTTCTCACAAAATTGTTGAAAGCAAAATTGTTTGTCAAGCTGTCCAAGTGTGAGTTCCACCGTACCTCTTTGGACTATCTTGGTTACCGCATCTCGGGCACAGGGGTGGAAATGGATCCCAAGAAAGTAGCGGCAGTATTAGAATGGCAGGCACCTAAAACTAGAAAGCAGTTGCAGAGTTTTTTGGGCTTTGCCAACTTTTATCGCCAATTCATACCCTCTTTTGCTCAGGTAGCCCTTCCCTTGACTGAGTTATTGAAAACAAAACACATCATAGGGAAAGTAAAACCAGGACAGCCACTCTCGTGGACACCAGAGTGTCAATGCTCCTTTGAGCAGTTGAAACGGCTCTTTTCCCAAGAGCCTGTACTTAAACACCCAGACCCGACGTTGCAATTTATTGTACAAGCAGACGCCAGCGATGTAGCCGTGGCTGCTGTGCTACTGCAACGGACAAAAACCGGACAGTTAGAACCGTGCGCATACACTTCACGCAAACTTACACCAACTGAGCGTGGCTGGGCTGTTTGGGAAAAGGAAGCTTTTGCGGTAAGATGGGCGTTGCTAACCTGGCGCCACTTGCTGGAAGGGGCTGGGCAGAAATTCGAAGTATGGACCGATCATAAAAATCTGGAGGCCCTTCAGACACCGAGAAAGTTGTCACCAAAGCAAGTTCGTTGGGCACAATATTTCCACCGGTTCAATTTCGATCTCAAATATGTTCCTGGTGGGAAGAATTTTCTAGCCGATGCGTTATCACGCATGCCACAATTCAATAGTAAGAGAAACGAAATAGTTCAGGCTATCATCCCAAAACCACAACAAGCAGCACGAACACAAGCTACCTCTTTAGATCCTGATACCTTAAAAGTCGAGTTGCAACGGGAAGTAAGCCATGACCCTTGGGTAAAGGAACATGGAACCACACTAACAATGAGGGATGGTCTTGCCTGGGTAGGGTCCAAATTATACATTCCTAAACCATTAAGACCGGTGGTGTTGCACAGATGTCACGATGCAAAAATAGGAGGACATTTCGGATTCCTAAAAACGTTGCATCTCGTTAGACGACAATTTTGGTGGCCTCGCTTACGAAAGGATACAGAACAGTATATCAGAGGGTGTAAAATATGTGCAACAACAAAAGCAAACACTAGTAAGCCGTTGGGCTTATTACAAGCTGTTGCGACCCCCAACAAACCGTGGGAGGAGATAGGAATGGATTTCATTGTGGACCTCCCTGACAGTAATGGGTACACGGTCATTTGGACCGTGATTGACCTCTTTTCAAAGCAGGCCCATTTCATCCCCTGCCGAGGTCTCCCATCCGCGAGAAAACTAGCACACATGTTCGTGAAACATATATATAGGTTGCACGGAGCTCCGACTCGAATAATATCAGACAGAGGAGTACAATTCACGGCCCGGTTCTGGAGAGACTTTATCACCTTATTAGGGTCGTCGCAAGGGCTCAGCTCAGCGTTTCACCCAAGTACCAATGGAGCTGCAGAAAGGGCCAATGCGATGGTAGAAAAATACTTAAGGTGTTATGTTTCGTATCAACAGTCCGACTGGTCACAACTCCTACCATTTGCTGAAGTCGCGTATAACAATGCGGTACACCGTAGCACAGGAGTCACACCTTTCCAAGTGGTGCATGGGCGGGACTTCACCGCTATCCCTGAGTTAGAGGAAACTAGTCAAGCCCAAACAACTCCAAAGGAGTGGGGGGAGAGGATTTGTCAAGTATGGCCAACCATCAGAACAGCCTTAGGAAAAGCGGCGGACGAGTACAAAAAATACGCCGATAGAAAGAGACAAGACATTACACCATTCAAAGTTGGAGACCAGGTGTATGTGTCCACAAAATACATCAAGCTGAAGGTACCCAGCAAAAAATTGGGCCCTAAATATCTCGGCCCTTTTCCGGTCACAAAAGTTATAAATCCAGTAACTGTCGAGGTGAAGTTACCACCCTTGTTAGGAAAAATCCACCCTGTTTTCCATAGTAGTCTCCTCAAACCGGTAACGGAAACACGAGACCCGTTAACCCGCCCTGGACCTCTTTACACAAATCAATATGAAATAGATGAGATCTTAGATTCCAAAGTTCGCAGAAATAAGTTGTACTACCTAGTACGATGGAAAGGCTATCCCTTGGAAGACGCAACCTGGGTTCCATTAGAAAACCTTAATGCAAATAGGCTACGTCGTCAATTTCATAAAAAATATCCCAACAAACCTGGCAAGCTGGGTGGGGTGGTTTGATAGCGATTGCTATAACTTTATGCTTTTGTCTTCCAGGGGGACTCCTGGTAGGGGGAGCCGCCTGTCAAGCCTGCCCAGCTTGACACATCAGACCAAAGGACTTACCTGCTAGGTGGGGTGGAGAGAACACACCTGCTATCAAGAGAAAACACATGGGCACAATGGTGGAGGGGGTGTCACGAGTTAGGCGGTCGGTCACGCTGCGGACGGGCTAGGCTAACCATGATTAATTGCAATTTTGCATAATGGGTGGGGTGGAACCTGGAAGCAGCGCTGATTGGCTGGTTGTACAGCGCGGCTATTTAAACGGAGTTGGGATGAGGGAATCCCAACGCCGACTTTGTGTTATCCCTTTTGGTGAACTCAGCGTAATCTACGGCTTCCTGGAAGACGAAAATAAACTGCTTTTCTGTTTGCTCGAGCATCTCGTCTCAGCGTGGTTTGTTGGAGTGCCCAGGCTGCCGAGCGGTCTGAGAGCCTGCTTTTGAATGGAGACCCAGTAAGTTTTCCTATTCACCTCCCTATGATTGGCACTCTATTACATGTGGATAGCACCTGCATTTTTTTACTTTTCCATCCAAGGGGGAAGCTACTCATTCAAGAATCTCTCTGCCATTGGATCAAGTACACAGCTGTGTCCCACAGAAGAATGGAAGACAATGCAATTGCTTCATTGTACTAGCAGTGCAATGGTGGGGTGTGAGAAAAGAAAAGCTATTTTGCTATTTAGTTGAATTATACTGTGCATTGAAAATGATTAAAAACTATAAGATTCATTATCTTTGCAATGGTATAAATTATTCATTATCCAGTTTAATTAGCTTTGCAACAATGATATTATTATCTTTACAAAAATCACCACATGTGCCCCATTTGCCCTGCATCTGCTAATAGCAGGCAGTGATTATGCTAGACAATAGGGTGCAATTCACATCCCACTGATACTAATTATACAGCTCCCATACATCTCAATGGACCTGGACAGTACCCAACACTGACAAGCACTGTCTTTTTTTAAAAAGACAGAAGTTCTTAATGCAGGCAGTTTAATGCTGGTTTTATAAAACTGTAACAAGATGAACATTTCACTGGTATAAAAATTGCAGGTAACTCAACCCCTGCTATTGGTGTATTATCTTGTATCATGCCACTATCAGCTGCTAAAGAGGAAAAGAGGTTTAGTTCTGTATTCTGTACTTGGGCAGGAACAACCTATAACTGTGCTGTTACTATCCAGCTGTAGTCAATGATGATTTAAACAAACTTATTTTAACAACAGAAGTCTGTAATTATCTTGGTTCCAATAAATTTCAAGTGAAATAGGAATGTTAAAAAAAGAAGTACATGGAAGCATCATAAAAGGATGCAGAAAATTGTTGTTTCATCCTCCAATAGTTAGATGGTACTCTGGGCTCAAATATTTTCAGAACTTGAAAAATACCAACATCTACTGTATTGTCTTTTTAAATCAGGGAAAATGAAGAAGGGAAAAATTAATTTGTTATGAAAGGTTGGACAAATTCATATCCTATATTTTTATAAAAAGCAAATTCTCCATGCCTTAAGAAAAGGACATTTCAGGAAGTGAGTGAGATTGGGGCAGGTTTTCTTCAATAATAACAGATTACCTTACATATTGCAAAATGTCATGTAGGTTTAGCTGATCACTTTCAGGCTTCACAGCACATTTCTAAAAGGTTTCAGGGTGGGTGGGTGATGGTAAAAAAGACAAAAGATTTTACTTTTCTGCTTCTCTTCTGGAAACTTTTTAGCATGGCTAAAATCCTAAATAGGATTTTTTCAGATATCCTGAGTGCTTGATTTGTTGATCAGGAGCTACAAATAACAGGCCAGGACCACTCATGGCCCTTTTTCTGGATGACAAGCCCACTTGTTATCCTAGTTGTCTCTTTCCCAGAATTTCTGTACTTCACCATTTTATCTCTCATCAGATTCCCACCCCCCAATTTTCATTATTGAATCAAGCAGTGATAGCATTAGAAGGAGCCACTCACTAAAGTCATCAATTTTAACTTCCTCCTCAGTAAAAGAATCCAATTTAAAACATGCCTTCTTGTACATATGCACTGAAAGATAGCTCTTGCACCTGTCTGAATAACAGTGGTCGTACTATTGGGAATTCCCCCCCCCCACCAAAAATAATCCAGTTGTGATTTATTTTCTTGTAAATTAAATCTATTATTCTGTACCCTGCATCCTGAAAAAAAACCAACTCTCATTATTCGCTGCTCCTTTTTTTTTTAAGTTAGAAAATTCAAATTCCCATCTCATGACATTTATACCAGTGGTCCCCAACCCCCAGTTCATAGATTTGTACTGGTCCACAGCCTGTTGGGAACTGGGTCATGCAATAGGCGAACATGCTGTATGCGAAGCTCCTCGCTATCGCCACTACCACTACTGGTCCACAGAGCTGAAAAGGTTGGGGACCACTGATTTATACCACAGGAATAATTATTTTCTTTTAAAAAATACTTTTTGATGCAAGTTATAAAACCTTTGTATCCAGGTTTTAAGAGCTTGGGTATAGAAGAAACATTTGTGTTTGAGTGCTATACTTTAGCACTCAAGCTACCTTTAATTATGGCTGTGTCTTTTTCTAATCATTTATATATACTTATAAGACATCTCCAAAATATTAAAAAAATATGTAGTTTTTTTTTTAAAAAAAACAACTGTGCTGTTTAGATATTATTAGTGAAATGGGCTATATAGTTAGTTGGCAATCCGGCATGCAAGTCTTTTAAAAACAAACATTTCTTACTGAACAATGGTCAAGTATGATTATTATGCCTATAGTCCTACACTCATTAATCTCAATTAAAATAAGCAGTCTTACTTCTTCATTAGAGCTGCTTCTTATGTGTCCTATTTTATAGAGGACAGATACGCCAGTCTTCTATTTTAAGGCATTCTTTATTAGAAGGATTGTCTGTTGAAATCCATTTTAAATATAAAGAACCATAAAAAAGAAGAAGATGAAGAGCAAAGCAGAGCTGGATCAGAACATCCTTTCTGCTCCTGTTCATGTATTAATCAAAATTACTTATAACACATAATGATAATTTTTATATATAACTTTATCAAAGATTTTTTAAAAGGAAAATAAAAACTAACATAAATAATATAAATAAGAAAAGAAAAGAGAAAGAAATCAAAGAGAAACCTAAAAGTGTAAAAAAGGTACAAAATGAAAGAATAATAGAGAAAAAGAAAAAAGATATAAAGAAGGAACTTCCCATCTTCTTTACAGCAATTATAAATTTACTTCTTATTCTATGGTTACAGTACAATTTCCTTGCTTCTACGATGTATCCTGTCTAATGATCAAAACCATAAATTATAAATTCATTTTTTCTATCATACAAAAAATCATAAGGGGTTTCCAGTCTGCATTAAACTTAGGCAGGGCCTTTTCTCTAATTAGTCACCTCAGTAAGCTTCATCATCTTCATCAAACCACTTCTCCTTTGTAGGTAGTGCTGTATCTTTCCATCTTTGTGCGAACAACAATCTCACTGCAAGTTTGATATATAAAAACAAGGTTTCATGACTCCTTTCCAGCTGTTTGTCCATCAATCCTAAAAGGAAAAATATAGGTGTCAATTGTACATTAATCTTTAAAATCTTCTGAAATGTGTGTGTGTGTATATGTATATGAATATGTATATGTATATGTATATGTATATGTATATGTATATGTATATCTGTCTTAGAAAAGCGACAACTCCGATCTCGCAGCATAACCACAGCTTCTAAACTGAAAGTAGGAGCCCGATGACGACAAGTTATAGAGCTTGTTGAAACGTTGCCAAAAAGAAAACTTTTCATGTGTTGGTTAGGATTTTAGCCAGAGTTTCAAAAGACCTTACAAAGTATTTTGTTGGGATTTTGGAGGATCTTAAGCTGGGATTTTAGCCAGGATTTTAAGCATTTCAACTAACAAACTTTTAATGACACAGGAAAACACCCGAGATTTTAACCTTTTACGTATATGTATGTATGTATGTGTATATGTATGTATGTTATGATTATATATATATATATATATATATATATATATATATATATATATATATATATATATCATAAGCTTTTGCAAAAGGGTTCTCCCATAAAAGAGAGAGAATGTCTTATCACTCCGGTTACATGGTTTGAATACAGTTTCAGATGGTCAGCAAAACGATTAGAACGCCCCCACCAGATATTGTTTTCAGCGGTTACATAACATTTTGGCTTTCTCACATGTTCCACCCTGGAGTTCCCCTCCAAAAGTACCCTCTAAAAATGTATTCATAATTGTTCGTTATTGTTCTTATTAATTGGGCACTTAGTCTTTTCCTCCTTTTTCAATGGAGCTTGGGGCCTGACCCAACTTAGAATGCACCAAAACATCTGTTTCCTCAAAACTGGCTTCATACACACTTCCCTTTTCTACATATCTTACTCAGCTTAATAGCTGAGGGTTAGCTCAGGTTATGTAAAGAGTAAATATGGAGTCACTTAGGCTATATTCTTTACAGGAATAATTCTTTTTCCTCACCCATTATGTTTGTAAGTCATGATTATTGTAAAGAAGCTCACCATGTGACCAGACCTGTTTTTATGTACCCTTTTTGGTGGTCAGTAAGTAGCCACCATGTTCATTAAATGAATGCCATGATTGGTAAATGAACCCATTGTTTCTATGGAGTGTTTTTGCTGAAAATGTGAAATAAATGCTGGTTTTAGCAAAAACATCATAAATCATGGCCAGGATACTGCAAACAGTTGTAAATGTGAGCCAATTGCTGAGTGCCCAAAATGTGGTCATATTGCCATGGGAACTTTGGAACTGGACCCTAATTATCTTTGGAGATAGGGTTTGTTGGAATTTTGAACAACCACTAAGCAACTAGTCATAAATCAAGGATGTCCTGCATCTGAATGCAACATATTTTTTACACATCCACCAAATATGATAAAACATTCCTCCTTGTTGTTCACATTTCCAACATAAATTTGAAGTGCCATTATACATGGTAGACAATTTCTCTGGTGACCTATAGCAATAATATAATGCAAACAATTTTTCAGAAACCAGATTGATGCAGAACTGGCCAAACCAAATTTAAATAGAAACTGTTGCTGTTGCTTCTAAACATTTACATATTGTCTGGATACATGTAACTAATTAAGCTCAAAAATGCTTGTAGCACTTTATGTACGTATGAAGGTTGATTATTGAAATAGAACTAGATAGTCCAGAAAGTGAAATTAAATGTGCCATAGGAAATCATGGCTAAAAACTACACTACAGAAGTTCATAAAATACTAGACGAACTGTTGAAAATCTTAAGGAAACTCTTGCAGAAGTGAAAGTTGTTCTATTGTTTAATGTGAAAAAAAATACATTAAATAATGTGAAAATGCAATGCAAACCCAAAGAAAATAACCAGAGATGAAACTGAAGTAAGATTGAAGAGACATTATTTTTCTAGGTGCTGGGCCCATTTTCTAGAAATGGTAATTGCAGCAGTGAAATAAAGAGGTATCTGCTAGTTGGGGAAAACACACTTTTTGATATGATGTGGATGTGCAGACATCACACTGACAACAAAGGCACATATTGTCAGACTATTGTTTTCCCAGTTATAACATATGGCTATGAATATCAATTTCTTTGGATTGCAGTGCTAGAGAAGATTGCTGATAATACCTGAAAGAAGAATAAAATATTAAATATTCAAAGTAAAACAAGGCTACTTATTAACAGTACTAATCAGGAAACTCCCTTTTTATGACCCTGTAATCCCTTAATTCAGGGTAGAATCAGGGTGACTGAATGGACCTGAGCATTTACTAGCTGGATGCCCTTCCTGATGCCATGGGGAGTACACAGCAGATATTTTTTCTTTGTACCCTAGGAGAGAAACATCAGCAAGAAGTAATGGAAAATGCCTTGAAATATCAAAGACTATTAAAAGGAACAAGGAACTTATTACTGAAACTCAATTTAAAGAAGCAGTTTCTGACAGATAGTCCTGGCAAAATTATTTCCATTGGGCTACAGAGTTAAAAGCAATTGAAAAAAGAGATCAACAACAATAACATTATGTGCACAGAGGTTTTATGGTTTATCAATCATAATTTAGAGGGATATAAATTATGGCTAAGCTAATAGTGAGTTAATGTGTTGTGTGAAGATAGACGTAAGGAAAATATGCAGTGAAAAAAACAGACCATGAATGTATGAAGTCAGTTTAGTATTCTGTTCAGATTTTAGCATTCACAAGCCTGATCGGATAGGAACAAGCCGGGAGATCCAAGGTCAAATAATCAGAAATCCTCTGATGAGCTCAAGCAAAGAAGAGCTGGGTAGTCCAAGATCACAAAATATTCAATCTATTCAAAGGGGGTGACAAAATCAGAATCAGATGGTATATTGAGAAAAGGTATTAAGGACTGGGTAGTTTGAGTTAAAAACAATTGGTGCTAGGGAAGATTTAAAAGAGTTTGATGACTTTTATTCTTGAAACTTAGGCAAAGAAGACAGTTCAGCTTTTGGGGACTTTGCTATTTAAGGAGGTCTCTGGTTTCTGGTTTCAGGGACGTGGTGGCTCAGTGGCTAAGACACTGAGCTTGTTGATCGAAAGGTCTGCAGTTCAGCAGTTTGAATCCCTAGTGCTGCGTAATGGGGTGACAGCGCTGGCTCTTTGGCTTAGAAAGGGAGATGAGCACCACCCCCTAGAGTCTGGAACAACTAGCACATATGTGCAAGGAGAACCTTTACCTTTACCTGGTTTCTGCAGTAGAAGATTAGAACAACATGTAGAAGATTCTGTCCTTAACACATGGAATTTATCTGCTGAAATAACTTAGGGCTGACTCCCAGCAGACAGTCAGTTGATTAAAATGTGAATGTATTCTATATTTACTGCCTTTGAAGGTTTCAGATATTAAAATAATTGAGTTGAGTTGAATTTGAGTTGAGTTTATTACATTTCTATACCACCCTTCTCTCAAAGGACTCAGGGCGGTTTATAGCCATATTAAAACAGTCCAACACAAAAATTAAAACTATTAAAATAATTTAAAACTATTTGGTTGTAGTTTAAAATCCCTTGCTAAAACCCCTTTAAAACCAATTTAAAACCCGTTTAAAATTTATCTATTCAGTCAGACCGGCTTGGTGAAACAACAGTCTTTAGAGCCCGATGGAAGGCACATATAAGGTCGGGAATCCTTCTTATATCCGGGGGCAGTTCATTCCATAGGGCAGGAGCCCCCACAGAGAAGGCTCTCACCCTGGGGGCCGCCTGCCGACAGGTGGCCGATGGCACCCTGAGGAGGCACTCTCTGTGAGAGCATATCGGATGGTGGGAGATATTCGGTGGCAGAAGGCGGTCCTGTAGGTATCCCGATCCTAAGCCATGGAGCGCTTTGAAGATGATGACTAGCACCTTGAAACGCACCTGGAAGATCACTGGGAGCCAGTGCAGCTCGCACAAGAGGGGAGATGCCCGGGACCGACGAGTTGCTCCCATAACCACTCGCGCGGCCGCATTCTGGACCAGTTGGAACCTCCGGGTGCTCCTCAAGGGGAGCCCCATGTAGAGAGTGTTACAGTAGTCCAGACGGGAAGTGACGAGGGCATGAGTGACTGTGCATAAGGTGTCCCAATCCAGAAAGGGACGCAACTGGGAAATCAGGCAAACCTGACAGAAAGCCCCCCTGGCCACGTCCATCATATGATCATCTAAAGACAGCTGTGTATCCAGGAGGACACCCACATTGTGAGCCCTCTCTGAGGGGGGCAAGCTCTCATCCCCAATAGCCAGCAATGGTATCAGCTGGCTATATCGGGGTTCCAGAAGCCACAGCCACTCTGTCTTGGAAGGGTTGAGTCTGAGCATGTTCCTCCCCATCCAGATCTGCACGGCTTCCAGGCAATGGGACATCACGTCAAGGGCATAATTGGGGTGGTCCGGGGTAGAAATGTACAACTGCGTGTCATCGGCATACAGTTGACACTTCACCCCAAAACGATGGATGATCTCGCCCAGAGGCTTCACATAAATGTTGAACAGGAGGGGTGAGAGGACTGACCCTTGCGGCACCCCACAAGTAAGGTGCCTCGAGGTCGACCTCTGTTCCCCCATCAACACAGACTGCGTATGGTCAGAGAGAAAGGAGGAGAACTACTGCATCACGGTGCCTCCCACTCCTAATCCCCCCAACCGACTCAGCATGATACCATGATCGATGGTATCAACAGCCGCTGAGAGATCGAGGAGGACCAGGACTGAGGAGTATTCCCTGTCCCGAGCCCTCCAGAGATCATCAACCAATGCAATCAATGCTGTTTCTGTGCTGTATCCTGCCCTGAAACCCGACTGGCATGGATCCAGATAGACAGCTTCATCCAGGTATCAAGGGAGCTGTTGCACCACCACACTCTCAACAACCTCAAGGAGAGAGGGGAATTGAGAGTCAGTAGTCTTTAAACTGGATCAGTGTGAGGGATGTGCAGTCAACTGGCTCTGGAGCATTGTCAGGTATCTGAAAGACTATGGAAAGAAATATAAGAAAACTTGGTTGATAAGAGAAAAAAGAGAACACATTTTAGAGATGGAGAGATGTTCACCAAGCCTTTCCAAGAAAAATGGGGTGGATAATTCTGTGCCAGTCTCCAATTCCAACAAACTATCTCATTTTTTGGGCCAGATGGCTCTGTTGCTAGAGAACTTGGGCTTGGACTACTGTTGGTATATGCAAGCATAATTAGATCAGTTCATCCATAATCAATAAACAAATAGATCTGGCATGAGTTACTGAAGCCGGATTGGATGACTACAAAAATGTTGCCCTTCTGGCAACATCTCTCCTGGGTTATGAGGTCTCCATCAGCCATGATCTTAAATGGTGGTGATGGTGATTTTCCAGGAAACTATTATGATTATTGGGACCATGTTTTTGACATACTAGGCAGTGAATGTCTCTATCTGAGATTGGGCTATAAGCACCGGTTACCCATATACTCCTCTTTTGCTGATGCATACCAGGTTCTTTTCCTGAGATTTTGGATCTGGTTACAGGCTAATTTTGGAACAACCAGGCCTGCTTGAGTTATTCCATACTCTGGAAGTTTTCAGGAAAGCTCATAAATTCACATCTACCATGGTGACCATTGGCTTGATCTGATCTTTTTACATTAAAGCAATTGGTATCTGAACTAAAACTGGAAGACATTATAATTTATCTGCTGCCATGGGTAGACATTCTATGAACTGAATGAGATTGACTGCTATCACCTCTATTTGCAGGCTTGGGAATTCTTTCAGAATGATCCCCCTCAGACCACCTTATGAATCCTGATAAGAATTTTCCAGCAATCTAGCCAGTAGTTCCATCAAACTCAAATGTGGAAATGACTAGAGTATTTTAAATCTAAGTTTACACTCATCCATTCATCTTGAGGCAAGGGTATCTTTGATTTATTAAGGAGTTTTGACAGATGAAGCAACAGAAGAGACACTTGGAGCATAATGTGGAGAAAAAATCCAGACATGAACTGGATTGGTCATGGATAAGTGCTCACATTATAACCCACAATGTAGTAATGCAGTCAGCACACTTCTCTGCCCTTATGGTGTCAGCCATATTAGGCAACCCGCTCTCTTCAGAGAGAAATCTATCAGAAGAGCTACGTAAGTGCTACTATGACATTGTGCAAGTCTTGTTCATAAAATTGTTCAGTTTTCTATGTTCTTGATTTTTCAAGAGCAGATCTGAAAAGATGAGTGGGGTAATGTCATGAGAATTCCAACCTGGTAAAGGAAAAGACTGTGATAACAAGTGGGAAATTAAGAGCCATAGTACAAGTAGTCTTCAACTTATGACAGTTCATTTATTGACTCTTCCAAATTACAATGGCACTGAAAAAAGTGGCTTATGAACATTTTTCACATTAATGATTGTTGTAGAATCCCCATGGTCATGTGATTTAAATTTGGATGCTTGACAACTGACTCACATTTATGATGATTGCAGTGTCTCATAGTGATGTGATCACCTTTTGCAACCTTCTGACAAGTAAAGTCCATGGGAAAACCAGATTCACTTAACAATCGTGTTATTAATTTAACAATGACAGTGATTCTCTTAACAAATGTGGCAAGAAAAGGTGTAAAATGGGGCAAAACTCACTTAACAATTTTCTCAGTTAGCAACACAAATTTTGGGCTCAGTTGTGGTCATACATTGAGGACTACCTTTATTATAATCTGCATATTCTTTGGTATTATCTGTAACCTAGAGAGAAGCAGTTTTCACAATTGTGCAGTAACAGCTAAATCATTTGTAGCATATCAATTTCAGACCATGATCAGAAAATTTGTGTCACTGGAACACAAATAATATATTGCTCAATTTGGCAGATGTTCAAAATTCAAATTAGAAAATGTTTATGATGGCACAGCCTCATCCATTTCTGACACGTAATCTTGGAAAGTAAGTGAAAATGGCATAGCTAGATCTAAATTTATCTATTTTCCCTTTATTCCCCCCTCCTCATTTTTTCTTTAACCTCATAGAAGTGTTAGTGGTGTCAGTCTCATCAACTATAAGCAATCTTGACTTTGAAGAGTTAGACTGGAGCTATTTAAATGAAAGAATAAACTTTCTGAGATGCAAGAAATTTTTCACTTAGCTCTTTTTCTTACTTTTCTTGTTTCTTGGTATGACCTCTCATTGCCCTAACCTGACGCTTTTTGTATAATGTGCTTTTTGGAGTTTATTAAAAATACATTTCCTCAATCTTGTGGGTTCTGTGCTGAGTTATATATTTGGAAAGGAAACTTGAATTCTATCACTATTTATGTAACGTTACAATTGCATTTAATAACAAAAAAGAAAAAACATATTAAATTAATGTATGCATTATACTGGAAATTGCCTATATCACATACCTACCACTCAGTGGATAGGAAGCAAACCTATATTTTAGAGCTGAGTTAAACATACAGAATAGATTGGTATCTGAACTAGAAAAATGGAGGTTGGCAGTTTACTCAGACGGATATTACAGATGGAGCCATTTCTGCTCATTCCATTATACGTCTAGGGATTTCATAGTTTGTTTTCTGTTGGAATCTAACTGAAAGAACAACTCTCTTCATGCATATAATGTTCACACTTTATTCATGCAGGCCCTATTGCTTCTGATTGGTTTCTTCATTCATCTCTGAGCTCATCACAACATATTTTGCTTGATAGTTCTATGAAACAATTTAGCTTGGGGAAATCACAACAGGAACCTAGTGTTAAAGTTGCCTCTCTGCAAAGCTTATATTACACCTCTGGATTTTGGTTATGCAGCTTACACTTTTTTTTTTAGCCAAGGCTATTATGAGCACATAGCTCCATAACTAGGAAGCCAAATATTCATTCTCTCCCCTGACTCTCTTTTTTCATAGTGAAAACTACAAGAAGCATAATAGAAAATAGCTGAAAGGTCAAAGTATAAAACATTGGATTCATAACAAGACAGCACACACACACACATCCTGCACAAGTTTTGTTGAATCAGGTCCAAATGTCACTTACGATATTCATAGATGAATGCTGCAGGTATTGAGCTCAGAAACTCCATTCCTTGCTTTACTGCGGTGCGCGGCAGCTTTGTTGCTTGACCTTAAAACTGCCGCTTGATCTTTTCCCCACTGATCCTGCTACAAGCTTTTCTTCCTACACCTGTCTCTGTCTGGACTGCCCTTTTTCGAAATAACCTCCACCTGCCTCTTTGGGTAGTAAACTCATCCTTGTATTTTAGCAAATCTGTCAGTTGACCTACTTGCCTGGAAAAAATCCAGTTCTTTCTCCAGGGCCTTCTCTCCATCTGTGAGGATCTGACCCAACCAAGAGCAATGGAGCTTTTTCATCTATGGCAAGCAATGTGACATTTCACTTGTTATCCCTTGCAAGCGTTAGATGAATGTACAAGAAGCTGGTGACCACATTTAGTGACTGCAGATGGAGAGTCTAAGGGATGTTAATGTGCAGAGATCAATAGGACATGATTGATTTAAAAAAGCAGCATCTAGGGAGTATTTAGGTTACTCATCATGAAGATAAGCACAGGTGCACTTTTTAGTGTAAAGTAATAAATGAAATATATGTGTTGAGAAATTATGCTGAATCCAAACCTCTTCCAAATGACTTTTCCAGGAAAGGTGAGAGGAAGCTGAGCACTGAGCTGTACCAAAAAAACAGGTGGCCCATTTGGTATAAGGATCTAAATTAATAACTGTTTTGCTATATTAATTAAATACAAGGATATCATAACAGAAAACACTCTGGGGCTGAATGGTTCAGCAAAATTGGCAGCTATAGAAAGTCATCTGAAGAGCTTGGGTTTTGTTTTGTTTTTTTCCTCTGAGGTGAAATTTTTTAGTCTTGTGTCTATACAGTGTAGATGGGAAATCATCCTTACTTTCCATCTGTGCCATTTTTGGTATGATTTTCTCCCCACATTAATTTGATCCTGTTTCTATAATAATTTGAAATTATGGAAATACGTTTAAAATGAATATTACATGAATATTTTACAGTATATTCTTTTCCCCAAATCTGCTTTTCTGATTCTTTGATGTCTCTGAGGCAAAGAATGGGTTGGGTAAATTGGAAGTGCAGCAAATGGCAGATAATTTAAGTTCCAAATCATGCATCAAGCATATAAATACTATTTTTTTGAGTGTCTTTAGCTGCATTAGAGTGAACATTAAAAAAAGCTTCAATTAATCAGAGGCATTCAGAAACTGGGACACATAGACAGGTATACCCCTTTCAAAAAACATTATTCTTCTAGGAAGGAGTATCTAACGTGAATGGAAAGAAATATGTTTTAAAACATAGTCCACAGAACACAGCCATAACAGTAATGAAATTTGCTATTAGGATCCAAAGACAATCAGTTTGGGACTGCATTGAACAACTTGATTTCCTCCTCTAAAGATATCACAAGCTTATTTTCTCAAACTGGTGCCCTCCAGCAGTGATGGACTTCATGTCTTATAACCTCTTACCATTAGAGATGTTCTTCCTGAGAGTAATGGAATTTTAGTTCCAAATTACTGAGGGATACCAGTTTGGGAATTGTTTTCTAGTGCCGGGGAGAAAAATTCTGCAGCATTTTTAAAAGCAGTTGCCATTCAATTTGATGCAAGGCAATTCATTTTAGAGATTTTTCAAGAGGAAGACAATTTGGAGACATTATCACAAGGAAAGTTATGTCAATTACTGACTCACTAGATGCTCCAGGTAACTGCTTCTCTGCTCTGCAGCCTCTCTTACTTTCTATATCTCAATAAATTCCAAGAGGTGACATCAAGAAGGAATTACCACCATGTCTTTTATAATAGTGGTACTATTGTCATTATAAGAGAGTCACTGTAGGAGAGGGACTCTGTTTTTGAAAATGGGCTCACAGGATCAGCTGGGATTGTTGCTAATCTACTGGCCTTCCTGCTGCATAGCAACTTCCTTGCCTAAACTGTTGGAGGCCATCTAAGAGAGGTCCCCAAATTTATGGAAAGCACTATATATATTTATCCAAATAAATTCTCTCCCCCCCCCCTGAAATACTCACACTCTGCAAAGATTCATATAATTCTCAAAGTTGAAGCCCCGCTAAGTAGACCAAATCAGGAAATCAAAGCCATAGGAAGACTACAGAATCTTGCAAATCTGATTATGCTGTATTTTCCCCCTTGTTTTTTATATTCTAATGAATCAGAGAGGCATCTGCCAGAGCCTCTTCTGAATATGATATTTTTTTTTCCAAGGCTTAAAAATTGCTTTAACTCCTTTTCTTTTCCAGTTTTTGCATTTTTACTCTCTACACAGCAAACCTCCTGCCAATTGGCTCAAACAGGTCTTTCCCCCACAGCTCTACTGTAAATGTGGAAATTACAATAGCAATATTTATGGTGAGAAGGGGAAATAGCTGGATGACATGGCACTTTTGGGTTTCTGACAAATGTCCAGGTCTTCCTTCCTTCCTTCCTTCCTTCCTTCCTTCCTTCCTTCCTTCCTTCCTTCCTTCCTTTCCTTTCCTTTCCTTTCCTTTCCTTTCCTTTCCTTTCCTTTCCTTTCCTTTCCTTTCCTTTCTTTTCTTTTCTTTTCTTTTCTTTTTAGATGCAACAGTGCAGGGAAATGTAAAACAGAATCGATGTAAGATTTTTTGCTATATAAAGATGTCACTAGCCAGCAGCACCTGTCTAACTTTAGCTGGTTTTAGAAAAGCAAAGTAAGCTCAGACCATTTGGTACATGGACAAGTAATCATCAAGAAACCCAAAGCCTTAAACTAGTTTGGAAAATTGAGAAAAACACAAGAGAAATTAATGCAAAACCATTTTCACCCTGATGCCCAGAAAACTAAAGTACAAAAATATCACTATGTAGTCAACAAATCAAGATTCAAGCTTGACTTGAGGGAATTTTTATCTGCTAATATAAATAAAGCTTCCCTTCCCTTCCAGCCTGTTATGTTTATATATTTTTTTCATTAGCAGCAGAAGCAGCAGCATAAATAATGCTAAGATGTCTGTGATCTTTTGTCAATAGATTAGGTGGATCAAAATTGCTAAAATTTCCTGTCGTGCTTTGTTTTAGTTTTGGTAGTGCAAATAAGCTCTGGATTTCTTAAGTAATGTAGTTGGCAAGATGGGAGTAGTGGACACATTTGGAATAATGGCAGCGGTGGTATAAAATACCTGAATGATAAGCATTAGAGAGATAATGAAGTATCTTATAATATTCAACACATACAAAATCTTATATCATCTTTGTCCAAGAAGAGCACATGAAATAGCTAAAGTAAATTACTTTCTTTGTTTTTCTCTGGATAGCATCGCAATAAATCCTTCATGGTGCTTCAAATGCCATTTGAATGGTTAGACTAGCTTTATGATCTTGAAAACAGTAAAATAGGAACTATCTTAAACTGATCAGCATGGGTTTAAGAAAATGTAATTTGTGGTGTTTGCATTATATTTCAATGCAAAAATTGCTTTCCATACTGTACTTCTCTTCATAGGATGCTAGTCAGTGGCTACATTTTATCGCGTATAGAAGTTTTTCATTATAAGGTTTAGGGAAACTTTATTTCAGAGTCATATTCAGAACAAATATTGGAAATAATTGGATTTATGGGATAGTGTTAATCAAGGCAAAAGCCACACAAGCATTTATTTAAGCATTCTTTAGTTGAATTAGGTCTTTAAAACTGGTATTAGGAGAAAGAGGAAGAGCTGCAAATGATTGAGAAATAGGCAGGCAGACAGACTCACTTAAATTTAGGGTCAAATTGGCTATTTATTGAGACATTACTCAGAAGATTTTAATGAATATCAAATAGAAATAAAAATTTACCATGCTTTCAGAGGCAACAAGTAAGAGGCTCACATAATTGTTGATGTGGAAGCTACTGCTTGGGAAGCATTACATTTGTCAAATCATGTGTTCTTGAAGAAAAAATAATCTCCTTATCATTACCATGGTGACATTTTGTCTGGTTTTATGCAGGCATTAGACGTCTACCTATTTTGTAGTAACTAAGGCTGACTAAGTCAATCTCAGTCCTTCAGAAATCATGTACCTATTTTCTTTCTTTCTTTCTTTTTTTCTTTCTTTCTTTCTTTCTTTCTTTCTTTCTTTCTTTCTTTCTTTCTTTCTTTCTTTCTTTCTTTCTCTCTCTCTCTCTCTCTTTCACACACACACAAAATTTCTATGTTATTCTTCAATAGTTCTGGGGGAATAAAGTCAGCTCCAGGTGCCTTCCCTCTATTGAGTTGGCTGATAAGGGACTTAATTTCAGAAACAGATGCTGGGAGCCACTCAGGTAAATCCACCATCTTTTGCATTGAAGTCTCATTGGGAGAATCCATTTACAGATCTACAACAACTTGCCAAGGCCAACTCACCATGGGACAACTCGCCATGGCCAACTTGCAATGGGACAACTCACTGAGGGACAACTCACTGCAGGACAAGAGTTCAACTAATATCAAAGAAATAGTGGAATAAAATCATTAAGGAAAGGAGGCCAAAGGAAGAACAAAATGAAATGTGGATGACAAAAATTAAAATATTTTAAAATTTATTTTAAATAATTAAATTGAATTGTTGATTTGTCCCACATCAAGTTGTCCTGTGGCAAGTTGGCCATGTTAAGTTGTCCTGCAGTGAGTTGGCCATGGTGAATTGGCTGTGGTGAGTTGGCCATGGTGAGTTGACTGCAGTGAGTTGTACCATTCCCTCTTTGTACATCCTCTGGAACTGTAATTCTGAAGTTTCAGGATGTATGTGTGAATTTAATAGGGTAGAAGCTCTGGAAACTTGGTAGGATATTAGGTGCCAGAAAAGAGTAGGGTTCTTTTTCTTTGTTGCTTCAGTAAGTTGTCCCCAGCTGGTCTTTACCTTTCTTCCTTTAAAGGCTTTTAGTTGTTTATATTGTTTTTTAAGAGGAGATGTGTTATTGTGTTATTTTCACCTATTTGTTGTGGCCTGTGCAGATTGCAACTGACTCTGACAGTGAGGAGGCTGGTGTGGTGTTGTGCAACAGCCTGTACAGCTGGCACTTGAGTCAGACAATGAAGAGACTGGAGAAGATGTGGTGCCAGAGGAAGGGATTCATCCAGGTCCTTCATAACCTCCAGAAGCTCCTTTAAGTGAAGAGTACAAAGAGGAGAAGCCTCTTCTTGATGCATGGGCGCGCAGAGCGGCCAAAAGGCAGGAGTGGCTCTTCAGGAGGAGGTCTCCTTGAGAGTAAGGCTTGGGGCTAATTGGCCACTCCCTTAGCCTACTTAAGGAGGAATGCTGACTGAAGCAATTTGTAGGAAACAACTTTAGTTCACTCTACTTCGCGTCTGGATTCTCTGCAAATTGCTTCTGGGCTTTCTGCCCACCTTAGTAAGATTGTGATTACTTTATCTTTGGTTTTTTGTAGGCTGTTAAGAAAGTTTATTAACAGCCTTTATTTTGAAAAAGATTGAGTTATTTTAGTAAATTAAGTTTTGTGCAAACTTTTTGTGTGCTATATTCTTTGGGGTCCGTAGCTGGGGCAGAGCACTATCTCAGATTTATAAAGATTATAAGGTGAGATAAGGACCTTCTCAGCTTCACCACACTCCTTATCAAATCATGCCTGTGATGAAATTGGGCACCACTTAACTGAGAAATTTGTGTCACAAGGCAATAAGGGTCACAGCTTTTGCACTAGAGGTTTGTAAATGTCTAAGGGATCTTGAGTGAGATTGAATGATGTGAGGGCTGATCGGCATTTTTGTAGATTGTCCTCTGCCAATGCCCTTTTCCTTTTTTGGCCAAGTTGAGAGTCTATTTGGCATGACATCTTGCTTGACCTATCAGAGAAATTGAAGGAATGAAATGAGCCTCCACAAATATCTGCCAAATAGGAGGCTTCAAATACAGGCAAAGTGGAAAATGATCACTATCTAAATGGAGAAATACTTCAAAATTATTCACACGGGATAGCAAGTTTGTAGTTATTTTGTTATTTTACAAATGTATTTTAATTCTGTCTCAAATTTTGTATGCTTATTACTTGTACTGGTCTTTGACTACAATAAATTGAACTGATTGATTAGTAACCTGTTCTCTGCAGGCTGGAATGGCTGGAAATGGATATTTTAATTTTGTACCAAGGATGTACATTAAAAACACACAGTTAATATGACAGTTAAATAAGTAAAATAAATATGATAGTTAAAATTAACAGCAAAAGCTAGCAGTTATAAGTTTATACAGGTACTTTAAAAAGCTAATAAAGATGTTACCCCCCACCCACCCACTCATCCCACACACACTCAGTGAGCCTTGGTTGGCAACAGAGAAAGGTTTGATCATAAGTCACTCCCGGATGAGTTTAGAACAAGGGTGAGTGAACCTCCATAGCTAATGTCAGCATGGAAGTTTATATAAAGGAGATATTGCCTCAAATAGTCTGGACCTAAGCCATGTAGAAATTTAAAAGTAATGACTAGCTTTTTGTATTTTGACCAGAAATGAATTGGCAGCCAGTGCAATGCTTTTGGCACAGGTGTAATACGAACTCTTTGTGTCCTTGTGGAAATAGGCTTGTTGCCAAATTTTATGATTGAAATATTTTTACTGGATACAAAAGCATTCTGACATGTTTCCATCCTGTGCACCACAATTTCAAGGCTCTTTCAAAAAAGGAATACATTGGTATATCAACTAAAACTGATAAAAGGCACTCTTCACCATTTCCTTTATTTGGCAGATCAGGGAAAAAATGGGGGTCCTCAGACTACATACTCAATTGTTCTGGGAGAGTGGAATTCTGTTTAGGAAAGGCAACTTGCCACATCTCTGGAATTGGTTTCCTAATAGTAAATACCTCTATCTTATCTGGGATGAGATTCAGATTATTGCTCCTCATTCAGTCTATTGTTGAATGTACGCTTATATTCAGGGGAGTTCCATCATTTCCTGGAAATGTTAGAGTAATAGATCTGGGTATTATCAACATATTAATAGAAAATAGCCTGATGAACAGCAAGCAAAGTTTCATATAAATATTGAAAACTATGGTTATATTAGAGATCATATGATGTCCTGATAGTAACTATGTAACAGCTCCTATTTCCAGAACCAGCATTAAAACAACATACAAAAAGACTTTGAACATGGAAACAGATATTGAAAAACAAGAAAAGTTTTTCAAAGGAGGTTCCAACTTCTAATTGGTATGCTAAAGGATGGACAGATAGTTCCTGATTCAAAGGAGATCAAATGAAAATGGAAGGATAATACAAAATACAATAGAAATGTCAATGTTCAATATACCTCAGAAGATATTTCTTATGAGAATCTCTAGTATTAGAAGACAAAGATACTCCAGTCATTACTAGTCAGAAGGCTATGGAAATATGGCAAGCAACAGCAGAAGTATCAGTAAAAATTCTAACCAAGACTAGCAAATCTAGAGAATGATTTAGTGCTCAACAGATGAGAATATGTCAATCTAGATTCCAGTAATAAAAAAGGAAACTCAATAGAATGAGCAAATTATTGCATAATATCCTTGATTTCATAGACTAGATAGACTTACATGGAAAAAGAGATGACAGATGTTCAAGCTGGCTTTAGAAAAGGCTGCAGAACATGAGATAATATATTGCTGATACATACTGGATAATTGAGAAAGCCAAAGAATACCCAACAGAAGTCACTATGTGATTCATTAATTGTGTGCATCACGTCAAATTACAGAATGTACTCAGAATTATGGAAACTCCAGAACACTGTGTAAGCCCAAGCCCAAAGATGGCACAGTGAATTCCTATCTAGTCCAATTGTTTGTTTTACTTCTAATAGACAGAATCTTGCTAGACTAAAGCTATAATTTTCTAACCTAATAGATACACTCTGAATCTTTTCCTTCCTCCCCCACCCAATTCAGAACTGCACAAATTCCTTTCTTTTTTTCCTAGAATGTACTACTTCCTTCCTGGGAAACTGCATGGGAAACTGCAAAGCTCCTTCCAAGATTCCTCCCCCACATCTCTAGGTGGACATTCATACATTGTCAAGTTAGAGTTCTTTCCTTATTGAGGGCAGTTACAAATGAATATGTTTCAGGAAAAACCTCACAAACATTTTAGCATCTTGGCTTTTCCAGGGAGGCATCCTAATGATGGGTTATGAATGTGCACTCAGCACACTTAATATCAAAGACTTGAAAATCCAAAAGGACCAGTCCATTCTACCCAAGAATGTTTTTCTGAGCAGTTAAGTCTCTTTTTACAAACCATCAAGGCCATAACTGTTTCCAGATTCTGAACAGCACTAACTTTAGCATGCTTCAATGCATTCCCGACAGCAGTTTTGGAAAATCAATACACAAAAGTCCCCTATCAACGGAGACTGTGCCTCTGTGGAAAAGGAGCTATTAAAAGTCCAACTCATGTCCTGTCGCAATGTACCTTCTATGAGGGCTCAAGGATTTGCCTTATCATTCCTTACCTGGTACAATAACCTGAAAACCTTGATCTTTTTAATACACCATTGTAATCAAATCAGTACAACTCAGAGTTCTTAAATGTTGCTAATTTTTGTTACACTCCCTATAAAATTAGGGAAACTTTGATTATCCACTGACAATCCCACCACTGATGTTATTTTGTTTTAAAAATAAAGACTTTTAATGTGTTTTATTTGCAATTCTGGTCAGTGGTCATAATAAAATTTATATTCACTCATTCAATCAATCAATCATTCTCATGAGAAACATGTACAGAAGCAGGAAGCCACAATATGGGCAGAATATGATGAAATAGACTAACTTCAAGTTGGCAAAGCAATGCAAGAAGGCTGTATACTTTCCCCTGATTTAGTCAACTTACTGTATATACTGAATATATATTAAGGAAAGTTTAGAAGAAAATAAATCTGGTTTTAAAACTGGAAGCAGAAACATTAGTAACCTGCAGTAGGTTGATACTTGTCTGATAGCCCAAAATGCAAAGCTCTAGTAATAAAAGTCAAGGCCTCTAATGAAAAAAAAAATCAACTAAAAATAAATATAAAGAAAGCCAAACCAATGACAACAGGTAAAAGAGCTAACATTAGAATTAACTATGAAGATGTCAACCATCAACAGTAAAGTAAGCCTGAGAAATAGAAACAAAACAACTGGAAAGTTGTATCACCTATTTCCAGTGTTTCAGATATCTGGAAGGATTTGGTTGATTATGAGAGCAAAAAGAATCAAGAAAGGCATTCTCCATCTATTGCTCCCCAGATAAACCTTATTCAAAAGATCAACCAAGCTAATGTCAGTCCCATATCCTGTCTTGATGTCAGTTTAAAATGGGCCAAGATAATCCAAAATTGCCTCAAATTGCCAGTCTTTCAAATACCTTACATGACCATGATAGATTAGAATGGCCTATAATTGCCCATCTCTGAGGAACAGCAATAGCACTTAGACTTATATACTATTTTACAGTGTTTTACAGCCCTCTTTAAACAGTTTACAGAGTCAACCTATTGCCCCCAACAATTTGGGTCCTCATTTTATCCACCTTGGAAGGTTGGAAGGCCTGGTGAGATTTGAACTGCCAAATTGCAGTCAGCAGAAGTAGCCTGCAGTACTTCAC
The DNA here is from genome assembly GCA_030761175.1 of Masticophis lateralis. Taxonomy (NCBI): domain Eukaryota; kingdom Metazoa; phylum Chordata; class Lepidosauria; order Squamata; family Colubridae; genus Masticophis; species Masticophis lateralis. Next base: position 36,747,746 of record JAUDYJ010000001.1, read on the forward strand.
TCTAACCACTGCACCACCGTGGGTCATATGGAAAAGCATTGCAGGCTTTAGAAGCAGCCTAATAAATGATTAAATGAATAACATATTGACAAGATGCTGAACCAAGCAGTACAACTGAATGTGAAAATATAAGAAAGTTAGCAAGGCATCCTCTTGCATTAATTTCATGCTTCCTCAGGCTCTGAGATTCCCATTAGGATGGTCCTGCATTTTCCAGATCCAGTTCTCTGCTATATATTTATTTGTCTAAGTTCAGGGGAAATCTGATTTCCATAACTTTTCTTAGAATGTGCGATGGCGGCAAAGTATTGACATTTTTGATTGAAGTTGCCATGGATATTTAGGGAGAGTTTGGTTATTGTTATTAAGGAAAAAAAGAGAGACAAAACAAAGTTGGGGGCAGGACCACCAGGACAGAACTGAAGGTTTGTATGGGGAAATAAATAATCATAAGACACAAGTAGACTTCAGGCAATACATTTTTCTAATTAACAAGGAATTATTTATCATGAATTACTCACTTCTTTGACACTGAAAAATCAATACATGGCTTTGTAGATCCCCACTAGCAAATTGCTAATCCATATGGATCCATCTTTTGAAATGATACACTGTAGGAAGGTCTGGGTTGATTAATAGATTTGCATTAACTTTGTGAGGATTTTTGCTTCTCTATTATCTTACAAAAAGAGCAGCCAACAATTCTTTTCTCTAATCTAAATTGCTGGTAAAAAGGTTTGGGAGAAAAGCTGGCCTTAATTTTTTTTTTATGAAAAAGGACTTTATAATAGATGCTTATGGTTTAAATTTACTCTTGGTACAACAATATGTACTTTCATTCTGTACAACACCATCCCATTTCCGTATTAATAATCTGGAAAGGTATAAAATTGGATGGATAATTGCCTTCTGATCTACAGTGCCTATTAGTTTAGGATGTATGAATTATTTCAGCTCCCTTAAAATGTAGACCAGAAAAAATATTGAATTACTGTTAGAACTTCTGAGCTTGTTTCTACCACTGACCTCAAATTCACCACAGGGGTGCTCTGCTGAATGTGCCCATGTTTCTTATCTATATAGCTTTTTTACAACTGATATTTTTTACAGAATGATTTCCATAGCAAACAATGGAAACAACACATTTTTGCAACAAATACCTTTGGTGAATCACTCAGTACAACAGCAACAGTTTCACTAATAATATGGTTTACAAAAGTTGTATTGACAACAAATCTCATTATTTGACTATTGACTTGAAGTTTCTTTTCCTTGTCCATGTCTATAAAAAACAATGTAGGAAAGAATAGTATGGTTTTTGCATCTGACAACTTGAAACCTCGCATAATGACAATTTTTATAATGAATGCATACAATGTACTTTTTTCATTTGATTACCTACCTGAATAACAAAATAACATATTTCAAGTACAATATCAAAACAGTATTACATTACCTACCCCTATACTATCTTCCATATAAGAAACATAAGAAAACTACAGTTGGCTGATCTCCCACATATGGATGGGACTTAGTAGCCAATGTGAGTTCACCAGAAAATTCCAAGCTCTTAAACTCTAGAAACATGTTTTATTGCCAGAAAAACCTGAATGGATTTGTAGTAACCAAGTATCAAATCTGACTCATAGGAAACTGGCATTTTAAATGTATCTATAAATCACATGGGGAATTCAGATTGTCCTGTGTGCATAACAAATTTCCAGAGTATTAGTTTTTTGCTTCAACTTTGGAAACTCTCATTTCAGATCTAAGATTAAATGAAGTTAACATGCAGGCTTGCAATATTTTGTCTATCCTGTAATGTTCAACAATGTTGAAACATGGTTATCATTGCAATGCTTATCTTTGGCCTGGCTTTCCTACAGGGAAAAGCATTTCCCTGTAGGAAGAGAGCCTTTCCCTGTAGGAAGGCTCTTTGACAGCCTTTCCTGCAGGACTGTCTTAACGGATGGGCCTGATGGGCACTTGCCCATACTAATCTGTGTATGTTAACCCTTCAATGCAATTGTATCATATAAATATAGCAACATTTATTACATTTATTAATTAATACTAACATGCAAATATATGTTTAATTTTATCAACCATTTACATTTTTATTCCTATGAGTAGTTGTCATAGGGGCCCCAGTACACTGCTTTGCCCGGGCCCATAATGTTGTTAAGATGGTCCTATTTACCTGCTGAACTTTATACAAAAGCTGACCATTTCATTACTGTACTCCTCTCTCTCTCTCTCTCCCTCCCTCCCCCTCCCTCCCTCTCTCTCTGTGTTTAAAAACTCATCAGCAGTTCCAATTTCTTCATAATTTGGAAATTGAGATTAAAAAAAAACTGTAGAAGAAATCAGAACAGAGATTTGTTGTTCAGTCACTAAATCATGTTAGATACTTCATGACTCCATGGACTATAGCATGCCAGGCCCCAGGTTGTCCACTGTCTCCCAGAGTTTGCCCATATTCACGTTCATTGCATTGATGACACTTTCTAACCATCTCTTCCTTTGCCATCTGCTTCTTTTTTTCTTTCTTTTTTAATGTGTTCAATCTTTCCTAACATCAGAGTCTTTTCCAATGAGTTTTCACTTCTCATTTGGTAGCCAAAGTATTTGAACTTCAGCTTCAGTATCTGTCCTTTCAAAGAACAGCCAGGGTTGATTTCCTTTAGGAAAGCAGAGATTAATCCAGTGATTTTCAAATTTGGTAACTTTAAGGAATGTAAACTTATATAAGGTGAAGTCCATGTACCTTAAAATTGCCAAATTTGAAAAACACTGGATTAATCTATTCATACCACCACCTATTTCTTTTAAACAACACAAAGAATTGGGTTTTCTCATGCTTGGAAAGAGAGAGGCAAATCCCTAATATAATCTGATATATCTTTCATTCAGGTAGCTTTGCCTTCTGGCAGTCTGGCCACAGATGATATTATGACACAATCTTCTTAATGCATTGTATTATGGCAAAATGTGCCCTAAGTGACTCCCATAAAATGGATTCCCAGTGAAAGCACTGGAGTGTCAACATACGCTTAATCTCTGTGCCTTACTAAACATTATAAATGCAATTTGCTGTCTGAAATAAGATATGCTAGACATCACTCACTTCTCCAGAGCACACTGAACAATCCATAAACCTTGAAGCACATTTTGTAATCACTCTCAAAAGAATGATAGGAGAATGCATAGAGGGAGTGTTGGAATTGGATAAAGAATCAATTAAGATGTTTTTATCTTCAGTTGTGCATTATGACATAACTAAGGAACAATAATGTAAAATATTCATTTTTATTAATTTCAATTTAGAGACAACTGCGTGCATGAGAACAAGATCTTTCTTTCTTGCAGCCGTTAACATTAAGCATTTCAAAGCTATTATTAAAACACTAGTGTATGCTTTACATCTTTTATTGGCAGGCCTGTTTCCCAGAGCTTGGGATGAGCTACAAGAATATTTCATCACACTAATCAGTTATGCCTGAAAACCCCTCCACAACTTTCACATCTTTGTCATAGAAGTTGGCATCATGATTAAAAAAAATGTGTGAGCCCCTTTAAGAAGCTCAGATGTGGATGTAGGCCAGGCCTGTCAAACTGGCAGCCTGTGGGCCAGATGCATCATGCACAGGCCACACCCCACCCCAGCTCCGCAAAGCCAAAAAATGTCGTGATACACCTCCATACATCACGTGACACAATCAAGTTTGACATTCTTGTTCTAGGTATTCCCAATACCTAGATCACGTGAATCCCAAATGAATGGGAGCGTGGCATTATGAGGAAAAGGCTCCAATTCGCATGGGAAATCTGTACCTTCTGACCTGCAAGATTCTGTTTGTAACCTTACAATGAAGTAATTAGCTTATTTAAACATGTATCCTGCCTGGCTTGCTGGCGATGACTAGCATCAATCTTGCAAGTCTAAAAATACATGCATTGCATGGCTACTCTTAACCACCTGCTTAATTAGGTCAGGTCCTTCTAACATTTCTTTCTCTGATCTTTAAGCCCCCTACCCCTCCTGCCACTCCTCCCTGATTGTTTCCTAGGCAGCATCTTTTCGTCTAATTCTGCAAGGTCATCTACACATTCCATTACAAACTGGTGTAACAAAGGAAGAAATACATGCAAACTTTTGTGTAATTCTTAAAATAGTTTTAATGTAATTTTTGAAGAAAAAGACAATTCATTGTGTACTCCTTCATTAGGGAAGATTAACAGACAAACCTGAATCTGATTATTACAGGTAACACAATTTGCACAGCTCCCAATACTTCTGCCAGGTATTACTGATGCCAAATAGACAAGGTTGTTTTGTAGAACAGTCATTGTTTGGAAGATGGCAAATTAGCATCAGCATTCTTTATTAAGCAGCTTATTTTGTTTTCAGCCAGGAGAGACATTTGGTTGACTAATAGCAGTGCAAGGAACTGCTTATGCTTTCCAAATAGCCCAAATAAAAACAGGTGGATGGTTTGCAACCAACAAAGAATGAATTATTTGCATTGTGATAGGACACAGGTGTCAAACTCGATTATGTCACGTGATGTATTGTCATGTAACATGACATTTTGCCTTTGTGGAGCTGGGTGGGCGTGTTCTGTGTGTGATGCATCCCGCCTGCGGACCACCAGTTTGACACTCCTGTAGGATAGAATTGCTGCTAAGTGAGAGTGGATGTCCATGACAAAATGATAAAAAAGTCAGGGTATCGGAATCATTCACCTGTGGGTGGCAGCAACAATAACAATATGGTACCAAAAGAATCCTTGTTAGAATTAATATTGTAATCAAAATAAGACTAATGATAAACATTTCCCCAGAATTTTAGAGATAGATTTTACTAATGTGATGTGAAGATTGCATATCTAGGATAATAACTAGAAGTAAAGTTCTGCTTTTGGATTATTCTGAAGAAACCAAGGTTAGCGATTTCTATCATTGACTCACTTTATGTTATAAATTTGGCATTAGAATTTTATTCCAGGGAATAAGACATTTTTAGATGGATTGGAGCCCTTGCTCTAGTAAGTAGGGGATGTGGAAGATATGGAAGAAGAAATGTGGACAAAACAACAGAGAGATGGAGAACAATAGGGATTAGAGATCCAATGTTATTGTCTCATTACTCACTGACATCATTCCTACGGATCTTCAGGCACCAGTCAGTGACAAGACCCACTAGTTATACTAGCATATTAATTAAAATATGTCACATTTTCAGTACCTAGGAATTTCGATTGATGAGAGTCATATATTACTCAAATGATGCAGTCCAAAAATAAGGCATATACTTTTAATGGAAGCCAGATATGCTATCAGATAAGCAACCCAAGAAATCTTGCAAGAAATGTGACTGAGGGGCATTTAGTGTAGTTTAGTGCTGGATGAAGCCACACACTTCTGTTTAACTCCCCTCCCCTTCTCATCCTTAGGAGACATTTGCGTATGAGTTTGATGGTAACTCTAGCTTGTGGTCAAGTTCCTGTTATTTTCCAGGGGAAGAAATTCTCTGAAGTCATGGAATGAAATGTAAAACAAACAAAAAAAAAAAAGAAAGAAAGAAAAGAAAAGAAAAGAAAAGAAAGAAAGAAAGAAAGAAGTCACGAAAGTAAATCCAGCACATAATATTTATTCTGTGTGATTTCATGAAATTAATACCATATTCAATAAAATACTTCTTGAATATTGCTCTGGCTTTTAATATATTTTGGGGTGGTGTCTTTTTTAAAGGATTTTTCTCTCTCCAGGCTTCCTTTTTATTTTGGGAAGAATAAATGCAAACGATTCTTAAGGAAGAGCACTAACTAGAATGCTGATGTCTTTGAGTCATTCTTGGTTTTCTAAAAGGCTGGAGAGATTAGCTTTATCTTTGCCTTCAGATATTTTACCTCACCTGCATATCAATGGCCAATCCGGCTGTATTAGTGGGCGACTGCTTCTGATCAAACTAGCAGGAATTCTTGTTTTAATTTAATGTTCTGTACTGCTGATGTTTATCTTCAGCTTGGCTGGAAATAAAAAAAGGATTTGCTTTAAAGAAGAATAAAAGTTCTTCCATCTTAAATGCAATGTTCTAATTTAAGGTTAATTTAATGGCTTTTATTTCAGTAGGATTTATTGCCAAGTATACATGCCTAAAATTGTACTTGAAAACACTAGGTAATTAAAGGAACATATTGAATGTATTCATGTCCCATTTTTTTCTACCGTGTTTCCCCGAAAATAAGACTCTGTCTTATATTTTTTTTGAACCCTGAAATAAGCACTCGGCCTTATTGCCATGCATTCAAAAGACCGATTTGGCTTATTATCAGGGGATATCTTATTTTGGGGGAAACAGGGTATGTTCCATATTTTCCTAAATTTCAGCCTACAGAGTCTTATCACCATGTCCAGAATAAAACAGAAATGAAATTTCAGAAATAATTTTGTGACTGATCTACAATTTTGGTATTCCTTGACACTGGAATTTTGCATGTAATTGTTTCCATTGTTTGAAAAAAAAAACATACTTCTTTGTCAGTTATTGTGTTATTAGATTTTAAAGAATGCAGGCAATTCTTTATAAAATTAATTTTATATGAGCATAGATTCCTTATATGAATATTGGTATAAGAGTTTGAATAATTTATTATATTTTAACTGATTCTATAATACAAGATCTCTAGGTGGACTATTTATAGAAAAAAACAGCACAAGAATGTGAAGATGAGCACATTAAATGGACATGCATTCTCTCCTAAATGAAGATACTTAAAATTCCAAATATTAAATTATAAAAGGTTTTTTTAAAAATCCCTAAAAAATAGCAAATATTTTAGTCTGGAAAGATTGTAAGATAGCACCAGGCATATTTCCTTTTGTAAGTGCTCTACAACTATATCATTTTACCCAACCAAGCATCCAGTTTAATTGACAAATTGAAATTCAAATGCTCACATCACTGTGGGTTTCACTGGATAATTTTGGACTAGCTGCCATTTCTGTTGCACTTCTGAAAATATATTGGGGGTGGGGATCCTTGCATGAATCTCTTTGACTCCCTAGAGGAAAGGGACCTAAATCTAATAAATTTAACAGGTCCTCAAGTATAAGAATTAGAAAGATTTATTCACTTATAGACTTCATTTTTGGTAAAAGAGTTTAAGACGGGGTACATAGTGATCTGTCTTCCTAATTTTCCTTACAACAACTCTATCAGACAGGTTAAGCTGAGAGAAAAAGAGTGATTTGCTCAAAGTCACCCAGGAAGCTTCTGTGCTTGAGAGTGGACTGTTGGAGAACCTGGTCTTTCCACTCCTAGTCAAACACCTTAGCCACCACAAACAGTCTATCTGTCCAAGATCATTGAAATCTAGTGCTTAGTTCAGTTATCTGACTCAGCAAAGCAACTTCTCTTGTGAAGCTCACTGTCCAGCTGCAAAAAACAAGAAAGACATATAGAATCACTTCTGAACAGTTTCCTTTATAGTATTCCTTTATTCCTCACCTAGAAATAGAAATTTTGTAAACCTAAAGTAACTAATTGCATTACAATAGGCATATTCTGAGAATTGATAGGGAGGAGTCTTCTTACTTCTCTTTCTCCTGACCAAACTATGTAAGCTTTTTGCCCTCTGGAGTGCAGTCTCTCCCTCCTGAGAATTCAGACTACATTCCACCACACTAGTGGTGGGTTTCAAAAAATTTCTGTGGGCATGATTTGGTGGGCATGACATGCTTGGTAGGCATGGCTTGGTGTGTGTGGCAGGGGAAGGATACTGTAAAATCTTCATTTCCTCCCAATCAGCTGGGACTTGGGAGGCAGAGAACAGATCGGGGTACGGACAATCAGAATTTTTACTACCGGTTCTTGGAACTATTCAAAATTTCTGCTACTGGTTCTCCAGAATTGGTCAAAACCTGCTAAAACCTGCTCTGCACCATGCTCATGTCATGAGATGGATGGAAATCTTTTGACCAATTAAAATACCAATTAAAATAAGCTGCAAGCCAAGAGAACTTATCTAAATGGTTCATTTTTAGGAGGAAGTTCTGTTCATTGTTTTGCTTGTGGATGGCTTGTAATGCAATGATGAGAGGCAAAGTCTACTGGTAGTTGCACACTATTCACAGTGCTCCTATACAATTAAATCTAGTGCCAACTCATTTTTTTAACCTTGGCAATTGATTTAATCTATGATATGCCTTCTGAGGTTTTTTTTCTCTTATGATCATAATTATTATTATTTTTGTACATTATATAGGGTTGTTGTTGTTTGTAATTTGGATACATTTTAACGATCATTCAATAGGTAGCAGATGTTATACTGTAAATCACATTAAATAAGCACACATTTCAAAACAATAAAAATGTGGCAGTGGTAGTTGTGAAGAGGGAAGAAATGATATATTAGCTTGTTGCAGATCCAAGAAGGAGGAGAACAAGCCTCTTCTTATTATTTGCAAACTGAAGCCAAAAGGATTTTAATAATGGAGGAACCTCAGTCCTTTGCAGGTCTTGCATTTGGCAAGCTGTTATCCAGAATGATAAGCCATAATTTGCTATGGTTCTAATGTGCAAAAATATCTCCCAAGTTGAAATTCAGAACTACAAATTATCTATTATAAGATAATTATAACTGAACAAGAGAGGGAAGCTTAGGCAGTAACTATAAATAGCAAATCTGCTTAATTGAACTTTAATTGAAAAGGTCACTCTTCCATAACCACTATAGAATACTGCCAAACTGTAAAGTCAATGACTAATAAAACCAGTTATGCTATTTTGTATACTTGGAGTGGGAACAGAATGATATACAGAGAGGAGAAATCCTTTACAAAGGATGAAATAATCTAGCAGCTTTTAAAAATAGCCAAATCCAATTTTTATAATATTTGAGAGATAATTCAGGAGTAATATATTATTAAAAACATGTCCACAGCTATTTTCTCCTTGAAGCACCTCAATTCAGTTATTTTCATTCTCAGTAGCTATTTAAGATTACCAGATTGTCAATTTCTAGATTACTTTGAAAGCTGATCAAAGAAAGTTTGATACCCTGATAAATAGTCCATGAATGGCTATTTTCTTGGATCTGTTTTTCCTTCTAGTGTTACCACAAAACTAAATTGGTAAAACACTTCATAAAAGCAGATTGTTACCGAATCAGAAACTATGGCTTACAATTGGGAATATATTAGAAAAACATAGAAACATATACCACATTTAGGTACAGTTCTTCATTTTCTGTGTTTTCTTACTATCTGGACCAATGTATCAATTAGAACAAACTCATAATCTTTACATAGGTTTACTTCAGTCTCTGCTTCTCATTCATACAAAGTTTCAATTAAGAAATTAATAGATGGTACCTGGCTCAGTAGTAGTCTTTGTGAAATCTCTAGTTGTCTCACTGGATCACCATTGTAAGTATGAGCCAGCAATCTGTTGCAGCTGCCAGAAAAGCCCATGCATTCCTGGACTGCATCAACAGAAGGATGACATCAATGAGAAATTAAAATATTGTTTTATACTACACACTTGTATAGTGTAGTGAGGCCACACTTGGAATTCTGTGTACAGTTCTGGTCACTGTACAAAAAAGTACAAAAAAACAAAACAAAACAAAAAAGACCTTAGAATGTGTGCAGAGAAGAGCATCAAAGATGAAAAGGGTTCTGGAAGTTAAATCATACAATGAACAGTTGATGGAGACAGCTAAGTATAGCCTATCAAAGAATAAGATTATGGGAGACATGACCATTGTTTTCCACTAGTTGAGGGGCTGTCACTGAGAAGAGGGGAAGTCTCAATCTACAAGAAGTAATGAGCAGAAGCTTATTAAAGAGCTATTCAACCTAGAAGTAATTCAGAAAATTTCTGAAAGTAAGGATAATTAATTAATGGAATGGCTTGCCTTCTAAATTGTGGGTGCTCCATCACTGGAGGATTTCAAAAATAGACTGGAAAACCATTTGAGCAGTACGGTATAAAGTATCCTGACTTGAGTAGAGGGTTGGACCTCTGAGGTCCCTTCCAGGTGTATGGTTCACTGTTCTGTGTTCTTATATTGCAGAAATAGCTTGACAGCTATTTCTGAAATATACAGATTGACAGTCTAATTGCATGCATTTTCCAACACTATATTCAAAAATGATTTACAAGCATTTACAATATTAGTTAAAGCTGCATCACATAATTATTTGCAATTTGGACTATAAATTCTTTTAAAGTGTGCATTGTGAAATAAAGCTAAATTAGAATTGCTTAGTTTAAGGTTAGGTGTCTGCTATGAGGAAAAAAAATTGTTTAGATTTTTTTTGTAATTCTAAATAAATAGAGAAGTGAGATGGAAAGAATACATAAATCAAATAAAGTGAAATAGACTTATATCTATTCATTCAGTTAAAGGGGCAGCCTTTTCCCAGAACCTGTTGCTCTGTTCAACCTTTCATTATAGAACAGTAGACGTGACTGATGTGCTAAGTTTAAAATTTTTCTTGTGCTGGCTTAGACCATAAATTCATTCATCTTGCTAACAATGGGATGCAGCTGGTCCAAAGACCTGCAGAATGTTGTTGTGCAAAAAAACATTGAGTATTCTCCTTCAATACCAAATGAATTACTTTCAATAAAACATTTCAGGAAGAAAAATACAGCTAAAAATTCATATTTGCATCATGTGGCTCTTTCACATTCCTTAATTATGAAATGACTAGAAGATTTGTATGAAGGTCATGTTTTTCATGGCACAATTGAATTTGCATCTTTCCAGAGTTCCTACAGTTCACATCCATAGCGAAAGTATCATGAGTGAAATTCTGTCACAGAATTTTGCAACAGGAAGGAGGGGCAGCCAGGGAGGCTCAAAATAATGGGGTAAACAATATAATTTTTTTCCTAGCAACTAAGGACCTGACAGAGTGAGGGGGAAACTTAACAATTAGAAGTTGTTTGTGCCAACTTGAATGAAAAGCATTGTGTGTGTGTGTGTGTGTGTGTGTGTGTGTGTGTGTGTGTGTGTGTGAGAGAGAGAGAGAGAGAGAGAGAGAGAGAGAGAGAGAGAGAGAGAGATTCTTAAGGAAAGCAAAGGACATATTTTGGTATAGCAATGTTAAATTTGTCCCATATAAAGTTTCTTCCTAAAATCAGAAGCTGATTTTGTTGGTACATGACAATTGCTGCAATGCAATAGATTGACTAAAGATGGTGATTAAACCACAGCTACAACCTTTTCTCTCATTGTAATTCTAAATGAAAATGTAATTCAAAACATTATTTCTTCTGTAACAAAGCCTTCTGGAGTCAATGTGAGTGAGTTGGAAGGCCATGTAAATTTTCTTAATAAATAAAAAATAAATAAAATTTGTCTCTGGGGAAAAAAAGTACTGGGTTGCTGGATTCAGCCATTTTGGCATGCAAATATTTACCCAGGTTCATGACAGTTCTTATGGAGACATAACATTTCTCTGCCCTTTAGCTACTTGACTTACAATGCTATTGACTTCCTGTATGAATGAAATGTCAGGCATGAGGTTCATGAAGATAGGTGACTAAGCATAGTTATGTTCTGATGAGATGTGCCAAGAAAATGAAACCACATGTTTGGAACCAATGACCAATGAAAAATATATATCCCTTCAGAAAAACATAAAAAGTGATTCTGTGACATTCAAATTTATTGTATTTATTTTATTATTGTGATTTATATGCCGCCATTCTCCTGAAGGACTCAGGGCGGCTTACAAACAGCAGTCAACAATACAAATCACAGTGTTAATTCAAATTAAAACACCCATTAAAAACATTAAAATTATTGCATTATACAACCCCACGGATCAGATTATTTGATGGAACAGCCACGTCTTCAGTTTGTGGCAAAAGGAGAGGAGGTCAGGGGTTATCCTGAGCTCCATGGGCAGACCATTCCAGAGGGTCGGCGCTCCAACAGAGAATGCTCTCCCCCTGGGGGCCACCAGCCGACATTGTTTGGCCGATGGCACCCTGACGAGACCAGCTTTGTGGGAGTGCACAGGACAATGGGAGGAGGGCAGAAGATGGTCCTGTAAGTACCTTGGGCCTAAGCCATGTAGGGCTTTATAGGTAAGCACCAGCACCTTAAAACGGACCTGGAGAGCGAGCGGTAGCCAGTGCAGCTTGCGCAGAAGTGGTGTAACACAGAAGTAACGAGGAGCCCCCATAACTGCCCGTGCAGCCACATACTGGACTAGCTGGAGCCTCCGGATGTATCCCAAGGGCAGCCCCATGTAGAGGGCATTATAGTAATCCAACCGAGAAGTAACAAGGGCATGAGCGACCGTGGCGAGGGCATCTTGGTCTAGGAAAGGGTGCAACTGGTGCACAAGATGATCATCCAGGGACAGCCGAGAATCCAGGAGGACACCCAGATTGCGAACCCTGTCAGAGGTGGTAAGGATCTCCCCTCCGATCACTAATGATGGTACCTCTAGATCCCGAGATGCCATCATCCACAGCCACTTTGTCTTGGATGGGTTGAGTCTGAGCCTGTTCCTTCCCATCCAAGCCCACGCTGCTTCCAGGCAATGGGACATCATGGAAAGGGCTTCCCCAGGGTGATCCGGGGTGGAGATATAAAGCTGGGTATCATCCACATATTGGTGATACCTCACCGCAAAACCACAAATGATCTCACCCAGCGGCTTCATGTAGATGTTAAAGAGCAGAAGGAGAGATCCTTCTTATCCCTGAGACACCCCACAAGTGAGGGGCCTCTGGGAGGATCTCTGACCCCCCACCGATAAAAACTGTGAGTGAACTGCAGAACAGTGCCTCCTATCCCCAACCCCCCGAGTTGCTGCAGTAGAATACCATGGTTGATGGTATCAAAAGCCGCTGAGAGGTCAAGAAGAAGCAGGATGGAGGAACAACCCCCATCATGGGCCCGCCTAAGATCATTCACTAAGGCGACCAATGCCGTTTCTGTGCTGTGACCGCACCTGAAACCAGATTGGTAAGGTTCCAGGTAGTCTGTTTCCTCCAGGAATTGAGGGAATTGCTGTGCCACCATGATCTCAACAACCTTTGCTAAAAAGCGGAGGTTGGTCTGCAGCTTTTTTTGTTGGGGATAGTTAAGGATTGTTCACCGAGTGAAACGAGATTGATTTTATATATGATTACTGCAGCTAGACTACTGATTGGTCAATACTGGAAAAAAGATAGTGTACCTACTATAGAGGAATGGCCTTTAAAGATGGCTAATTTTGCGGAAATGGCAAAGATTTCTGCATACTTAAAAGATAGGACCCATGAAGCCTTTGTTAGGGAGTGGAAGAAATGGATAGATTATGTGCAGAACAAATATCAAATTAAGAAGTTTCAATTAGTATTGGACTTATAACTATTCCTATTATAGTTACTTTATTAAATATTTGAAATTATATTGTTATTTAGAAAACTTATTATGTTATATATATTTCTTATATATCATTATTGTTTATACATATTTTATACTTTTGTGTAGAAAAGTCTTAAGAATATTAGTCAAGTTTTTCTTATATATGGTTTATAAATAATTTTATTATCTTATTGAACATTGGAAATTATATTGCTATTTAGAAAACTTATAATGTTATATATACTTACTATATTGTCACTTAGAAAAATTATGATGTTAAAAATAAGTTTACATATATTTGTTATACTGCTGTCTAGAAAAATTTTAAGAATATTTGTTAAGTTTTTATAAATGATTTATGGTTAGTTTATATTTGTTTTAGGGGTACAATATAATGTTAGAAGTATCTGATAAGTGACTATATATGATTTATGTTTAGTATATATTTTAGATTAATTTTACTTTATTTAATCTTAAAATTTATGATATTTTATCTGGATCTCACCTATATTTTTTTTTGTTTAATATTCATTGATATATAAGATTGATGTTTTGTTAGTAAAGGAAGCCTGGGGGGGGGGGTGGGGAGGGGAGGAAGGGAAGGGGAGGGGGTGTTGGATGGGAGGGGGGATTGGTGGGGGGAAATGGGGATAAAAATTGTATTGTAAAACTTTTTCAATAAAAAAAAAGCGGAGGTTGGAGACTGGACGATAGTTGTTAAGGGAGTCTGAGTCCAGGTCTCATACGTTTCAGAGGGGTTTTTTATTGTTTGTTTTGCTTCTTGGCATTTTAAATAGATATACTGCCTCACCTTTTCATGATACTAAATATTGGAAAAGTAGAAAAACAATTCCGGTTTTTGTAGAAAATAGGTTCTGTGGTACAGTTTCATATAGACTTCTGGAAATAGACTTCTGGAAAAAGAGCTTCTTTTGTTCATACTACCAATGTTTCTTTACTGTACTCCAATCCTATACATTGAACCTTTACAGAGTCAGTATATTGCCCCCAACAATCTGGGTACTCATTTTACCTGGAAGGATGGAAGGCTGAGTCAACCTTGAGCCTAGTGAGATTTGAACTGTCAAATTGCAGGCAGCCGGCAGTCAGCAGAAAAGTCAGCAGTACTGTACTCTAACCACTGCACCATCATGGCTTTGTATGGGTTTGAGCCTATCCATTTTATCCAAGATAAATAAAAATATACTCCAGAGTACTGCACTACATCTTGCGATCTGGAGTTGTTGTGGCCCACCAGCGGCCTGCGCAGATCATGGCTGATCCCGACGACAACGAGGCTGGTGTGGTGTTGCGCCAGCAGCTGGCGCAGCCTGCGCTCGTGTTGGACAGCAAGGAGGCCGAAGTGGATGTGATGCCAGAGGCAGAGACTCAGCCAGGGCCTTCAGAACCTCCAGAGGCTCCTTCCAGTGGAGAGAGCGAAGTGGAGGAACCTCTCCTCAATGCTCGGACACACAGGGCTGCCAAAAGGCAGGAGTGGCTACTCAGGAGGAGGAGGTCTACTCGAGAGTAGGGCTTGAGGATAATTTGCCATTCTCTTAGCCTATTTAAGTCACACACAGCTAGTGCTTTCTTGTTAGAAACAACGTCTCATTACTACAGAGCATCTTGGAGAGCGAGTGACTTCTCATATCTGGTTTTCTGGGCTGGTTGCCAACCTTTGTCAGACTTTGCTCTTCGATTAGGACCTTTGCACGGGAAGCCTGAATTCTTGAAAGCGGTTTGTTTGGAATTAAACAGTGTTTGTGAAGCTTGGTGTGCATCACATTATCTGGGAATCCAAAGCTGGAGCAGAACAGGAGTTCAGATGAAACTGATGGATATTATTTGTTTTCAGCAGGAAACAAAATATAACAAAGCAATGCTCTGTGTTTTAATTGCAACTCACCAATACTCGCAATACCTAAAGATACTCATTTATCCTTCATTCACAAAATTACAGAAAAGAAGTCTCCTTTTAACACCTCAAGAAACTCATTAGAAACTTCTAAAAAAACCCCCCACCCAATTCTGCCATTTGCTGGTTTCCCATTGCAATGAATAGGGGAGACATCAGAACATAATTTTTAAAAATGAATCAAAATGATTTATGTTTCTCTTGGAACTTTTCTACACTATCTATTACATCTCAATATTAATTAATTACAGTATGCTTCTAAATTACCCAATAATTACAGCTTTTTTAATGTACAGTAATCTCTTCAACTTGATTGTATGGTGTCTTGTTGTTTTAAAGACAATATTTTCAGCAAAGCTACAGCAACAACTAGATTTCAATAGGGGTACATGGGTAGATAAATTTTATACTGATATTGCAGCTTCTCATCTTGAACAGACATAATACACAATTCTCATGGTTGGCAGTTCAATATCATATATCAGCACTGAGAGCAGCTGCAGTGTTTTCTGGATGAAGAATCTCCGTGTTTACCTTTTAATAAGAATACTGGTCTGATAGCAACTTTGGCACTTGGAGTTACTCGTGTGTTGGTAACAATATAACAGCTGTCAATGGAAATGCATGTTGAATAAATGAGGGAGAAAGGAAAGAATAAACATTCTAGAAACAAGAAAATGTCAGTAGGAGAAACATCCTGTTTGTTGGAGGGAACAACAAGATCCAGTGGTCACCTAACCAGTCTTCCATTCAATATAAGCCTGTTCATGTATTATTACTATTAATGATTGCTATTTATTTAAATTTGTTATGGTCATTCAAGCAGACTCTGAGCTATTTACAAAATTCCCAAAACCATAAAAACAGTTCAGAACAAAACAACAAGGATAGCCTGGACTAAAACAATTATAGCAATAGAAACTGCAACTGGGACCCAATAAAACATAAATACTTGATTACAGTGGCTTTCCAGAACCCAGGACAAAAGATGCCATTTATATCTCTGGGGGAAAGCTATTCTAGAGGAGAAGGCATGACATAAAAGGCACATCTCAGAATATATCAGAAGAAATATAGATGGTAGAAGGTACCAGGTAGGTAGAAGCAATTAGAGCTAGGCAGTCCCTGAGATAACCAGGCTCTATATAGTGAACAGCTTTAAATGTGATGACCAGCACCCTGAATTGCACCAAAAAGGTGTCTTATAACTAACGGAGCTCAAGTAGTATTGGTGACATACTGGCATAATATAAAGTACCTGTTACTGCTCAATTCCATGCATTTTGCACCAGCTATAGGTTCTGAATGATTTTCCAGGGCAAATAGATCTATATAGATCGCATTGCAATTATCAGTCATGACGTCACAAGGGTGTAACTCTCTGAAAGACTTCCCAGTTGAAGAAAGGGTGCAAGTAGTATACAAGTTGAACCTGTGCAAAATCTTTCCTGGTGCAGCTGCCATTTGCTTTTTGAGCAGTACAGTAGACGTGAGTCTAGAAGGACCCAGAAATTGCAAAGTAGTCTGGAATAGGGAACTGGTACCTCAATCAAGATGAACAAAACATGTTTCTGACTTAGAGGGCTAAATAATTACAGGCTTGTGAGAATTGAACTAAGGTCTGTTCCTTCCTGACCAGACCTGAATGGCTTCCAGACACTGACCTAGTACATACAATTTTTCATTTATGCAGCTTGGTATTGAGAAAGTTGAGTATTGTCAGCATTGAAATGATGGATGACTTCATCCAATGATTTCAGATAGATATTAAACATTTGCTCTACATAGATATTTCTCTAGATGAACTGATACAGAAACCTAGGAAGGACACAATGGACAGATGTTGATTTACATTGAAATACCTTGTACAGTATGTCAACTCAGCTCAGTTCAGTTGAATTATTCCATTGAATTTAGTTAATTTGTTGCCTAGTAAGCATTTTCAACTTTGTAGTATTAAGGATATGATCTGTGGTATGGAGAAAAGCCAAATGTGATCACGGTTGCTCTGTTAGAGCCCTTGATTATAATATACTTTAAGCTTTATACATTGATTATTGATTTCAAACCACATATCATTGATAACATGCTTATATTCTGAGTGTTTGGTACACTTAATATATTTCCTAGTTGGTGGGATATGAGCTACCATATGTCACCTTGCTAGGATATCTCTAAAGAAACTAGTCTGCAAAGATGTGACCATGTATGACACAAATTCAGAATCTGGGTGCATTTGGACAATTTTGGAACATATTGTCCCAGCTGATACCTTTGTTTAGGTGTATTTTTTTTTATCACAAAATGCTAAATGCAGCCAGGAAAAAGTTAGAGTGATAACCTAAATTGCATTTTCTCTCTCTTATTAGAAATGTTATATGAAAGCCTCAATTGATAATAGTTGTGATGGATAGAATATCTGTAAGTCCATCTGATGATGTGCAAGGCATATAGAACGTTGCTATTTGGAATCTAAATAGAGAATATGGTAAATAGCAAGAATTAATAAAGGAAATTAAAATGCAATCTGTGGGCATGAAAATGTGAGACAGAAGGGTTTAATAGATCTGAATAATCTTTGGAGTTGAGTTGAATATATGTAGGGAAATGAAAAATTAGATTTAATTATGAATGAAAAAAACTAAAATATGTCTCAGAAAGTATGAAATGGAGTGCTATTTTACATGCATCAAAACAACTTGGACAACTTGACAACATCCAAGTTGTTTTGATGCATGTAAAACAGCATTCCATAGGTTAGTGATAACTACATATTATACTCAGTGAATGATGCTAATGAAAGAAGCAAGGATACTTTCTAGATCCAGAAAATATATGATTTATGAACAAAGATTATTCAATTAGTGGCAGAATAGATGGATAGGAGAAGATGAGAAAGTACAAAAAAAGTGATTGGGTATTTTAGAGACCCAAGTAAAATATGGGAATATTTATTGTTTTATGAGCATTCAAATAAAAGGTCACACATCCAAAAATAAAATTTTTGGATGTGTGATTTAAAAATAATAAAGAATACAGTAATGTTGAGAGATTCTGAATGAGTGACAGACTACTATTTGGTAGAGTTAGAAGTAGATCCTGGAAAAAAATTGTGTGAAAGAAAAGAAATGAAAAATCTAGAGGGGAAATAGAATGACTAAAGGAAAAAAAGTACAAGTCCTACAGAAAAAGTATTAGAAGATTTAATTCTATTAATTTTCCAACATAATGAATGAAATATGGTTATAAGGAACAAAGATATGGAAGCTGGGACAGATTGGAAAATATTATAGACGATCTCAAAAAAGTATACAGTAGAGTTATGCTAATATGAGACATGAAAATTAGGGCTTGGTGGAATAATGAAATGATAAAAGTCAGACTTTGAGCCTAGTCAGGACCGAACCCCAGGCTGTGGGCAGATTTTGCCTGCAATATTGCACTTTAACCATTGTGCCACCATTGTGCATTATGTCCATCTGGGTAGCTTATTTATGTTTCTACAGCTACATCATTTACCCCACCCAATAAGATGATTATGTCACTGCTGAGACCTGGAATGATGGTATCAAAGATAACTGTTGACTATGATACACATCTTGGTTTTGAAATGACCTCTTGACAAGGATTCCCTACAGGCAAGCTTCTCTTATTGGAAAGCCAACAGTCTAATTTTTAGAAAATAATAATCTACCAAATACTTTTAGACTGTTTAAGTTTGCATTTTCTGACTGGAGTGGAAATAATTCTTTTCAAGGATGAGGATTCCCACTATTTTCTGTAGGCAATTATTTTTATCTGGAGAGGTGAGGGATTGGACTTGTGATCATCTATAAGTAAAACATGCTTTTTATATCATTACAAAGCATCTCAGTAGGTTCAGCTACCACGAAAGAAGGAAAGAAATTAAGGTAGTCTTATATATATATGAGACTAAGGTAGTTTCCATATATATATATAGAAAATTAGAAGGAAAAGCAAATGTTTTCAAGCATTTCATTTGTGTATTATGAATGGATTTATGACACACCCAACATTATCTCTTCTTGCCATGATCTATTAATTACTGTGCTGACATGAGCACTAAAAGGTGGCTGTTTCTTATAAGTGGCTTGCATATGCATATGGCTCAACAATCATATTTCTGTCAAAAGTAAAAGGTCTGATGATCAAAGCACATGAGAACGGGCACCTGTTGCCTTTCCTATCGTATTTTTTGCTTAAGATTTTATCACATTACTGATGTAAATACAGCCTTGGCTAATATAGTAGAAATAGATGCCACTCTCTAGAATCTCATTTAAGAATTTCCTTCATAGAATTTGGAGTTAGGGAAAGAGGTGGTATTCCCAAATGTTCATTTTAATGTATAAAATTCCTAAACTTGTTTATGATTGACCAAGATATGTTAAGAAAAATAATGCATTGCTTTTCCTGAAGTAAGAATGTATGAGAGTTTGGATGATTTATTTGCTTATTTTGCTAGACTTCTATGCCATCCCAATCGTTACTGACCCTGAATACAATCTTGTTATATGTAAATATTATTTAAACAGCAAGGAAACAAAACAAAGCATCAATATTAACAAAAAACAACTGTTTCCTACACTGAAGATCAATAGCAATAAGAGATCATCAAATACTCACACAAACCACAGGAATCAATCTCCATTTATCTCCACCCAAAGGCCTGATAAAATAACCAGGAATTAATTGCTTATCTAAGTCCTATCAATATTGGGGCATGAAATTTTGGGAAAATGCTATTTTAAGAAGTAATAAAGCAATTAAGAAAGTTTACTCCATGTTACCTTTTGATAACAATACTTAGAGAAAGTGATCTAGAGGAAATCTGTTCTTCTTGAATTTATTGGGTGGGAAGAAACTATTGGGAAAAGATTGACCCATGGATATCTAGATCCTGTACCATGAAGGCCTTTACATGTGAATGGTACACAGAATTCAACTGGTAATCAGTGTAGCTGTCAGAATAAAGTTGTTAGATGGGTGATTTGAGATATACTCATAACTACTTGATCCCCAAATTCCCCAAACTCCTCATCTTCTTTCATCAAAATCTAATGGGAACATACTCCTGGGCTTTTATTGCAATCCTTTCTGCTCCCACTCAAACAAAAGTGCCATTCTTCTTTCTACATCACAGTCCAACAACTTACAACTTCTAAACTCATACTGTTCCACATTTTATCTACCTTCCTTCTCTTCCTTCTCCCTCTTCCCAATCTCTTCTGCCCCATAAATCACAGCTAGCAGGTAAAGTCACAGTCCTCAGAGTCTATCTAGGGCCAGAGCTGATTGCTAGTTGACTTTTTGCAGAGTCACTCACAGGCACAGTACAGCAGTCTTCCAAATGTATCTTCATCTGGAATGTGGCAGCCATAAAATGGCTAATATGTCCCACCTCAGCTTCTGCTGAGCTCAAGACAACATACTGTCAAATCTGCTTGATACAACTTCTGCTGCTTTTGCTAATTTACAGAGGCAACACACCATCCAGAGCTGCCACCACTTATCTAGTTATCTCTGCAATTTTTCTGCATTTAACAGGCTGATGCATCCTCACATTATAATTCTGATGGAATCATTAGCCACTGCTAGTTCAGTTCAATATAATGCTAATTCATGATAAACAATTTTATACATTAATAGTTATATAGAAATAAAGTACATGGGTCTTATCATATTTAAACTAGGCTGTAGTGTTTGTATATTAATCAGTCCCCTAACTCTTGACCTGAGAATTTGTTCTGATGATTATGAAGAATATAGAGAAGGAAAGAAATATCTGAAGAATTCTGATTGATCAACTAAGGACTAAGGATGGTACTAGATAAATACTGATTTAGCTTGAAAACCCAAGGGAAAACAATGGAATTTCAAACATCACTGACAAAAGGAAAAAGGATGAAATGAACGCTGCATAAGAACATAAGAACTGCAAAGTTGGATCAATATGCAAATACATGTTAGCCTAACACTATTTCTACTTGGATATGCCCCCAAGCCCAAAAGCAGAATATTAGAGCAATTGGTCTTTTCAGTCATATAACTCAGCAAATATAATTTAGCTACATCTGACCTCAGATATGAGAGGTAATACACAGTCACAGAATTACAGTGAGATCCATACATAACTTCTTATATATTTGGTGAAATACTTGTATCTATTCTGACTTTCTTAGCAGTCAGGTTTAGTAGGAACTAAGTCAAGCAAACAATCAGGTAGTAAAAAACAAACTAATTAAGGAACTACTAGGGAGCAAACAACACCTCAACAATCATTGACAGGGCAAATTACCAACACAAACACCACTTCCTTCCAGCACTGAAAATAATGAAACATCTGAAAGTAAACAAACAAGCTCAGAGAGCACCAAAGATTTCTCTCTCTCTCTCTCTCTCTCTCTCTCTCTCTCTCTCTCTCTCTCTCTCTCTCTCTCTCTCCCTCCCTCCCTCCCTCCCTCCCTCCCTCCCTCCCTCATCAGTAGTGGCTAAAATTGTGGAAACTTTTTGGGAAAAGTGTATTTTCTAAAATTAGCTAATAACACCACTTTTTTTGGTGGTTTTTTGGAGTGGTACCATAAAATTATATATCAATGGAAAGATAATTTAATCAAAAATTTAGTGCAATAACTTTTATGAAGGATTTGCTATTAGAATAGCAGTTACAGTATAAAGAAGAAAAGTGAAACACGAAGAAAAAAATGAGATATACAAAAATTATCACATCAGTTAATACTTAGTTGGGTAACCTTTAGCATGAATTATGGCCTTACAATGTCTTCCCATGGAGTGAACCAAATCTTTTAGTTCTGCAGCTGTTATAATGTGAAACCAAGGTTGAATGATTGCTTTTATTAATTGGGTTTTCTTGATGGGTCACTTCTGACTAACAAGTTTCTTTAGTCAGCTCCATAGATTTTCTATTGGGTTAAGGTCTGGCCTATTCCCAGGTCATTCCAGCAGTGGAATATTTATTAATTCAATTTGTATGCTGCCCTGAAGACTCAGGGCAGTTTCAAGATATGATTATCTTGAAACTCCTGCCCCCCCCCCAAAAAAGTGGTGTTATTAGCCATCAAATGTCAAAAATACACTTTTCCCAAAAGGTTTCCACAATTTTGGCCACTACTGTATTGCATGCTACATATATTCTCTTCTACTGGCACTCTGTATTATCTCCATCATCTTTCCTATCCCTTTTTTTTAACCTGGAATTGAAGATGAAAGAGGTCATTTAGATATTCCAGTCAAAATTGTTGATGATATATGTATTAACTCTGAGAAATCCTGAACAATGTGAAGTACCAGATGACTGGAGGAGAGCTATATTCAGAAAGGAGAATCCACAAAAATACAATTCCAATACTATTCCTGCTTTGGAATAGGCAGGAACAAAGATGTCAAACTGTAAGCATTTTGAAAATATTTACCAAAATTGATAGATAAAATATATTATGGTTTCAACAAAGCGTTTGACATTTGATTAGCAAATGTGGGTTGGATTGCTTGGTTATTAAGAAGATATAAACTGGTTCAAAACCCATAGTATTATACTATTACTATTAGTATTAGTATTAGTATTCTTCACCAACTGAAAGGAGGATTGGATGCCAAAAAACTAAGTCCTGCAACCCATACACTTTAAAATTTCTAATAACATTTTAAATGAGACAGTAGAAGAAGTGTTCATCTATTCTGCGGATTACACAAAGTTGAATATGATAGATGTCAACTCATAAAGCATTCCAGGCTTGCTTTCTGGTTGCCATAATTAATTAGGTCATCTTTTGGAAACTTCACAATAGTACTATTCCCAAAAATAGAAATAAAATTCAAAAGTACTTTTATAATTTAGAGAAATGGTCTGAAGATATACTAGATATATCAGGTTAGCTTAGATGTCTTCAGCAGTTTCCCTAACTTTTTTGACTTCCAGATGTATTGGAACTTCAATTCCCAGAACCCCCAAACACAATGTTTTATAATCAACCTGGTTGAAAATATAAGCCATGCAATTCTAAAATACAGAGGAAGCCTAGGGTTGGAGAAAGCTGCTCTACAAAATTTCCAACTCTATTAAAATATGGGGAAAAAAAGCCTAAAACCCACCAGAGATTCTAAGGACTTTGGCACAATTTAAATGTTGGTCTATTGCAAGTTTTAAAGAATATTAATGGTTTATTAATGTGTACTGTCATACACAAAAGAATTCTCCACTGTTAGAAGAAGTTTAATATGGATGATTAAGCAGTCCTGGGAGGCTATTTGGTTTGGCAGTGGAAGAGACTGGTTACCTAGTGTTTGCTGCATCTGCTGAAAGCCCACTCACTTCAGCCTACAGCTACTGTGTATTTTCCAATGTACTCAGAAGTACTCAGAGTATAAACAATGTTGCATCATGGTTGATTCTTTTAGATGTATGTTAATGAAATGATTCTAATGAATTGTTATCATTCGATATTCGATATTTATGTCTTCTGGTTGCATTTTTTTTCTATTGCAGCACAGTTTTGTTTATGGGAATATTGTGTTTGAAAGATTAATTCTTATGTTAGCTGAAGTCTGATGAAAGGTAGTACAGTAAATTTATTTCCAGTGGTTTACTATTGATACTGATTATATTACAGCATGATACTCTGGATTTGTTTAGATTGTTTTTCTATTAGGTAGCTGCTGATTTATTGTTGTGGATGTGTTTATTTGCATTTTGTTTTTGTTTTTTACTGTTCCTTCTATTAGGCGTTAAGAGAAGCTACTGTAAACAACAGGGAGATTTTTAATTTATTTCTGGACATTAGCAGAAAAGAGAAGGCATTCCTTAATGATTTCCCTCTTTCTTCACAACCACCAGCACTAGCACCCTGTTGTACCAGAATGTTCTCCAGTCATCTGAAGCAGAATTTCAGAAGATACCAGGGAGCAAAGAATAACCCAATAGTATTTTCTCCATAATTAAGTCACCGGGAAAAAGAAACATTGGATCTAGAGAAACTTTTCCTGACTAATCAATTTGTCTATATCTCCAAAATATTTTTTAAAAACTATAATTAAAGGAATAAAAGTAAAAAGAGCAAGATAAAAAGAATGATATTATACCAACAAGTAGTATAATAAAGCAGAGCTCAACAAGTACAAAAAATGTACCTAAAATGCCAGAGAAAACAAGGTCACTTTCTTCTGAGGTTGAAAAAAAAAACTTTATAAGTGTTAGGTAAGTCTTCCTTGGAAGAAATTTCTTAGATGGCATCCTATGACTGATTTTTTTTTCTTCCATAGCTGTGATCCATCTTCATTGATATGTGCATCTGGAGGAGGCCTCCAGTGGTATCCAGGGCAACTCTCTATGGCCGACTTGCCACAGTCATCTTATCCCAGCTGACTCTCCCTGGCTGACTTTCTGTGGCCAACTCACTACAGGACAACACAAGAGCGGAACAGGTGAATTGCAGCAGGCCTTGTTTTGCTTTAGGTTTGAACCTTCTCAAATTAGAAGTCCTCAAGGCTGGATCAAGCTGCAATTCTACTTGTCCCTCCCTTGAGTTATCCTGCATTGAATTGTCCTGCAGTGAGTTGCCCCATGATGAGTTAGCTGGGCTAAGTCAACTGGGCAAGTTGTCCTATTCCATGTCCAGGAGATGTTCTTTCAGACAGATTGAACCTAAGTAGAGGAAGCTGTGAAATAAATTTGATATGGATTGTATTGTTGACCATTCTGGTTCACACTTTCTGAACTAAAATGAGACTTTTGCAGCTCAGGCACCTTTCTAATGCAGTTTTCCAATGAATGAATAAATGAGTAAATGAACAAATTTTTGTTCATATTTGAAACTGCATAGATTAAAGAAGAACTTTAATATAAAGACATATAAAAAGAAAAAAAAACCTTCAACAATATGTTTGAAAATTATATGTATATTGGGGAACAGTACATGCATACATTTGCACAGATTTTAAGACCCCTATATTACCATTAAAATGCATGCAAACTTTCAGTCTTAATAAATGAATCAAAAAAATTGTTTGAAATGAAATTCAGCTTGAGAAAAAAATGTTAATGTTATTAAAAAGTGAAACAATTGCCCATCCGTAGATTCAAGCTGTTTAAGGCTTTAAAAATTAAAACAAACTTTGAACTGAGCCCAGAAACAGACTGGCACCTTGTGCAGATGGCTAAATACTGGCATAGTATGATTGTATCAGCAAATTCCATTTAATCTCTCTCATTTGAATTAAATTGAAATTTCTGGACTGTTTTCAAAGGCGGTGACAGGAAAAAGTATTTTGCAATAATCCAGACTTGAATCTGATGTGTATTGCACGGCCTTACTGATGTGTTGGAATGTAGGAGGAAATGGGAACATTATGGAAATGTCAGTTGAATCAAATTTGGTAGTGGTGACATCCATGACAAAGGTATACAACTAGATCATTAATGTGCTTTCTCTTTTGCATTCCAAAGATCCTTCTCTTCTCCAAGTTTTAATGAATTTTTAAAAAGATGCTTTCCTACCTCCCTGAAATTAACATGCTCTACAGTAAAGTCATTTTTAAAAAAATTACAGTGAATCCTTTTTTAGAAGATAAAAATGTGGTCTAGGCCTTTATTAGGGAATGTGTTTGCCTGCTTGAAGGAAAGGCAAAGGCAAAAGCAAATAGGAGTAATAAGGAGCATCCTCAGGAGTTGGACAGACAGACTTTGAGCAACTTCACAGATCTCTCTTCTTGTAAATGAGTGTTTCTGACAAGTCATACCTGCCACAGCAGCTGGATAATGGTGGAGTCATGTTCACAATTGCCATTTTTTAGGATAGCATCTATGAAATGCTCACTCTTTCAAACTTCCAGTCATAAACTATTCCATAAACAGTAGATAGAAAGACCTGGGAATCATCACATCCTCTGAAAGGTGTGTGCAATCCATACCTTCTTGCTTGGAGAGGATCCTGCTGCAAGTTTAAGCTTGCTTCCTTATCGGGGTAGAGAGCAGAGGAACTAGTCATGGGTCAGGACTCAAATCTCTCAGATGTTGAGGAAGAGGCTCTAGCTGAACCTGTGGAATATCAGCCTCAAGATACATAAAGCCGAGAATCATCTGAGGCTGATCAAGCTAAGACACAACTTGAACAGCTGACACAGTCAAATGGTGATGATGTCTTTCTTCCATGATCCTATACCCAGTGAGTAGAGCGAAGACCAGAGAAAAGATATGTTATGAAGCTTCTTGCCAAGCAAGGGAGTAAATGCAGCTAGCTTCAGCCTGATTAAAGAGAAAGCCATGATCTGTGATCCCTCATTAGAATCAACCATCTAATCCATGGCTGTTGCGTGATGTTCATTTGGAATCTGCTCATGAAATTCTCACCCTTGCACTGGCTGATAAGCCTGATCTGGATCTTGGAATTCTGAACTGTATTTTGATATTCATCTTAAAAGTAAAAAGTAAAAAGTCATTGACAGGTAGGACATTGTAGTGGATGGATTTTATGAGTTATGCTTAGGTCATACCGAAGGTGGTGTAGTTCTAAATTTTCTAAGCCCAAAATTTTACTGGTGGCATAAGGTATTTTGTTGAGAGCAGAGGAGTGGAGAATTCTTCTTGTGAAATATTTCTGGACACGTTCAATTGTATTAATGTCCAATATGCAGCGTGGGTTCCAGACAGATGAGCTGTATTTGAGAATTGGTCTAGCAAATGTTTTGTATGCTCTGGTTAGTAGTGTAATATTACTGGAGAAAAAGCTACACAAGATTAGGTTTACAACCCTTAATGCCTTTTTGGCAATGTTGTTATAGTGGACTTTGACACTTAGATCATTTGATATGAGTACTCCAAGGTCCTTGACAGAGTGAGGGTCATCTACAAGGTCATGTCACTTAGCTTGTATTTAGTGTTCTGATTCTTTTTGCCAATGTGTAAGACAGAGCATTTGTTGGTTGAGATTTGGAGCTGCCAATTTTTTGACCATTCTGACACAAAGTCAAGATCTTTTTGAAGGGTAGCAGCAATGTTGGTAGTGTTAAATAGTTTAACATCATTGGTGAAGATAATGCAGTTACTTATAATATTATCACAAAAGTCATTTATGTATAGTATGAAGAGTGTTGGTCCCTAGAACGCTGCCTTGGAGGACACAACTATTAACAGGTCCAGGATTTGGGCACTCCCTATTTTGACCACTTGTCTGTTTGACAGGAATGCAGTTATCCAATTTTGGAGTGGTTCAGAGATGCCGTAGGATTTTAGTTTTAGAAGTAGCTTGTTATATACCATTGAATCAAGGGCTTTACAGAAGTCTATGTAAATTACATCTATTGCTTTTCCCTGATCAAAATTTGTAGTCCAAATGTTTTTGCAGTGTAGAAGTTGTAGATTATAGGATAATTTGATAGTGATATCTTTCATTTGTGGGTGTTTGGTGGTGGATTAGCTTCATTGTCCTTCAGATATTCTTTCAATGCCTTTTTGTCTTTGATTGTCTGGTGTCCTTGCAACCTTCCATAGCCAACTATTTTTTTTTTTTTTGGTAAGTAGAGTCTATCAACATACAGTAAGTAATGAAGGACATGATTCACTGTCATTATTTTTCTGGTCTTCATGTTCAGGGTTTTTAGTTCTGATTGAGTTTTGTCCAATACACCATCTGTATTATTATAATTATGGTTTGGCAGATGTTTAGATGGATTTGGCATTTTTATTCACTTACGAAGTCCTTCCTAAGGACCTGGGACAGGCAGATGTGCTTGTTGGTGTAAAAGATATTGTGGTATGATGAAAGCTGTTTAAAGTAAAACTGCCTTTTGCAATTATTATTTCAGTAAGTAGTCCGTACTTCTATTCAGGGAGAATCAGGGGTAGGCTGCTGGGGGTTTGCAGGGGTTGGGAAGAACCTCCAGCTAAGATTCTGTGCAGTTCAGAGAACCCCCAAATCCCACTGTTGGCTGGCTCCACCCACCCCTCCCCTCCCCTCCCAGAAGTCCTCATGCAGCCTGTTTTGGATGCAGGTAAATGCAGGGCACACGTGGAGGCTTGGGGGAGGGTGAAAAATGGCCTACCAGAAGTCCGGGAAGGCTGGAAATGGGCCCATTTTGACCCCAGGCTCCAGAGACCCTCTGGAGCCTTGGGAGTCCTTTTCATTCCTTGAGGAAAGCCTCTGGAACCCAGGGAGGGCAAAAATGACCCCCCACCATGGTGCAGGAGGCCAACTAGGCCTCGCCCACCAGGACCATGCCCACCCAGCAACCATGCAGAGAACCCCTTGCTAAAATTTTTGAAGCCCACTCCTGGGGAGAATCCAAGGCAACTAATAGTATAAAATAGTTTTTCCTTGTCCATATGATGTAAATGTTCAGTAGTTTGTGAATGGTTAATTATGTTTCCATTCAAAATGTTAATTAGGTTATTGCTAAATAATGTACCAAATTCTTTATTTGGTTTTCATCAGGTCATAAATGTAAGGGTGCAGTTTTATCCCCAAATATAAGCATCTTGATTATTTGTTCTATTGCACATTAACTGAGGAACCTTCCTGCATTTGTTCTTGTTCACAGGGCCCCACAACAATCAAAGGTAAAAGAATTATATTTTTAAAATGGTCAGGCAATGAAATATGGTCTCTTTAAATCACTAATTTATTCTGGTGCTTTTGATGATTTTTATGGCATTATTTCAAAGATCTTGGTTGTAGTGTCAGCCTTTTTCATTTCAAATTTTTCAAGAAATTTTACTTATTATTGTTGCAAGGGTGTCTTCAGCAGCTGACTTGTTAACAATCAGATATCCAATCTTAAAATGAGAGCCTAACTGAACAGATCTAGCATCAGTAGGAAGAATTTTTTTTCTCCTGAAAATCCTATTTTTCCATCTTTTTATAGCCAAGGGATCACAATGCAAGAAACCAGGAGAGGCTGGTGAAAAATTTGATTTATATGCCGCCCTTCTCCGAAGACTCAGGGCGGCTTACAATGTGTTAAGCAATAGCCTTCATACTTTTGTATATTTATACAAAGTCAGCTTATTGCCCCCACAAACTGGGTCCTCAATTTACCCACCTTAGAAAGGATGGAAGGCTGAGTCGACCTTGGGCCTGGTGAGAATTGAACTCACAGTAATTGCAGGCAGCTGGTTGTTAAATGCTGCCTTAGTAGGAGGCATTAGCCTCCTACCCCACTCAGGCTGGTATTAAATATCTGGTATTAAAGACATATTTTCATATGATGTTGGACTAACATAGTTCTTGTTCATTTTCCATATTTTCCCAGCACTTTCTGGTTAATTTTTATTTCATTGCAAATATGATTCCATCCTTCTGAGATGGGTAAAATGAGGACTCAGATTGTTGGGGAAATATGCTGACTCTGTAAACCTAATGAGGGCTGCAAAACACTGTAAAGCAGTATATAAGTCTAAGCGTATAAGTCTAAGTGCTATGAAGGGAAATGTGAAGGATCAACTAATACTTAAGTCCAAGTCACAGTTACTAAGCAGCAAGCCTCTTTGAACTTAATGAGATGGTAAAGGTAAAGGTTCCCCTCGGACATATGTGGTAGTCATTCTCAACTCTAAGGGGCAGTGCTCATCTCCGTTTCAAAGCTAAAGAGCCAGCAGTGTCTGAAGATGTCTCCGTGGACATATGATCGGCATGACTAAATGGCAAAGGCACATGGAACGCTGTTATCTTCCCACCAAAGGTGGTCCCTATTTTTCTACTTGCATTTTTTATGTGCTTTCAAACTGTTAGGTTGGCAGAAGCAGGAACAAGTAACGGGAGCTCACTCCATTTTGCACTACTAGAGATTTGTTCGCTGAATTGCCGACCTTTCGATTGACAAGCTCAGCATCTTAGCCACTGAGCTACTGCGTCCCTTCATGAGATGGACCTGTAGGTAAATAAGTTAAGTGCAAACAGCTTGGATAAGCCTCACCACTACAATAATTTCAACTATGAAAAATGGAGAAAAAGTGAAACAGCTTTAAAAAAATCCATCTATTTTCCATGAAATTCATTCCCAAAGAAGACAGGTGTATTTGAGGGACGTTTCTCAGTAGATTGATAGCCTACAGTTTAGTTGGAAAACATATAGCTGCATCTGAAATAGTTCAGATTCAAATAGGCTTAAAAGGAAGCTCCAGAAAGCTATAATCCATTGGTATAGATAATTCTACCAGTATAGATAATTCTACATGAACTGGAGCTTTGATATGGTAAATTCCAGCTCAAGTGAGATTGCTTAGTACTCCTCCTGTATCACAAATTGTACATGCAAAGGGAATACCTGACCAGGTATAAATAAACATCTGAATACAGAAATAAAGGAGAACTAAACTCTGAATAAAATCTTAGAGATGATGTTTTATGGAACAGAGTCTTTAAGTGCTGAAAAATAGCCTTGACACTTCCCAAGCCTTTCTAGAATTCTGATCTTTTAGAAGCTTGGAAAATAAGAGGTTGCCTTGAGCAGAATATAAGGTTAACCAAGACAAAATAGAGGTCAAAGCAATGGCTTCACAGTTAATGACAGAAGCTTTCAATCCCAACAAAAACCTTTCAGACAAGAAATTAATAGCTGGAGGGACAATGCATTGGGAAGAATGTTAAACTTTTTGGGTCCAGGCAAATAGTGTTTAATGTCTTATTTTGACCTCAAGCTAGAGAAAGTGAGAATTTTGGAATAGAGGTTACCAGCTGATAATTGGGAAAAGTTTGCATTAAATCTTTAAAAAGACTGTCTGAGATTAATAGAGTAGCCTTGCTAGCCACCCAAAATGTTTATGTTAGACTCCTACCAGTCATTATTTGTAAACAGCTAATATTGAAGTTCTTTTTAAAATAATTCATACATTTTATCTCATTCTGTCTTTAGTTCACTGAGATTACTTGCATTCTATCTCCAACCTACTAAACTTTAGTAAAATCAAGCCATAATTTACCCGCTTGCTTGCTGGGTTTGCTGCCAACCCAGAAAATTTTTAGATTTATTCAAAAGTCTGAGTAAAGTTTGAAAGTTATTGTATTTCTCACTGGCCCTCATATTTAATATATGCTGAAGAAGCTGCAAAAAAAAATCTGCTGAATTAGTACCTCATTGTATAATTCTTATAGATAGTGAAGTCCTTTATCAGCAAATGGAAAATTATAACCCAAAAGTATTTTTTAAAATTATTTATTGGGTTTATCCTTTAAATTCCATCACTTTGAAAATATTTAAAAGAAAAACACTGATTTATCTTATTTGTAAAAGATGGGCCAGTGACAATTTGGAAAATATTCAGAGCAGGAGTATACAAATGATAAATTTTAGGCATAGAAAATAAGATTAATGGGATTTATACTAATAATCTTAATATTTTTTCCAGTCATGTTGACTCAGATATATTACAAGCAACTCAAGGAAGTGAACATACTCCTTCCTCCTCTTATTTTTCCCATAACAGAAACTCTGTAAGGTAGGTTGGGCTGAAAGAAAGTTACCCAGCTGGCTTTCATGTCTAAGGCAATATTAGAACTCACAATCTTCTGGTTTCTACACCAGCACCTAACCACCATATCAAAAATACTCTCTGTTTGTTCCATTATATATATGTGCCAGCTGGTTTCTTTTTTTTTTGGGGGGGGGGAACCACAATAAATGTTTTATCTGTTGTTTTTAGTTAGCATGATGCACAAACACAGCTATTGTTGTCAACAAAACATATTTTAAGGTTTAATGCACTACGCACTATGTTAGCTCAGACAGTGTGTCATCTGATATTACAGTTTTCATAATGATACCAAAGAGAACACTAAAAATTCAGTGTAATGGGAAGGATAAGAATAAGCAGCCATGATATTTTTCAACATGAATTGATAATAAACTGCTGGAGTTCTTAAAATGACACCTTCAAAGACCCTTAAACATCCACTCTCCAAATCAAGTTTGGCATCCTTTCATCCTATGCTTAAAATGAATTTGTTTGTTTGTTTTGGTATAATAAGGCCTGTCTACGGAATATCTAAATTATTTTAGATTATTATTTTTTTTTCAAATAATCTGAGTTGATGTCTATGGAGCTCCTGAAGATGGGTATTTAGTTATTTTGGGCAGTAAGCATTAATCTGGCCCAAAGATGCTTTCATGGGGTTCAAGGGAGGGGTGAGGATTTTTAGGATCAAAAATAAAGAGCACACAAAGACCAGCTTATGAACCAGTTTCATTTTTTCTTTTGTTTGTAATAATGAAACATATTAAAAAAATTAGTTTCTTTGAGAGTTTGCCTTTTTAAGGCTAAATAGTTCTGTAAGC
Source organism: Masticophis lateralis (assembly GCA_030761175.1). Lineage (NCBI taxonomy): Eukaryota > Metazoa > Chordata > Lepidosauria > Squamata > Colubridae > Masticophis > Masticophis lateralis. The sequence continues at coordinate 36,780,347 of JAUDYJ010000001.1, forward strand.
ATCATGCAACTATTGGAAATGATCCTCCACCTTCTTTCCTGGTTTAACTGACACAAAAAATATTAAAATGCAGTTAAAAACAATGAATCAATTTATGTTTCTATTTGTCAGCCCTAAAACCAAGAAAGACCATACCAAGAAAAGAATCTCCACAGAACATTAAAGACTACTTTTATTTAGGTTGGCTACATTGATATTTATTGATATAATTTGCAGGTTGGTTTGCAGCCCCCAACTTTCCTCCTATTTTTTTCATGACTGCAAATAATGCTTCATCTGAAGTCACTGTATAAATTACTGTTAGGTACGTAGTGATACTAAATTCCCCTTAGAGGGCTTCAGTTAGATTTAGGTGGCAGCCTTTCATGGATAGCAGACTTAATCTTCAGATATTCTTCCCCCTTGAGAATTCACTTCAAGCATGACTGATCCTTCAGAACCTCCATCCTTTCACTGATGTTCCCTTACCTAGGAACCTACTGCTGAAGGAGACCAGGAATTGGTCTATCCTGAAAATAATGTTTCTTCAGCAGCTAAAGTTACTTTAATTCTTCTTTGTTTGTCAATCATCTTAGTCTTTTCCTTCTCCCCAACTTCAACTATTTCAATTTCCTTCTCACCCTTTCATCAACAATTATTGGATGTGGAAGCCTTATTTGTTTCACTCCCTGTATTCCCAGACTAGATATATCAGCTATAAATACAATTTATATGTCAGAGTGTTTATCTGATAGAGTAGCACAGTGTTTCACTACCTTGATGGTTGTAGCAAAGTTGGCTGGGGAATTTTGGGACTTGAAGTTCATACATGTAAAAGCCGTCAAGGTTGAGAAACACTGGAGTAGCAGATAATGTTTAACAGTAGCAGGTAATGTCTAGAACCATTTAGCAGTCCTTTGGCTGGAGAAAGGGAATGGTCTTGAAAATTTTCTGAATTAAGAATATATAAACCAGTCTTTGCCTAATCTTCAGGGAGGAATGCAGTAAATTTGGAATTTACTGGCTCCTTTAATGGGATCACTGTTTTTAATTTGCATGTTCAGCAAGGTCAATAATTAAATTGAATATATTCTAACATTTAATTTCACTTGCTTAAAAATTGTGGCAACCTCTTGACACATAATATATATTGTTATGACTACAGTACAAAGCATTTCATATGGTGCATTTTCTAAAAGATTGATTTGAAACTGCAGTTAAAGAGGAGAAAATATTATGGCAATTTAAAATATGGGATTTTCAATAATAAGTTTTTCATGGCTTTGAAAATGTTATTATTCCAGTTAGTCCTCTATATCACTACATAATTTCTGTCCATGCTTTCTTCATCTTTTCCATTCATATGGCTTCTTATGTGTGTAAGGCAATATTAAAGTTTTCCATAATAGCTTTCGTCAGTATATTTTCTTTTTGGAAGTCCTTGTGAAAATGACTTTTGCTTCATTTATTTTGTTCTCCCTTTTCATGGCTTTCAATTTTTCTCGTTCACACTTGCCCTGTAATAATATCATGGACCCCATACATTTCTCATGGGATATTTGTGTGTGTGTGTGTGTGTGTGTGTGTGTAAGTTTGTTTTGCTATGGACAAATTGGATTTTATTGTATGACCATAAATTGTTCTTGTTCATTTTAACTGGCTTTTCACTACAAATGACAGGAAAAAGGATTTGGCTGATTTTTAGTAACTCAATAATGTCATTCATGCTTTTAAACATGAGCTATCTTAAAAACATATAGAATTATCCCCATTTATTTTTTATTTTATTTTTATTTTTATACTGCCCTTCTCCCAAGGGACTCAGGGCAGTGCACAGCCAACAATAAAACACACCTATATACAAAATTTAAAAACAATTTAAAAACATATGAAATAATTTGGCCCCAAATATTATTAAAATAAGATAATCATTAAAATTCATGTTTAGGCCAGCCCAACTTGTTGGAACAATAATGTTTTGAGGGCACGGCGAAAGGTGTGTAGGTCAGGGATCATCCATATCTCCGTGGGCAATTCGTTCCAGAGGGCAGGTGCCCTCACAGAGAAGGCTCTTCTCCTGAGGGTCGCCAATTGACATTGTTTGATTGATGGCACCTTGAAGAGTCCCTCTCTGTGGGAGCATACTGGCCAGTGGTAGGCTATCCGTAGCAGAAGGTGCTCTCATAAGTACCCAGATCCTAAGCCATGGAGCGCTTTAAAGATGGTCACCAACACTTTGAATCACACCTGGAGCCAGTGCAGCTTGTGCAGGAAAGGTATTACATGGGTGCGCCGTGTCACTCCCATAATCAACCGCGCAGCTGCATTCTGGACCAGTTGGAGCCTCCGAGTGCTCTTCAGGGGGAGCCCCATGTAGAGAGCATTACAGTAGTCCAGACGGGAAGTAGTGAGGACATGAGTGACCATGCACAAGGAGTCCTGGTCCAGAAAGGGGTGCAACTGGTGAATCAGGCGAACCTGATAAAAAGCTCCCCTGGCCACAGCCATCACATGATCTTCTAGAGACAGCCATGCGTCCAGGAGGACACCCAAGTTGCAAGCCCTCTCTGTGGTGGCCAAGGTCTCACCCCCAATAGTCAGCGATGGAACCAGCTGGCTATACTGGGATGCTGGAAACCACAGCCACTCAGTCTTGGAGGGGTTGAGTCTGAGCCTGTTTCTCCCCATCCAGATCCACATGGTTTCCAGGCACCGGGACATCACATCAAGGGTATCATCGGGGTGGTCCAGGGTGGAGATATACAGCTGAGTATCATCAGTGTACTGATGGAACTTCACCCCAAAACCACAGATGATTTCACCCATCAGCTTCACATAAATGTTGAACAGAAGGGGTGAGAGGACCGACCCTTGCGGCACCCCACAAACAAGGCGCCTCAAGGTCGACCTCTGTCCCCCTTCCAACACAGACTGTGTACTGTCAGAGAGGAAGGAGGAGAACCACCACAACACAGTGCCCCCTATTCCAAACCCCTCCAACCGGCACAGCATGATACCATGGTTGATGGTATCAAAAGCCACTGAGAGGTCTAATAGGACCAGGACACAGGAACAATCCCTGTCCCGAGCCCTCCAAAGATCATCAACCAATGCGACCAATGCCGTTTCCGTGCTGTACCCTAATCTGAAGCTTGACTGGAATGCATCCAGATAGACAGCTTCATCCATGTACTAGGGAAGTTGTTGCTCCAGGTTGGAGACTGGACAATAGTTTGCTAATACAGCCGAGTCCAGGGAAGGCTTCTTGAGGAGGGGCCTCACCACCACCTCTTTCAAGGCAGAGAGGGAGAAACCCTCACTCAAAGAAGCATTAATAATCCCGTGTAACCACCTGGGAGGCCTTATGTAACCGCCCGGGAGGCCAGCACCAACCAGGAGGGACACGGGTCCAATAAACATGTGGCAGTGCTAAGTCTACCCAGAACCTGTCCACGTCCTCGGGAGCCACAGGGTCAAACTCCTCCCAGATAACACTCTCAAGACCCACCTCCATCACCCCATCTGAACCTACCCAGTCCAAACCTTCCCTCATCTGAGCGATTTTGTCATGCAGGTATTGCACAAAATCCTCAGTCCTATGCTGCAAGGGGTCCTCCTGTGCTCCCAAATGAAGTAGGGATTACTGATCAAAATATAATATCTTTCTTAAATAATATTTCATCAGCTTACAAACTGCAAAATGTTGCTTCTATTGTGGACAGCTACTAATTTTCTTCTATTTCTGACTTTGACAGCAGGAAGTATAGCTAAATCAACTCAAGGAAAATACCACTTGTTCCTTTGAACCAATTAACTTTAATAATCATTAAAGGTAAATAGTCAGTTATATTATTGACATATGAAGGTTTTTCTCAAGTAATGAAATTGGTCTAAGAGACTGTAAAGACACTTGCTACAGTAGAACACATACATGAAGACACCAGTTTTGCTCATAATACCAAATGGCAATCAAGGATAATAGGGAAATTGTCAAAGCATTGTCATTTCATCAATCAAAAATAAATTTGACCTTTTGTTGAACACTGGAAAGTAGCTCAAATTGTCATCTTGTATAAATTTCTCAAGCTGATGCCTTTGAAAGACAAAGTGATTTACTCATGGAATCAAACTAATGGCATAAATACCTCTCCCCCCCCAAACATGCTAACATCACTGGAGACTTGCTAAAGCCAGCACTAGGATGTAGGTTATGATTATACAGGCATACATACAGGCTCTTGCATGTTAATTTTTTTTTTACCTTCCCACATGCCTTAATTTGGACAAATACATATTGGTTTCAAGATGACATTATTGAGGATCCCATCAGATAAATGTACCCCCTGATTTATTCTAACTTCTTTCTATGACTTGGATTTTTATATTATGTTCTGAGTCTGCCCATCTACTGTCGTCCCCAAATAGCTCCTAAAAAGATCAAGTTCATATGTTCTATTATCAGTAAAGACCATCTAAGTGGTTTCCATTTTCCTCCTAATTAGACTACATTGCAGAATCTTCTTTAACAGAACTTCATATTCAGTTTGGTAGTCAACCTTCTGATTGACTATTGAGTAAAGAAAATCACCTTCCTAATTTTCTGAAAATGTGTTGGCCCCAGAAGAAATGATCTCTAATTCCTGGATTTAATTCATAAATAGGATTTTACCTCATTATAAGAGATCTAGTCCCTATGGCCCCCAATACTATATACTACTTTAATGCTGTCACCAATGCCCCACAAAGGGGCATTCCTATGAAGGGCATGTGTAATTGTCTGAAAGACATCCTGATCCAGAAAGAGATCTAATGGGCATACTAGATGGAACTGCTCAAAGACCTTCTTGACCACAGCTGCCACCTGATCTTTCAACAAAAGCTGTGATTCTAAGAAGACTCCAGAGTGCACTTACCATTTTTGAATGGGGAAGTAGAGTCTCAAAAGTAAAGATGGAAGGAAAGTACAGTTATCCCTGCTAGGAAGAGTGGCAGTGATAAAGGCACATGTGCTACCAAAATGGATATATCTTTTCCAAACGGCTTAGATTAGAGAAAAGCTTTTTTAGAAAAATGGATCAGATAATCGGAAAATTTATATGGCAAGGGAAAAAGCCACGTATTAAAAGGAAAATGATGCAGGAGCATAAAACAAAGGGAGGCTTGGGGGTCCCCAGTTGGGAGTGTTATTATCAAGCCTCTTGCCTGGTTTGGGTAAAAGATTGGATAATATTGAAGAGGAAGCGTATATTAAAATTTGAAGGGTATAACTTTCAGCAGGGGTGGCATTATTTTCTTTGGCCAACTAAAGCAGGACAGCATAAATACTTTACGAATCACTTTGTAAGGGGATGTCTGACTAAGGTATGGAATAAGATCAAAAGAATGATGTATAATAAGATTCCATATTGGTTTGTGACCCTTGAAGTGACTACATATCCACCTCTATACAACTTGAACAAACTTGTGATGTACAAGGAATTGTTGGATGGTGGGGGTAACCTTAGATCTAAAGTGAACCTACAAATATGGGGAATCAATTTGGACTGGTGAGCATACACACAAATCCAAGCAAGATATCAAAAAGATAAAGCCAATGGGGGGATTTTTACTTCACCACAAGAGTTCGATAAGGAAGGTGATAAAAAATGTATCACCAAGGTATATAACTTCCTCCTGTCCCGATCTGTAGCTGATGAAATAGTTAAAGACTCGATGATAGCCTGGGGGAGGAACTTTGGATATTCATTAGATTTGGAAAAATAGCAACAAATATGAAACAGAAATGCAAAAATGACGATGGCAGTGTCCTTCAAGGAAAATATATTTAAAATGTTATATAGATGGCATATACCAACAGCAAGAATTGCAAAGATGTTCCCTGGAACTTCAGCAGAATTTTGGAAATGTGTGTCATCCAGGGGTACATTTTACTACCAATGGTGGACATGTCTACAAGCCCAAAACTATTGGAGCAAGATAAAAGATTGGCTCATGGGGATTACTTGAGTCAGCTTTCAATTGAGACCAGAGGTCTACTTATTAGGAATAAACCCTGGGGGCATAAAGAAAATAGACTGATACCTTTTTATACATATTACCACTGCAGTTAGAATTGCATATGTGCAACTTTGGAAAGGGAAAGAAGTACCATCGGATCAGATGATTATTAACAAAATTTTGTGGTGTGCAGAATGTGATAGATTAACATATATTCTTAAAGATAGACAAGAATCAACTTTCAATCAAAACTGGGATAAATGGTACCAATGGATAGAAGTAAAAATGTCATGAGATAGATGTTAGGAAAGCATGTGGCATAGATATGTAAATAGCAAACTAAATATAAATAAGGTAATATTGGATATAAGAAGATATAAAAAGATTAACAAGTGCAAGATGCAATATGATAAACCTAATCAAATCTGTAGTATGATGATATGTAATACTATTTAGAAACTGTATATATATGGGGGTTGAATCAACCTCAGTTGTATGTATGTGATTTTGTCTTATTATAGTTTTTTCTGTTTTTTGTTTTTAATTTATAATAACAATTATTTAAAAAAAGTAAAGATGGAAAAGCCCCAGATGTAGGTGGTTTCAACAGCTATAGCCATTGAAGTTTGGAAATATTTACACATTAAATAATATTTCTAAATATCTAAAAATCAAAATCATTGAACCTCTATCCCGCTTTTCATGAAAAACAACAGCATGTACAACTCCATTTATTATCTAACTTAGACTTCTAAGCATTTCTAGTACATCTTATCTATGAAGGAGATAGGCCGTTCTTAAATACGACAAATAAATATTTGTAGGAATTCTTTTTTATAAAGTTCTGGATTAACTACAACAGGAGAAATGTCTAGTTGATAACAGGCTTTAGGAAGGGCTGGTCAATGATGTACAAGTGTGCTACTTTACAATTTCTAACAATACACACACACACACACACACACACACACACTCCTGCTCTCTATACGTGGCCTTCATTGATTTAAAATCAACCTTTGACTTCATTTCTAAGCGTCTTTGTTGGGAGCTGTTTCCTTAAAAAAAAAATAGATCAGAGGTAAAATTTTATTTAGACTTCTGTATGTGATAGTAATGGCTACCTCTCTGCTGACAGAGTTCCATTCTGGACTTCGGTGTTTACCAAGGCATAATTCTTTCCCCTAAACTTAATAACAGACAATTGGCTGTGCTCCTCTATTTTGATGATGGGCCTATCACCTCAAGATGGCCTCAGAAATAGTCTATAAATCCTTGTGGTTATTGTACAGGTGAATGGTTTATAGTGAATGTTCTAAAACTTAAGTATTTAAGCATAAAAATGTTTTTAAACTAAATGTAAAGTTATATATTACTCAGTGGTTTCTTTCCTGCTCCACATGGATTTCCATCATATTTTAATCACCCACAAGAATAAAAAAGTAATATTTCTAGATATATAACTTAAAATTATATTACCATGTTTCCATCATACTAGCTATTTCAAACTAAGACAGTTTAATGTATCTGAAAGGGAAGTGTTTTCCCAGTTGTATCATATAGGTGTGATGCTGAATCATCAGAAAGGATGAGTATAGAAAAAATGCCTTTGAATTGTGGTGGAACAAATTGTTGTAACATACATTAGCTCAACAAAGAACAAATGATTCAATTTTAGATGAATTAATGATTCAATTTTAGATGAATTAATGGAAACAGTAATCATGAAGCTAAAGTTTATATATCTTAGATGCATAGCATGAAGGCAATTGAAAAAGACATCAACAGGAGAGAAGACAGCTAAATATTATCACTGCCAATGCAAGCAGGAGCTTATAAAAACTCAAAGAAGCAGTTATTTGCAAAATGATGTTCATTGGGTCTTAAAAAGGCAGACGTAATTAAATGATTTAGCAACAACAATGCATCGTAATTTAATACCTTTGGGGCTTATTGAGCATGGATTTAACCAGTAATCTGTGGGTTCTCAGATATCAGAACAATACTTTCATATTCTGCCTTTCTGATTTATGTAACTATGTCTTTCTGTCTCTCTTGATTTCATCTCTGTGTGAATCATTTTCCAATCTTGCAGGAGAGGATTGGGAAATAATTCATATGGAGGAGAAACCAAGAGAAGAGTTGTTAGGCTTTTCCAGTCCCAATGCTGGCATTTCAGATAGCACCAAATTCTTAGTAAACCCCATCAGCATTCATACTTGCTTCAGATCCATGGCTTCAGCCTTATCTGTAGCAGTAGAATTTTTCCCCCATTCCTATGTGGACCTAAACACAGAATCTGTAGATTTCTAACAACTCAAAAAGCAGAACCTTGCAGGAGCAAGAAGAAGAGAAATTCTGATTTATCCACAGATATGTCTTCATGCAATATCAGATTTTGTAGAAAATGTATTTTTTTTAATCAGTTCAGCATGTATAAGTAATTCATTAGAGAAAGTAGGTGTGGTGGTACAAGTGCAAATAGGCTCTTGTGAACCTGTTATGTCCAATAGCAAGTTTTCTTCTACTGTGGAGCAAATATCAATTTCCTAATCCAGATTAGTATCATAGAGCAAAGAGGGACTCTCTTTTAACATACCCAGATCTGGATCAATTTGATACTTCTTCATGTTAATGCAAGCAAAGAAGGGGAAATAATTTTATTCATCTCATATCTAGTTTTACCCTGAAAGTCCCTGTGAATGGTGTAATAGAATATGAAAATATAACACGGGATGAGCTGTTAAATAAAATGGAAAGCTGGCTGTGAATTATTCAAGGGAACTTAAAATCATTAGAAATACTTTATGCATGATGTTTTCAAGAAAATAAATATTTACAGGGCAAAAAGAAAAAGAAAAAAAAAGGAGGAGGGGGAAAAAAAGCAAGCAAGTAAGCAAACAAAAAACTCCCCCCAAATGTATCCTTGGAATGGTTTTCTAAATGTAAATTTGCTTCAAGCAAATAACCAAGACTGTTCTCCAATGGAAGTATTTGAAATAATTTATATAGGATGAACATTTATTAAAATTTTTAATTAACATTACCAAGATGCATAATTATGTTCCAAATTTTATAATAAAAGAAGACAAAATAGATACCATGCACCAAGTGGGAATACTATAGCGGAACTAAAACTCAGCTGGAATTCCTATTGGCAGCTAAGGGGAAAGATGTGTTTGCAGCCTGAAGCTTCAGTTCAATAATATTCTGAAGCTTGAAATTCTCAAAGGGTAACAATAGAATATTGTTTCAACAAAAATATTTCATTAATGCTCAAACTCCAAAATCAATAGAGGAAATGCATTGAACCAAAAAGCATATACCATAAGTCAGTATTATCATTAAGGATTAATTTTATTTTTCAATTATTATTACAAAAAAATCCCAAAAGCTACCTTGAGACAAATGCCTTTTGTTTCTTGCCTGGTTGAAATACAATTGAAAAGAATAAGAGATTACATTTCAGAAAAGGTCTGACAAGATATGGATAGCTCCTCCTTTCCCTTCCTTTCCATTTGATTCATGAAAGGGACCTGATATTTGTGAAACAGTTAAAAGCAGTGGTGAAATGTAAAATTTGTTATTACCCATTCGGTGGGTGTGGCTTAGTGGGGGGTAATGTGATTGGGTGGGCATGGCCAACTTTTTTTTTCTTTTAAAACCATTTTTTCTAAAAAAAATGCTTTTAAAAGCCTCTGACAATCAGTCAGCTCAGCTGGGATCGTCAGAGCTTTTTTTTTCTTTTAAAAGCTTCTGATGATCCCAGCTGAGTTGCCTGATCGTCAGAGGCTTTTTTTCCTTTTAAAAACATTTTTTCTACAACCTGTTCAGCTGAAGAGGTGTAAAAAAATGCTTTTAAAAGCCTCTGAGGATCAGGCAACTCAGATGGGATCATCAGAGGCTTTTTTTTTTTACTTTTAAAAGCATTTTTTTTTGGCCGAAGAGGTTGTAGAAAAAATGCTTTTAAAAATTAAAAAAAAAGCCTCTGATAATTGCGTGGTTCAGCTGGGTGGGGGGGGGGCAGAGATTTTTGTACTGGTTCTCCGAACGACCCGCCGCCATCACTACCAGATCAGGCGATCCGGTCCAAACCAGGAAAATTTCATCCCTGGTTAAAAGCGATTACAGAGTTCTTAATAGGTAAAAGGTATGCCATGATAAATAATTTGGAAATGGACAGGAAGAACACAAATTGGGGAAGACAACAACCTGCCCAGAATTCTGCAATTTGATTGACTTTAATGATATCTATTCAATCTCACTGAAGTTTATTTTAGGGGCTTGGTAATCATCCTCCCCCACCCCAAAATCAGTGACTCAAATGTAATTAAACATTTGCAGTTACATGGCAGGGAATGGTAAATGCCATTGTCCATATCATAATCAATTTTACAATGTAAGAAGTCTCACTTTTTGGGACTGAAATGTTTAAGTTATTAAATGAGATAAGGAGGAGGAGGAGGAGAAGGAGACAAATCTAACATACAGTATTTAAATAATCTTTTGATATTTGAGGTGAATGGCATACAATCAAATTATCTCTTGGTATTCAGTACTTACAATTAATAGTTTTCAGACAAACACAGAAATTCAAAACAGTTGTCAGTTTAAATATAGAGACCTGGAGCGTGAATTATCAATATTCTTGATATACTCTTGAGTTCTCTTGGATTATAATTTGTGTTTTCTTTTCCATTTTAAAGCATCACCCAGTTTCCTTAGTAGATCCAGTGAATTATTCTTTTTGAAACCATTCTCTTGGTCTGTCAATTGTAAATCGATTTTCTTTACCATTTCTGTCTTGTCAGAAATAATTTGTTATACATCTGTATTCAATAACATCTTTTGAACATAGTCTATTCATAGATACAGATATCAATCAGTCAATTGTATTTATGGTCAAAAAGTCTAAAAGCAAGTTAAAAACATAATAAAGTCCAGCTCAAGGTTAAACACTATTTAGTTTTGGTTAAAAATATATTTATACATGCATACATATATAGATATACATGTTCCAGGAACTTCCAAATGAATCTTTTGTACATATGTGGTTTAAATAGCTGACTCAAAAATAGAAGCAGATATCATTACTGACACTGTTCATACTTGGCTACCATTTTCTGATGCCATTTTTCAAAACTCTCCTTCAATATTTTCATTGCTATATCTTTCTATAAGTTTGTAGTTTTTCCTATACCTAAACACTTTAGTCCCCTCTAGTGTCCAGTTTTTTAAACCATTAACTTAATTTATCTTTCTTATGTCTTCTAAACTTTATTTTTATTTAATTTATTTAAATAATTTATTTACCATTTGTTCTTTACAATTAATTTCAAAAATTTATTGTAAATTTATCTATACCTTTAGTCCATTTATTTTCTAAGATGAAAATCTTTTTTTTTTTTTTTTTTTTTGCTATTTAAGTAAGGGTATTATTTCCCACCCCCTTCATTCAAGATGGAAGGCAAATTCAACTAGCATTTTCAAACTTATCATTAATAGTTTGCCTCTAATAGCTTAGATGTAGTTAATAAGCAATTTCCAAAAGTGATTAGCAAGTGAATTTAGCAACCCTAGTATCTTTTAAAAGACACTGATCATGGTTGCAAGCAAGTTGGTTATTCCCATCACTTCCCAGTGATCAAATCCATGGGAGACACATGTCTTGCAGTCTCCTCATGAGGAGCAACCATCTGGAGCATTTCACATCTTTTCCATGACTGGAGAAGTGGTAAAAAGCTGGCCTACTTGCCACATCTTTGTTCTCTGCTGCAGTTGTTAGCTCATTTCTCCCACTTTCATGGAAACATCGTCAGTCCACCATTTCTTCCATGGAAGCCCTTCCTCAACAAATGGTTAAGGGCTGAGAGAGATCCCCAAATCCCAAAAACACAGGCAGAAATTAGTATTGAAAGAAGGTAGTGAAAAATACTCTGCTATAAAATTGTAACAATAAAAATGAAGAAACAAATGAAGAAACACACACACACATTTTCTCACAACCCAGTAATTAAACCAATATTTTAAAAAAGCTGTTTTCAAGTAGCTGAAGCCAGAACATAAAGTGTAATGAAAAAAAATCAAATGTTGGATCCTGCATTTTTGCTTTTTTATTTTGTCCAAAATAAGAATAATTTGGCATAGCCAAAGCTATTTTTGCAAGTAACATGTGCTATAGTGCTATAGTTACATTTGAAATCTCTGCCTGCAACCATAACCAGTAGCTCAAATGCTCCAAGCTGAGCTTAATAAATAGATACGTAGATTGTTAAATTGAAGCCAAAAGCATTTTAAAATTGTGCCAAAATGCAACATTATAGAGAAAATAGGAAACGCTATGGTTTGTGACCTCAGCAGGCAATCACTTAATGCTTTCTGTGTCTTTTCTCCCCATCAATTTATTGTTGCGTTTAGCTTTTACACAGTGCATGTGAGATTCAACTGTATGTTTGAACTCTGTCAAATATAAAACTTACAGAATATGTTTTAAGGGAATAAGCCTGAATGGAAGCTTATGCTTTGCCAATGTTAATCTGCATTAAGCAAGATTTGATTGACAGAAACATGTTTTCCTATGGAGTAGTGCCACTAGCATTTGTGTACAAAGAGCCAGACTGTCTAACGGAAGTGGTCCAGGCAGGCTGACATGACAAACCATCAAGCTGAAACTTTCATTATTCATAATATGATTATGAATTATGAATTACATTTCATGAAGTAGACTTGGGAACATTTGAAATTGCACCATATGGGAGACAAAAAGAAATATTTTGATTACTGACATTTCTTGAGGGAAAGCAGCCATAGCTTTATTGAAGCCATTATTGTACTAATATGGCATCTTATAGAGGGCTTACACTTGCAACAGAATCCCACTGCCTAGGAATTCTGGGAATAACAGCCCTGTATTATCGGAAGGTGCTAAGAGTGGTGCAGTGGCCTAGAGGTGGAGCTCTCGCCTCACAATCAGGAGGCTGTGAGTTCGATCCTAGGTAGAGGCAGATCTTCCTCTCTCTGGACACACTGGAAATATATCTGCTGAAGAAAACTCCACATTGGTGACAGGAAGGGCATCCAGCCAGTAAACACTCAGCTCCACTTAGTTGCTCAGACTCAACCCCTCAAGGGATTACGGGGTCATTAAAAGAGGATGATTATCTGAAGGTGTTAAGTTGAAATAGCATGATACAGAATTTTAACATTCTTATTATATGCTAGTTCTGTCCCTCATTCATGTTTCCAAATCCAGTTTCACCGTTCAGCATGTGTTGAATCTGAAGGCTTATTCTACAGAATCTGTTATATACATGTAATTTCCCTGTGTGTGAAATTGAATTGTACAGGGTAATTGATTGTGTAAAGAATCTACATAAAGACCACAGTTCTCATGGAGGATGATAGTGGGGGGCAGTTATGAAGACATGATACAGAAGGGGGACAAGTTTTTTTCTCATAAGATTCCTATTGTGTAGGAATCTGAACGCTTTGGCTACTGTTTTGCCTATAAATACACAAGTTATGATCAAAATATATGCCACATAAATCTTTAAACCCTTAAAAAGCTGGGTTTTGTTTTTTTTTTTTGTCCTGGGGGAAGGACATGATACTGAAGGAACATTTCTTTTAATATTTATTTGGACACAAAAGTTATTAGTTATCTATGGCATGGGCTATGAGGGGGAAGGAAGACAAAAAGTGTAACATTTTCTTACAAAATGAATGAGGTTTCAGCATCTCTTGCATTATTGAACAGTAAATACACAAAACAGATATGAAAGGATAAATCATCAGGGAGGGAAGGGATGATGGAGGAGAGGGAGTGAGGGAGGAGGGAGTGAGGGAGGAAAATCATAATAAAATAATAAAAATGAAACAGGCAAATATTTTTTTTTTGTTGACTCATTTGCTATTCCTCCATCTCTGGATATTTGCAAGAGGAATAGGGGGGAGGAGGAATACTTTAGATATATTGAGCCCAAGTTGTTTGACAGCATTATGAATCCATAAATGGATCTTTATAAAATCAAAATGATATAAACTTGGTTAACTAACAATGATAACACAATGTTTAAGACAATAAGCCATCATATTTCACCTTAGCCAAATTTTTTACCAAGTCTTGTTTTCCGTACATTGCAACAAAATAAAAGGTAAAATTCCTTCTAATTATTTAAGAATGACAATATAAATAACATGCCAAAGTATTTTTGAAGAGTTTTTGGTTGAGCTATATATCAAAAGTCAGCAAAAACCAATGCCTGTCAAGATCATGAATCTTTTCAGAACATCACCAGTACATTCCCAGCCCCACCCCTCCAAAGATTATAAAAAGTATTTTTAAAAATTTTTTAAAATTCTCCATATAGAATTTGTTACATAATTGCAATTATCACAGGTTTGAGTTTCCTTTTGAAAGTATAAGCCAAAAAGCCAAAAAGTATGCTTTTATTGGAAAAAAATCTTATTCAAGATTGCTAATGTTATCTGCTTCCAGTTAAAATAGCTGTATAACTAGTTCTCTCTCTCTCTTTATGTTTATAAATTAAATAATGCTAAACAGAATAAATATGTTCAGTACAAAAAATTCAAAAAAATAAACAAATAAATAAGAAAACATTTATTCCTTTCTGATCAGCTAAATGATTGAATTCAACTCCCCCTGCCCTTCCTGTCTCTCCAGTTTTCAGTAACAGTCTGTATTGGGATTTAAACGGCATAACTATAAAAATGGTTGATAGCATGAATGAAAATTAATATATACCACTGGCAGAAAATAGCATGCTTCATGCATTGTTCTTAGTGCGAATAGAGTGAAGGATGTGCATAAAGCCTAAATATTATATACTTCACCAGATGTCATGGAAAATCTGCACAAATGAGCAGCATCAACAGAGGATTTTGCATAGTGCCTGATTAATATTCATAGTCTCTGAATTTTGTTGGAGAATATATAGAACTTCTGCTTACTGTAAATGTATCACACATAACCTGTCAGTGTACAGTGTTATTTTCCAGAAACTTAATATACTTGAGCATCACATATATATCTCCTGTGCTGCAGGATTACATGAGCAGTGGAAAATTTTACTGCTTCTGTATCCTTCTCCCAATATATGTTTTTTTTAAAAAAATGTAAAGCAATCAGAAGCTTTTAAGTGCTGATGGCATGTCTACATTTGGGTGAATTTATTTAAGCAACTAGTTGAAGAAGACGGTTAACTTCTCTCCACAAGTATCAATTTCAGTCTCAACTGAGCCACCACATTTTCTTTAGAGAAAAAAAAATAGATAAAAAAGATGAATGATACATTTTAGCGTCATTTTTGTTTCTGAGAAGGCAAAATGAGATGTAGTAGAGGTGGTATTCAGCAGGTTATGACCAGTTCTGGAGTACCGGTAGTGGAAATTTTAAGTAGTTCAGAGAACCGGTAAATACCACATCTGACTGGCCCTGCCCCAGTGGTGGGTTGCTCCCGGTTCAGTCCGGTTCTTGAGAACTGATAGAAATGGTGGTGGGAGGCTCCGCCCACCCGCCTGCATGTCCTCATGAATGATCTGTGTATGCGCAGAACCACGCGCACGCGCTCCCATTGTGATCCACTGGCGGAGGTAAGTAGAACCCACCTCTGCCCTGCCCCCATCTGCTCTCTGCCTCCCGAGTCCCTGCTGATCAGGAGAGAATGGAGATTTTATAGTATCCTTCTCTTGGAGTGGGGTAGGAATGGAGATTTTACAGATTCTTCCTCTGCCACACCCACCAAGCCATGTCCACCAAGCCATGCCATGCCATGCCATGCCACGCCCACCAAGCCACGCCCATAGGATCGGTAGTAAACATTTTTGAATCCTACCACTGAGATATAGGTGTGTGTGTGTGTGTGTGTGTGTGTGTGTGTGTGTGTGTGTGTGTTCCTGAGAAGGCACAGTGAGATGTACTTGTGCAGCTTGGCAATGGCTGTAGTGGTAGCAAAGAACTTAAAGAAGATAGGCTGGTTTGTAAGATACACATTTTGAAAGCATCCAGACCAAGGGCCATCAAACCTGAATCTCATTTCTCAGGAAAAGGGATTTCCTTGGTAAAGTTTTGCCTGAATGCACTTTTTGAGATAACTTTTGTGTTTTGTCCCCAAAGCTTAGTCAGTATGCTATTGACTTATTCAGTAGCCACAATTCAGACATAGAACATTCAATGTAATGCTGTTCCCCTGCCAAATGTAACAACTGTTCCTATATTTACTTAGCCTTACAAGTCTCCTGGGCATCTCTGTAAAATGGACTGAACCCATCTCTTCATTTCATAGAATTGAGTGCTATCTGGACAAAAGAGTATATAATCATTTGTAAACAACTAGGTCATTCCTTAGAACTGGAATGGTGGGGGGGAGTGAAAAGCATATTTTACCTTCTTTGCATAATTCTCAGTTAGGAATCTGGATGTAGCTTGCTATCTAAGGATAAAAAAGAAAAAGGGAATTTATATGATTGAGTACCCTCTCCAAAGTTCAGCAAATGGGCAGATGTATTTCAAGCAACTGCCAGGCTTTCTGCTAAAGCCTAAACATGGCTATAAGCACCTGACTAGGCAGTGATTATATATTTAAGGATCACAATGTCAATAAAGAAAAACAGCTGCACAATAACATTTCCTTACTTCTTGTATTTCCCCTGCTTTCCTTACTGATTGCAAATTCGGTTACAGCAGGTTTTCTTATCACCATAATAGTTATTATCACTTACTTTCTACAAAATATTGCCCAATTTGGAAAATGATAAAACAGTACATTGTGGATGGATTAAAAAGCAAAACAAAGCAGAGCAGAGCAGAGCAGAGCAGAGCAGAGCAGAGCAGACCAGACCAGACCAAACCAAACCAAACCAAACCAAACCAAACCAAACTCATCAGAAAAGTAGATAGCTCAGAAAATGGAAAAGAAATCCTGTTGGGTTTTGAACCATGGACTCTTAGTGTTGAGAACAACTGTTATAACCACTATGCCAATAAAGAAAACCTGTTACATCAAGCTCTTCAGCCCCTGTTACTCAAGAAAAGCAGGGAAATCCGACATCTACCAAGCAGACAATCCAAGAGTAGCAGTTGGCCCAGAAGAATGCTATTTACAATAGGCAAAAGAGCTAGCAGAGCTTGACCCAATAGAAAATGTTTCCTGAGATCACATTCCCAGTGGGAGGGCAGCTGAATACATGGCAATGCCACTGGAACCTCCATGCAGAGGTGGGATTCTACTGTTTCACACCGGTTCACTAGAACCAGTAATTAATTTTCTAAGCAGTTCGGAGAACTGGTTGTTAGAAGAAATCTCCTTTTGTTTTTTCCCACTTTACACAGTTAATCCTGTAAGGAATTACAACGTTCTGGTGGTGTTTCTAGCCTAATCTTTATTGCCCTGCTTACAGAAAGTGCCTCTCCCTTAACCCTTATTACATTCTTGGCAGTACACCTAGATTTACTGTAGCTTGAGCTTCTCTAGTTTTTTTTTCTTGCTGGTACTTTTTTTTCCTTTGCTGGTACTTTTTTTTTTCTTTGCTTGACTTTCTTAAAGAGGAGGGGTTGTTTTAAGCTTTTTACACTGCTATTGGGAGAAAATACTCCCCTGTTGGAGTTCTTCCAGCCGGGATGCAACGATCAGCACTTTGAAGAAATAATTGAATAATGAAGCAGAGCTGCCAGAAAGAAGCTTTTAATGACAAGGAACCAAGATGAGTGGCATTTAGCAAGGCTTCCTGGCTAGCTAGAAAGATTGACATTCAAACATGAGTTTACATACCCTTTCTGGGTTTGGTCTAAAACTGGTTTTGGGTGAAGTTTACTTCTGTGCTTGGTGATGTTTAATCCTGTGTTTATTGATGGGATAATTTTCCCTATTCAGCTTTGTTTGGAAGGAAAAATGTTAATCTCTGTTCCTGAAAAGAAGCAGCTTCAGAAATCTGGCTAGTTCCTATGTCTATTTGTTCTGGTAATTGGTTTAACAAGCAATAGCTACTGTGTTTGCTCCTATGCTTCATTGTAGTGTTAATTGCTTTCTTTGTAATTAGGCTTATCTCAAGTGCTTTTTCTATCTGGGGAGGGGGTCTTCCTTCACTGCTTTAGTGGTTCTTGGCACTGTCCTTTTGGGGTGTACTCCCAAGAGGCAGGATGCAAGCTTGGCACTGATTTTTGTACTGCCTTTCTGGGGGGCATGTGATCATTCCTTAAATCTGGATGATTTCCTTAGGATATCTTATGAGGTGAATGAGATCAGCTAGTATCTTTAAGTGGTGCAAATGTATCTAAGGATTGCTTCTCCTGGGTGTGCTCTTTCTGGAGAGCTTAAATGACCTCTCTGCTAAAGGGTTTCACTTTATGAGTTGGCTGTTGATAGTTATCATTGTATTTTAACTATTTTAATTCCTCAAAGTGCTTTGGCACCCTGCCTGATTTGTAACTCAGGTATTTCTAATCTAATGATTGGTATTTAGGACAGCTTTTTGCAAGAAAAGAAGCTTTTTGTATTTTTGTACAGGTAATACTTGACTTATAACAGTTCATTTTTCTAATTGCACCTAATTGCACGGTCATGTTTACTTATCACCAGTATAGGCCAACAATTAAAGGCATGGAGGCAGTGGTGGGATTCAAATTTTTTTACTACCAGTTCTGTGGGCATGGCATTCAAAGTGACATTCAAAGTTACAATGGCACTGAAAAAAGTGACTTATGACTTTGTTCACACTTATGACCGTTGCAGCATGCCCATGGTCATGAGAGGCCAGGTGAGGCGAAACGCCCCTCGACATGAGTGACATCTAATTGACCACGCCCACCCAGTCACATGACCAAGTCACGGCCATCAAGCCATGCCCACAGAACTGGTAGTAAAAAAATTTGAATCCCACCACTGCCTCCATGCCTGTGATTGTTGGCCTGTACTGGTGATGAGTAAACATGACCGTGCAATTAAGTCCTTATTTAGTTGATAATCTATGGCAACCTTTGTGCAGACTTTGCTGAGGAGTATAAATATCTTAGTTGTTTTCAAAGGTTAGACAAGCAGTTTGAATATCCTTGAAGTTTAACTTCTCCTGATTTAAAACACTGTAATGAATCTGATTGCCTGCAAGCTACTTTTTTATGGGCAGGAATATCAAACAGATTGCCACCAAGTGACATGAGGGAATAATCTGTTTCTCATTATTCACGATCAGACAATGATCCATGCATCCATATGAATTATTTAATCATCTAAATGTACCAACAGCTCCTCCCCACATTTTAAGGAGTCGGTTTATCATTCATTTTTGCATTTGGAGTTAGTTTGCTCCCAATTAAATTAATGGAGAATTTAATTCTTTATTTCCCTAGACAAAAACTACTCTATCCTGGAAGGGTGAGGAAGGGGTTGAATGTACACATTGTGTGGTAGTGTTCAACCTGAAAGAAAATAAATGATATAAATGATTTTAGGTTTTGCTTTGTTTCTTCAACTTGGTGCTGGCTTTGGAAGTTGGGGAGACAAAAGCATGCAGTAGTGATAATCTTTGTTTTTGTGGGATATTGATTAAACTGCAATGATGATGATGTCTTACTATTGTTTAAAATCAGGAGGCTGAGTATTTTATCAACTTTTCATGGAGTAATAAGATTTAACAACATTTCAAAGGGTGATATAGCTGAAAATTGGTTGCTGAATGGCCTCAAGGGAACAGTTAGTTGCCTTCTTGTCAGAAAAGATTTACTAAAGTATCCATAAAATTATAAGAAAATTTTAGAATAAGAGAAGAGTACCTCACTTCTATATGTCTTTCAAAATATTGTTTACCAGTGTCATTTTTTTCTCCAGTGTTTTTTGACCAAACCATTAATCTAATAATTCCAAAGTACTGAAATAACTATTTATCTAATTTTACAACCTCGTGTGGACCACATTAATCCACATGATCATTTCAAATATCATATTATATTGGAGATGGAACTCTATCATGTGTGGAGCCAGCTACAATTGCTTTCATTATTTCTCCCAGCAAAAGTCCTCAGTATCTTCATTGGAACATGCATTATTTTGTTCACCAAGGACAATCTTACAGTCAAAATGATCTATCATAATTCCTGAATTCTCCTTGAATTTTTCAAATAGGCTTGTCCTGAAAAGCCAAAATACAGATTTAAAGATTTCTGTCCCAGTGTGAAAGTAAAGAATGAATTTCATTAAATCAACATTCTTCATGGGAGGGGTGGTGATGGCTACGTGGGGGTGAAAACAGTTTAGTCCTAGCAACTATATGTGATTTCTAGTTTTTACTTATTTCAACACCAGCATAACTGTTACTTTTAAGTTTTAAAGGACTCTGGGATTCGAGGTTAGCTAGAGAGAAACTATTCATCATGTTTTATCACAAATAGAAAAGAGCACCCATGAGACTGAAAGGGTGAGTGTGTTATACAATTCCTGCATAAAAATAGAAGGGAACTCTATTTTGTAATGATTAGAAATAAAGATGGTAGCACAAAATAAATAAGACATCTCAGTCACAATTATCTTGTCTACAGTTTCCAAATCATTACCTACATATAGTAAGTATCATTTTAACTCTTAAGGCTGATGACAGAACTAAGGCAGGAATTAGTTAAATAGTTTTAATCTCATTCATATTCTGTCTTTCTCTTCCATTGTGATCCCCATGATAATTAGGAATCCTTCTGACAGCATAGTTCATTTCTTCTTAAGTGTTATTGGAATCAAGTGATGGTATTAAAGAGTTCAATATCAGATGACCTTTTATGTAGATATTATGCTGGTTCAATCATCCTTATTGCTGCCTGCACAAACCTTTGTGCTTTTTGTCAATCACAGTAACTTATTAAAACCTCCTACCTAGTGTCCAGAAAGGAGGAAAAAAATGACTGCTTGTTTTTGGGACTCCTTTCCTCCATTCCAGTTTTTACTTTTTTGGAACCAGAGCATAATTCTTTGCCTTAACTTTCATTAGATACAGATCTCCAAATTCTCTTAAGTGCCAGGTCATAGGTCTCTCTCTCTCTCTCTCCCTTCCTCCCTTCTCTATTAGATCTTCCCCTTTTATGGGCTTTTTGCCCAATGCCTGAATCTCACTAATCCATCACTATTTTATTTATATTTCAGACTTATTAATTACCCATTTCTGTCACAGAAGAGCTCTTTTATGATAACCCATCTCACCTTGTTGATTTTATAAAAGTCAAGCACATTTGGACCTTTTTAATACTTGGAAGGGAGGCTACCAGGAAATTCCAAGGCTCTGGACCTAATAGGAAATGTTTTCTTCACTCATTTCTGTTAAAAGATATGGTCTAAGGAGAGAAAAAATAGAAACAGATGGGCTATTATTTGTTTGTTTGTTTGTTTATCATATTTATATAGCCTATACATTTGTATAGCTTATATCTCACAAGAATTGGGCAATCCTATACCTACACTTGGGTTTCCATTATTTTCTATCCCTTCCCTACAGGGTTTTGGTTAAAGTCCTTCGAATCAGATTTGCAAGCCACTTACCAGAAACATTTTCCCAGTTGCGATAAGGTATAGGCCATCTTTGTTAAGAGTTCTTTATGATGGAAACAGGGCTTATCCTCGGAAAATCCAAAATGCTCATTTCTATTGACTCTATAGGCTGTTTGTTTGCAGGATTTTTCTCGCTTTGGGCCACATCTATTGATGGAAAGAGGTACAGAAAACTCTGTGTCCCAGCTCCTTGCCTGTCTGTCCTGTTTGCCAAAGTCTCTTTCAGTTTCTTCAGAAACTGTTTGTGTCATTTGTTCCCAGGTTGATCAGTAGGAAAGGATAATTTTCAGTACTCTTAAAGAGACTAGGAAGGCTTTTTGTCACATTCTGAATGTTAACCCCAGGAAGGGAAAACTCTGCTCTTGACAGGCTATTAGGCCAACATATTGCTGCTTGGCTTCTTCTCAGTAGTGAATCTCTGATCATTATAACCCATTGCTCTTCCTCTTCAGAACAGAGGTAGTAAACTTTTCCTTGGCAGAACCTGGATACCCATTTTCCCTCATGTGATAACTTCATAAAAACCACTTCTGAATTCAATCCAGAATATTTTGTTTACCATTTTAAAAAAATCTTTTCGGCAATAGTAGATAACCATGCTAGAAGCTGGTGAATTCCATTTTATTTTACAGACACAGTGGGTAAGAACAGGGGTCCCTATTTAGAACAATTGTTTTTTGAAACTGTATTGTCCTGTATTGTAGGACGGCCATTTCTTCCTGGAGCAAAGATCTAAACTTCAATCATGAATATAACTGTTGACAGAAACTCATTGTTATTTTAATACAGACTGCTTGGGGCTCATAATGGATTAGTTTTATTTCCATTAACTTGAAGTGCTGGAAATTTCTAAATAAAATTCCATCAAATGCAGTTGATTTTATTTTACAATGGGAACCCTGTGTTCCTTTGTCTTTAAGAATCTGTGCTTTTCAAAAATACTACATGATTTTTCCTAGAGTTTGTAATAAAATGTAAATCTCATTTGTTACTTTATCTGGCCCCATTTCCTACTGAAAGGTCTGAGCTTTGACTGAGGTGGACTGATGCTATTCTCTCAGTGGAAGTTACAAACAGATCAATAAGAAAATGGATGTCTTAGGGTGATGGTGATGTGACAAATCAACCTTATTTTCAGAGTCTTGCTGGGACCCTTATTAAATTCATTTATGAAAGGGAAACCAGGGATAGTTCATAAAGATTATATATTTTCATAGATGCCACCTTCCCACAGGGAAACAGGTCAAAATGACATTTGTTATGACTTTGTAAAAACTATGTCAGATAATGAATCAGGACAATTTTTTTTAAAGGTCAGTGTAATTCTACTGCATCATGTAAGGTTTTGAGTAGTTTGTTCAGTATGGATTGATGAATGACTCTACTTTGAACTTTTCCATTTTCAAACTTTAAAAATCTTAGGTTGTATACCATGGATAGAGAATTTTACAAATGTTGGCCAATTCTTCTCTAAAACAATAGAACGTATGCACCGCCAACATGGAGAGAACCTGCCTGCTATGTAGCTATTAAAAAAGAAAACTCTGCAAGAAAAAGAATTTAAATTCTATTTCAGCACTGCCATATAGTAGAACACAGAGCGAGTCAAAACAGATCTTCCCCTCCTTAAGTCTAAAGAAAGAAATGGAGAAAGTAGATGTGCCATTCCCATTTTTTAAAATCTCAAGTTAATCTTCTACCATTTTGTAAGTTCTTTTTAAAAGCCAGCCTGAAGTAAATTGTATCCTCTTTGGAAATAAGGAGGTGTGTGATTGACATATAGCATAGGGTGGGGTTGGGGGTTCTGGTCCCTGTTTTAGATGCTCACATTCCCCTTCCAGCACTGGCTGTGAGTGAGAGGGCAGCAGCTGTTTCAGACTGTGGAGTTTAGATCATGAAAGGAGAACAAATTGTTATTTACTGATTGATTATTATTGTAATGTTTAACACCAGGGAGAGTCTTTGTACAATTTTTCTGCCTGAGGTGCTAAAATAATCTGAATGGCCTTGGGTACTATAGAATTTGTCTTGAGTGAGTAGAAAATGCCATTTATTGTTTCATGTCAGGCAACAACAACAACAACAACAACAAAAAAAAAAAAACCCAAAGCAACAGTGTCCTCCCATTTAGACTTTCATTCCCTTGGTTGAAAAAACAGGGTCCCACAATCTCCGTTTTTTTTTTAACTGTAAAGCATCTGCATCCAATGCAAACACTGACATGTTAAAATGAAAGAGTGAAAAACAGTAATGAGTTAGAATCACCTATTTTTCTTTTCTTTTCCTCAAAGAATTAGTCAGGCAGCATGCTTATATTAAGCTTTGGACTGTGGCTGCCTTGATTGCTTGGAGGGATTTTATTCATTTCTAAGCTTCTTTTAAAAAAAAATTCAGAATTTTGCAAAGATAATTCCATGATGAGGTATTTATTTCTCTGATTTGTTCAATGATCTCATACTGAGGAACAGAATACACCTTTCTTCTCAGTAAAATGGTTTTATATCCTTGTATGCTGTCCAGAGCCACTTTTTGTGAGATGGATGTGAAGTGGCTGGGCAATAATGAAGCAGCACAGACAGACTAGTGACAACAGCTCTTTATTGTATGGTGAGACTTCAGCAACTCAACGCTGACAGCAGCCCTCTTTATATACACTTGGGCTGCTGGCCAGTAACCAATCAGAAACAACCCCTATTTTGAAATTCCCGCTCTAAACAGCAACAACATAACAGGATGACTATATAACTTTGAGGTATGTATGTATGTATGTATGTATGTATGTATGTATGTATGTATGTATGTTTATAGGATATTAGCGGACCTGTCTTTCTCCAATGGGGTTAGTCTGCTAGACGGGACTTACTGGGGATCCCATCAATCAAGGAATGTTGGCTTGTGGAATCCAGGAGAAGAGCTTTCTGTGCCACCACTTCTGCCATTTAGAGCAGGGGTCTCCAACCTTGGCAACTTTAAGGCTGGTGGACTTCAACTCCCAGAATTCCCCAGCCAGCTGGCGGGGGAATTCTGGGAGTTGAAGTCCACCAGCCTTAAAGTTGCCAAGGTTGGAAACCTCTGATTTAGAACATCTTGCCACAGGAGGTGAGGTTTGCCCCTTCTTTTTTAACCTGCAGGTTAAGGTTTTAACCTTAAAAATTGGCTATGCTGGCTGGCATGGGATCCTAAAGGAGAAACTGCTGACTGGAGGTGGTTCGTACACTAACAGAGAAGGTACCCCACCTCTCCTCTCTGAACCTTTTTAAACAAATAAATAAATATGCTTGAGAGGTTAATTTTCTATACCTGTTCATTCCTTCACACACACACACACACACACACACACGCACACACACGCCTAAAAGTCAAAGATTACAAGAGTGCTTCTCTCTCTGTATGTATACAAAAGTTCACATACCAGGAATAGCGTAGATGATTATGCAGTGGTGGGTTTCAATTTTTTTTTTTTGAAATTTACTACTGGTTCTGTGGGTGACTTGGTGAGCGTGGCATGACAGGGGAAGGATACTGCAAAATCCCTATTCCCTCCCCACCCCACTAACCTGCTTTGGGAAGGAATCAAACTCCCCCCTCTTCATTTCCCCAAATAAAATATTATTCATAAGAAAAGCAAGGAAAAATCAAGCTGCTAACAAGAAACCTGCCTGATACTCATTCCACATTCCTGCCAGCTGCATAAAGGAAACTTTGTAAGAAGAAAACAGCTACCGGTGCTTAGAGATAATAGAAAGTGGAAGCCAGAAGTTTGGCTCCATTTGCAAGCAGGCAGAAACCTCATTCTCCTGCGTGAGCTGCATTGGCTTCCGGTGGTCTTCCGGGTGCGCTTCAAGGTGTTAGTGACCACCTTTAAAGCGCTCCATGGCATAGGGCCTGGGTACTTGCGGGACCGCCTTCTGCCACCGATAGCCTCCCACCGGCCAGTTCGCTCCCACAGAGAGGGACTCCTCGGGGTGCCGTCGGCCAGACAATGTCAGCTGGCGACACCCAGGGGGAGAGCCTTCTCTGTGGCAGCACCAGCCCTCTGGAACGATTTGCCCCCGGAGATCCGTACGATACCCGATCTCCGGGCTTTCCGCCGTGCCCTAAAAACTTTTTTATTTCGTCAAGCTGGGCTGGCGTAACCCCCCCCCTCTCTTTTTTAAGCTTAAAGTTTTATGGGTTTTAAATTTTAATTGCCTATTGGGTTTTTAAATTTATTGGGCCAAAATTATTTAATTCTTTTATTAATATTTTAAATTTTGTATTGGAGTGTTTTTTATTCTTGGCTGTACACCGCCCTGAGTCCACTAGGAGAAGGGCGGTATATAAATTTAAATAAATAAATAAAATATTCAAGACAGGATATTTCACAATGGAAATCACCCAAACCATTTTAGAAACACAAAGCCCATGTTGCACAAACTCCAAAACTTCAAAAACATAGAACTATACAAGAATCCCTCCTCTTATCCAGTTTATTGTTCAGCTGACCCAGAAACGAACTGCTGAATGTCACTTCACTTCTGCAAGCAAAAACCTCCTTCCAGCAGCTGCTTCTTGGCTTGTCAATTTAAAGCAACAGAGTCTTCCCCCCCCCCTCTCCTGGCTGAAAAGGAGTCCTGATTTTTTCCTTCTAGCCGATCAGTTGGGAGACTTCTTGGCTTCTCAATTTAAAGTGATGGTGTCTTGTTCCCCCCCCCTCTTCTTTGTCAAGTAAGCCCTGATTTTTTTCTTCTAGCCGATCAACTGGGAGTCGGGAGGCAGCGAATAGATTGTGGGTGGGGCCAGGCAGAGGTGGTATTTACCGGTTCTCTGAACTACTCAAAATTTTCATTACTGGTTCGCAAGAACCGGAGAGAACCGGTAGCAACCCACTACTGATGTACACACTTAACACTGGTTAGATAAGGCCACTAGTAGCTTATAGTTGACCTCCTTCACCTGAGTTACTCTTTTTTTTAGTGTTTATAGAAGACTTTTCAGACTACTGCCTCCTATATATGAGTCCCTCCCAGAAGTTCTTTTCTTTGTTCTCAGATTCAGAAACATACCAAACCTGGGATTCACTGAAAACAGCATTGTAAACTATCCCATTTAGACATTAGGAAAGGGTGGTCTAGAGAATTTTCCCTCTTCATGTTTGTGTCTCTAAATGCTCATTGTAGATACTTGTAGTAGTTATGTTCCCATATAACCCTTATATTAGGACCAGGAGAATTTTATATTTAGTAGATGTCCCCTTCAGGCTCTACTAACTATAAATAAGGGAACAATACATTACAAGCTAGTGGGATCTACTGCTTGTGCTAATAAAGTGGGAAAGGAAGGCTTGCAAGATTTATTTTCATTGATATGACAGTTGCTGAAGTTGACTGATGCATCAACAAAAGTTTGGTGTAAAAGATATAAACTTGCCATTATGTCTCTCTGAGTTCATGGATTCATTTCTGAATATCAAAATTGCTTGCAGTATTTTCACCCGAAACTGCACTCTTACCCTGGATATTCATTTCAGGATAATATAGGATTGTCTGGGGAATCAGTTTGTTAATAATTGGGGAAGAGTCAGACATCCTTGCCAAACTACTGCAAATCACCCAGAATTTATTCTTGCCATAAAACTTTCACAATAAAATAGAACAGAATAAAAATTCAAATGACATATGGAGTGAAAAATCTGCGCTTGATGAGCACTTTGCTGTACCTGATCAAAAAAAATCTAAATGATCAGGCAATTATTTTTAGCATCTTATTCTGTCCTAAACCTTTATCTGATCTTTGTCAGTATGAATTCATTAACTCATGCCAACTAAATTTCATAAGATAACAAACCTAAATTGAAGCTTATAAACATTTAAAAAAAACGATGTTTGGTTTCATAGGCAATTTTCCTCCAGAGATATTTTGTAAGCATCATTTACATGTACATTCTTTGTATGTATGTTTTGCAATTTTTTTCCTAGTGCATCCATTGTATATAGGAGTTTTCCAAATACATAATTTGGTGTGCACATTTTTAAAATACATACATTTTATATATCCAATTTATCAGTTGAGAAATATTTCAAGACAAAAACTGATAGATTTCTTGAAGACTATTCCCATTTGGACAATAAATAATTCCATTTTGTTAGGTTACATAATTTATTTTTAATTGTGTCAAATTCAATTTATTTGGTATCATTGTTGACTTTGAGGAGTTGCATTTATATTTGTAACAGCAAAGATAAAAATAAAATGTCCATTTAGCTGAATCTTGATTCCTGCCATTTGCTGTGTTACATACAAAGAGGTGAACCCTAAAACAAATAATGAGAGTGGATGGAGGGAAGTGGCATTATTATTCCCCATTTTGACCTCTAGAGATGCAACCTTTGTCCACATACTGTCCTTGGACACTCCCCAATTACTTCCCCAAGATTAGATATGACCCATGTAGGGATGGCCTTGGGGTGAAATCCAGCAGGTTCTGACAGGTTCTTGGAGAACCAGTAGCAGAAATTTTGAGTAGTTCAAAGAACCAGCAAATGCCACCTTTGGCTGGCCCCACAGTGGGGTGGGAATGGAGATTTTGCAATATCCTTCCCCTGGAGTGGGGTGGGAATGAAGATTTTGTAGTATCCTTCCCATGCCATGCCCACCAAGCCACGCCTATAGAACCGGTCAGTGATTGGTTCCTCCCGGTTCGGCCCGGTTTGGCCAAGCCAGTAGTGGTGACAATATGATGTCACCGGTTCTGTTTGTTCAGGAGCTGGGCCCTTTCGCCGCCCCCGTGTTATTCTTACCTTTTATTTGGACTCACCCCCAACCTATTCACTGCCTCCCGAGTCCCAGCTGATCGGCTAGAAGGAAAAAAACTGTTTAAACCATGGGGCTTCAAAGGGCCGCCCTACAGATGAACAGTGTTAAAAGGCAGTGTGGTGGTAGACCGGTGCACTTGAAAAACAAATGGGTAGACCAGTGCCTCCAAAAACAAATGAGTAGACCGGTGCCTCCAAAAACAAATGGGTAGACCGGTACAGCTCTGCAAGCAGTTAAAAGCCTGGTAGACCAGTACCTCTGCTAAATCCTAAAGAATTGTCACATGACCACCAAACCATGCCCACAAAATAAGCCACACCCACAGAACCTGTAGTAAAAAAATTTAGAACCTACCCCTGGAACCGGTAGTACAAAAAAATTGGATTTCACCACTGGATAGTCTTCTCTGCAGCCTATATAGATACTCTTCCTATTAGGGTGATGGTTTGTTGGTATGCTAACTTTCCATATGAAGATCAAGTAAGTACTTGCTTGAACATCGAGGTTGAATCTGTTTCACACATCCTTTTAAAATATCCACTGTACTTTCATTGACAATCATAGATAATGTATCTGCTCTTTAGTGTACTAAATTCTAGTCATAATGAGAAGGTTGAGGTATTCTTATTAAATGATCGATACTCAGATGTTTTGAAAGCAGTAGTAAATTATTTATAGCTTATACCATTTGGTCTGTTCAATGAAATGTTAACATTATAGGAGTTCTTTTAATATTATTTATTTATTTATTTATTGGATTTATAAACCGCCCTTCTTCTGAAGGACTCAGAGCGGCTCACAACAATAAGAAACAGAAAATACAAAAGTTAAAAGACAAATGAAAACAGAGTATCCAATAAATAAAGTTAAATGTGGGAATACCAATTCAAATTTAAGATTTAAGAATATGTAAAGCTACAAAATCAGTATAGAATCAACCCTGGCCCGTTCATTGGAAGAGCCAGGTCTTAAGGCTCGGCGGAAGGTTCGGAAGTCAGGGATTATCCAGAACTCCAGGGGTAATGTATTCCAGAGGGTAGGGGCTCCCACAGAGAAGGGTCTCCCCTAGGGATCACCAGTCGCCATTGTCTAGCTGAAAGTACCCTGAGGAGGCCAACTCTGTGGGAGTGAACCAGGTGATGGGAGGCCGGCAGGAGGTGGTCTTGCAAGTAGTCTGGTCCTAGGCCATGTAGGGCTTTAAATGTGATCACCAGCACCTTAAATTGCACTCGGAAGACAACCGGGAGTCAATGCAGACTGCAAAGGAGTGGTGTAACATGGGAGTACCACGACACCCCCATGACAACCAACGTTGCCACATTCTGCACCAGTTGAAGTCTCCGAGTGCTCCTCGAGGGCAGCCCCATGTAAAGTGCATTACAGTAGTTCAAATGAGAGGTGATGAAGGAATGAGCAACTGTGAGTAAGGCATCTCACTCCAGAAAGGGGCTCAATTGGCGAACCAGGTGCACCTGGACAAAGATCCCCCCGGCTATGGCAGTCAAATGATCTTCCAAGCTAAGCCGTGGATCCAGGAGAACTCCCAAATTGCGTACCTTCTCTGAGGAGATCAACACCTCTCCCCCTAGGGATAGCAATGGAACATAGTGGACAAAACGAGGTGCCAGTAACCACAGCCACTTGGTCTTGTCAGGATTGAGTCTAAGTCTGTTCGTCTCCATCCAGACCCGTACGGTCTCCAAGCACCTGGACATCACGTCAAGGGCATCGTTGGGGTGATGCGGGGTGGAGATGAAAATTTGGGTATCATCAGCACATTGATGATACTGCACCCTGAATCCCTGGATGATCTCACCCAGTGGCTTCATTTATATATTGAACAGGAGAGGCGAGAGAACTGACCCCTGTGGCACCCCACAAGGTAGGGGCCTAGGGGTCGACCTCTGTTCCTCTGCCAGTGAACAAAAAAAGAGCCTTGGTGGCGCAGCAGCTTAAAGTGGTATTAAAGTAACACCAGCTGCCTGCAATTACTGTAAGTTCGGATCTCACCAGGCTCAAGGTTGACTCAGCCTTCCATCCTTTCAAGGTAGGTAAAATGAGGACCCAGATTGTGGGGGCAATAAACTAACTTTGTATAAAAAAGAACACCACTTAGGAGGGGCTGAAAGCCCTACTAAGCAGGTATATACAAAACTATGAAGGCTACTGCTTAACACATTGTAAGCTGCCCTGAGTCTCTGGAGAAGGGCGACATATAAATTAAATTTAAACAAAAAAAAAAAAAACCTGTCTATGACCCGAGAGGTAGGAGGAGAACCACTGAAAAACAGTGCCTCCCACTCCCAACCGTCACAGTAAGATACCATGGTTGATGGTATCAAAAGCTGCTGAGAGGTCAAGTAAGACCAGGACAGAGGAGTAACCCCTATCCTGGGCATGCCAGAGATCGTCTATCAATGTGACCAATGCTGTTTCCATGCTGTGACTGGGCCTGAAGCCAGACTGAAATAGGTCCAGGTAATCCGCTTCATCCAGGAATTGTGGGAGTTGATGGACCACCACGCTTTCAACTGCCTTCACCATAAGACGAAGGTTAGAAACTGGGCGATAGTTCTTAAAGAGAGCCAGATCCAAGGCAGGCTTCTTGAGGAGGGGTCTCACCACCGCCTCCTTCAAGGCAGAAGGGAAAATTCCCTCTCTCAATGAGGCATTAATTACTTCCTGGAGCCAGCGTGTAACCTCTTGGGAGGTTGAGACCAACCAGGACGGACATGGGTTCAGCAGACACATGGAGGTGCTCAAATTACCCACATCATCAGGAGTCACAAGCTCAAACTCATCCTAGATAACATGCTCAGGACCAGTCCCCATCAACTCAATAGACCTGCCCATTGTCCAGGCCCTCCCAAATCTGACTGATTTTATCCTGTAAATATTGAGCAAATTCCTCAGCCTTACCCTGCAAAGGATCATCCCTCACTCCCACATTAAGAAGGGAGCGAGTCACCCTAAACAGGGTGGTCAGGCGATTGTCCGCATATGCAATAAGAGTGGAAAAGTGCTGGCATTTTGCCACTCTTATCGCCACTAGGTAGGACTGAGTATGAGTTCTTAATTGTGTTCGATCAGATTCGGACTTACTAGTCCTCCAGCAGCACTCTAGGCATCTTTTCTGGCACTTCATCTCCCGGAGCTTCTCAATAAACCAAGGGGAAACCCGGGATCCACTCCAGGTCAAAGGCCATAAAGGCACAGTTCGGTCCAAGGCCACAGCAGCTGCCTTATCCCAGGCCTATACCAGGGCCTCGGCCGAGCTGTGTGCCAGGGAAACAAGAAAAGTCCCGAGTTCCATCTGGAACCTTTCAGGATCAATCAGGTACCTGGGGCGGAGCTATTTAAGTGGTCCCACCTCCTTGTGGAGGGAAGTAGCGGTCAAAAAGTCCAGTCAAAGGAGAAAATGAACTGACCATGATAAGGGATAGGTGCCTATATGTAGGTCACTAAGCCACTGCCCAGAGACAAAAACCAGGTCAAGCGTGTGTTCCCCTCTATGAGTTGGGTCCTGAATTACCTGGGTCAGGTCCAAGGTTGCTATAGAGGCCAAGAACTCCTGAGCCAGCTCCAATGATCTGCCAAGAGAAGGCAAGACCGAGTGGCTGTGGTTTCCGATGTCCCGATATAGTCAGTTGGTGACTATTGGGGGCAAGTTGCTGGCCCCCACAGAGAGGGCTTGCAACTTGGGCATCCTCCTAGATTCATGGCTGTCTTTAGAAGAGCATCTGACGGCCGTGTTGAACCTTTTTCAACAGGTTCGCCTGATTCGCCAGTTGTGTCCCTTTCTAGATCAGGACTCCTTACGCACAGTCACTCATGCCCTTGTCACGTCCTGCCTGGACTACTGTAATGCTCTCTACATGGGGCTCCCTTTGAGGACCACCCAGAGGCTCCAACTGGTGCAGAGTGAGGCCCCGCGGGTAGTTATGGGAATGACCTGGCACTCCCATGTGACACCTGTCCTGCACTGGCTCCCGATGGTCTTCCGGGTGCACTTCAAGGTTCTGGTTACCATCTTTAGAGCCCTCCATGGTTTAGGACCTGATTATTTACAGGACCACCTGCTGCCACCAGTAGCCTCCCACTGAGCGGTACGCTCTCATAGAGAGGGGCTCCTCTAGGTACCGTCAGCCAAACAATGTTGGCTGGTGGCCCCCAGGGGGAGAGCCTTCTCTGTGGGGGCACCTACTATCTGGAATGAGCTTCCCCGGAGATACGAAGGATCCCGGATCTATGCACCTTCTGTCGCGCTCTCAAGACCTTTTTATTCCATCAGGCGGGCCTGGCCTAATTTCTTCCCTTTTAAAATGTAAATTTTAAATTTGTTTTACTACTGGGGTGTTTTAAATTTGTCTTGGGCCAATTTGTTTAATTCGGTTTTATATTGTTTTTAAATTTTGTATTATGTGTTTTATTGTGTGGCTGTTCACAGCCCTGAATCCTTTGGGAGTAGAGCGGTATATAAATCTAATTAAATAAATAAATAAATAAATAATTTTTTAAATTTATTAATTAATTTTTAAATTGTTGTTTGTCTTGTGCTTTTAATTAGGCTGTGCACCGCCCCGAGTCCTTTGGGAGAGGAGCGGTATAGAAATAAAATTATTATTATTATTATTATTATTATTATTATTATTATTATTATTATTATTATTATTATTTAAATAAAAGTTGAAATCCCCCAAAACCATAAGCTTGGGGAATTCAACTGCCAACCTGGCTATTACTTTGAGCAGCTCAGGCAGGGCTGAAGCTACATGCTTCAGCTACCTGCTACAAGCTACCTGCTGGGTGGCAGATATGTAAGATGTAACAGACCCATCTGAACCCCTGAACCCAACCTCAAGCAGAGGGACTCACACCTGCCTATCTGAGGATCAGTGACCACTCGAGGCTCTCTTTAACCAGAACTGCCACTCCACCACCCCTACCATGGGCCCTCGGCTGGTGAAGCACCCGGAAGCCTGGTGGGCACAGTTCGGAGAGCGAGGTGTCTCCTTCTTGGCCCAACCAGGTCTCCGTGATGCAGGCTAGGTCCACATTTTCCTCCTGAATAAGATCGTAAATGAGTGGGGCCTTATTTACCACAGACCGGGCATTGAACAAAACCAGCCTAAATCCCAAACCCTGTGAACCCTTATCACCCGGACTGTGAGAAGGCTAATAAGGGTCGGAACCGGCAACCATCTGAAGGTAGAAGATACATGCTCCCCGGGTGTGGCCAGACCTTCTGCCCCCACCATACCTGCCCCTCCCAATCACAGTAATGATAAAATAACCCTTTGTTCCCTTCAGAGTCCTATCTTTCCCCACCCCTATTTCCCCCACCCCATACCAATCAGACAGTCCAACCCCCCACCCAGCGAGGAGGGCAGACATGTCTGTACAAGAGGATGGTCCTTCAAAATCCATAACTCTGCTACTGAATGCGATCATATACAATTTGTCCTTAGCCTCTCCTCAGTTAGCTCGGCTTTGTCCACAACAGAAAGCCTTAACATGGGCCTCCGGAAGTCAGGCCTCATGTCCTCCATAATTCGCACTGTCCTCTCATGGCTGGAACGAAGGCCGTCATCCTCTCACAACAACAGCCAGCATGTCCTCCATAGTTCACCGCACCCTCTCACTGCGGGAACGAAGCCATCGTCCTCTCACGACAACAGCCGATGGGTGGAAGGTGACCACAGTGGTGGATGATCCAAAAAGAAACCTTCTGGAATAACCCCTGGGAAAATCATCACTCTCACGCAATGTCTCTCATGGTGGCACTCCACAGAGGTCTTACGTTTCTATCCCTCACAAGGGAAGGGTAGAACAGCGACTGGGGAATAAAAGGGGATGTCCACGACTAGAAACTCCAATTAAACTCCAATTAATCAACCTCTCAAGGAAGAGAATGGTGGCCTGGAGAACAACAGTCTCTTTTCTCACTTGCCGTCCCTTCCTACTCACTGTCCGCAGCTTCAGAAGCTCAGAATGGAGATTTTGCAGTTTCACCTTGCAGTCTCACCTTGGTAAGATTCCAGACAACTGCCTTCCTCACTGCCTTCCTCCCTTGAATGCCCATGGATGACCAATGTAGTTTTTATCATCTGAGACACTCCATCAGAGCTCTTTCCTCTCATTGGAACTGCAGGCAGGGCTTTTGGTGAGAAGCACATTTGTACAGTGAAAGCTGCAAAACAAGTAGTCCTCAATTTACAATGTAAATTGTAATATATGTACATACTGACACTTATCCATTTATTAATGGCATGCTGTAATGTCAAATTCTGTGACTTGGTTTGGAACAGTAAATAAATAAATCATGCATATGCATATGCATCTGCTCATGTGTACACTGCCAAATAAAAGAATAGGTGGAATTAGAAACAATGTGTTGTAATCCATATGGTTAAATTAGTATTACTTTTCATATTGGGTGTGAACACATTGGTTGTGAAAACGAGCAGTTACGGTAACCATTTTTAGAAATCTCATGGGTCAGTTTATTTTTCCATTGGCTCAAAGGCTGGCTGTATATATTATCATACTATTCATTTTTGTGGGCGGTGAGGGATTTATACAGAGAGAGCAAAGAGAGATATAGTACTGAACTTACTGTTTCTGTCATAATTTTAAGAAACATTTTTTTTATTTCCTACTAAAAACATGAGCACTTGGCCACACCTTCATTTCACTTTAGTAGACCCACTTGCACAGATGAATTATTTCAAGAAGTAGATATCTGAACCAGGCCAAAGCTGTTATAACTCTGGAGTACTATACACTTCACAGATTAGGCTACAATGCAATATTTCCATTTTCACTTCCTTTGCCATTTTAACAGCTATTGGTCATAAATAGTTTCACATCTCTGTAGTTATCTCACCCTTTCAATCCCTTTGCCACATGTTAGCAGCTCATCTATATTTGATTTATGACAATCGTAACTTTAAAAAAATGAATAGAAGTACAAAGCTACCCACGGAAGAATAAATATTAGGGCATGGGACTGGAAGAGGAGGAAAGAGGGGGATTGAAAATGGCAGGCCAAACTATAGTACCTTTGGTGATGTGATCCCAATTCTTCTGGTTTGATTTCTACTTGCTGCTTTCAAAACTTGCAAGGAGAAGTGGCAAAAGAGAAGATCATATGTGCTTATCAAAAGAGAAGCATATGTGCTTATATGTATTTGTGTGTGTACAGATACACACATACATAATACGTACATACATTATATACATTTGCAATTAACATGTTTTTCAGAGTATAAAATGCACCTTTCCCCCACTAAAAGGGGGTGAAAATTTAGATGTGTCTTATACACCAAATGTAGCCCTGCCCACCCACTGGCCCCCACCCTTTGGCTCCACTGGCCCCACCCTTGCTTCGCAGCAGTTACTTCCTTGCAAGCAAACAGCAAGAAAAAACAACTCCTTTCAGCTTCAGCATAACCTAATTAGCACAAGTTGATTGGATCGGCCTCCCGACTCTCAGCTGATTTGCTCTCAGCTATTTTGTACAGGGCTCTGCTGCTTGCTGCAAAGAGGTAAATTGCTGGAGCAGATTTTTTTTCCCCCTTGTGCTAATCAAGCTATGCTGAAAACGAAAATGAAAGTAAAGCAGGCTGTTTGCTGTTTGCTGCAACGAGGCAAAATTGCTCAAAGGCAGAGGGAGATTTCTTTTTCTTGTTTTCCACACCAAAATATGTAGGTGCGTCTTATACTCTGGTGCATCTTATACTCCGAAAAATACGATAAGTGGCAAATCTCAAACTGGAAGGGAAGGAAACCGCTTCATTATGAAAGAAGGCAAAATGCTCTCCTAGCCCTGTGAGCTTGAAGCTAATCATTAAATGCTGTAAGCGGAACTTAAAGTGGAATATAGGTAGTTCTCCACTTACAACAGCTCATTTAGTGACTACTGAAAGTCACACCAGCACTGAAAAAAAGTGAGTTATCACCATTTTTCACATTTATAACTGCTGCAGCATTCCCATGGTTACGTAATCAAACTTTGGATGCTTGGCAACGGACTCATATTTATGCAGTGTCCTGGGATCACGAGATCACCTTTTGCTATCTTCTGGCAAGCATAATGGGGAAGCCCGATTCACTTAACAACCTTGTTCCTAACTTAACAATTACAGTGATTTACTCAACAACTCGGGCAAGAAAAGTGGTAAAATGGAGCAACATTCACTTAACAACTGTCCTACTTAACAACAGAAATTTTGTGCTCAATTGTGGTCGTATGTTGAGGACTACCTGTAGTTGGTGATACAATTGATGATAGAAGGGCTGAATCTCTGGCCAGGATCAGTCACCCAGAAATTATATGGCATAGCTGACTGGCTCTCATGTGAGTCCTGGGCTTCAAGACAGGGAGGCATTTATAGTATAAGTAATGAAAACACGATTTGGATCTGAGTGGTGAAATGCTCCTCTTTAGACCTTGTAGAAAGAAAGTCTGTTAGTTACAAGAACAAAAAAATAAATAAAATAAATCAGGCATCTGATGAAGTGAGCTACAGTTCACAAAAGCTGATG
Organism: Masticophis lateralis; assembly: GCA_030761175.1. NCBI lineage: Eukaryota > Metazoa > Chordata > Lepidosauria > Squamata > Colubridae > Masticophis > Masticophis lateralis. The sequence continues at coordinate 36,817,204 of JAUDYJ010000001.1, forward strand.
CCCTTGAATAACATTCAGTAGTTGGAAAAGGTCCTACAAGACTCCTGAATGTTTCTCTCTCTCTCTCTCTCTCTCTCTCTCTCCTTCCCTCCCTCCCTCCCTCTTTCCCTCTCTCTCCCTCCCTCCCCCACTTCTCTCTATGTCTATCTCAGCATTCAATTTGGAAAAAATAAAAATAAAATATTATTCACATGTCCACATCCAAGACAGCCAGCTTAAGAGCATTTATTTCTTTGTAGACATTGTAAAACATTAAGTATGGAGGAGACAGGTGGGACAGGGGGACAAATGCTCAGTTCTATGTTGATGGGCAAGATGTAATAAGAAACTCTAACCATAGAAATTAAAGTTTTCTTCCCCTAGGGAAGATACATATATAGGTGTATGCATATACAGTACACATGTCTGCCTGCATATATATACCAGGTTATTTTAGAAATCCTTCAAAATTTATTAGTATTGTGACTGTACCTTATTGTCACAATGTGGTAGAAGTTATCCAATTTTTTTTTCTGTCTCTTCTATTATATGCTTCTTCATCATTCTGATACCTTTTTGGCTGCCAAATGTTTTATAAAAAGTGAAAGCTCCAAGGGAAGATTTCTCTCATGGAAACAAAGAAAAACTCTGGAAGCCTAGGAAGTCAAGAAGGCAGCAGATCACTGGAGAAATGGAATGAGATTCACCCAACAGTCGCAGGACCAGCTCTTAAATATAGCCTGAAAGAGCTCAATGCTGAAGACGTGAAAATACTTCTGAAATTTTCTTAAAAAAAAAAAAGAAAAAAAGAAAAAAACTGTTACTTTCCTTATGTGATAAAGTGAATGGGAACGTTTGAAAAAAAATGCACAAGTGTGCAGCATTACAATGTATCATCTTTTAACTCAAAAAGAGGAGATTGGGGGTAGGAAAAAAAATGGGTCATTTCTTTATACCTTAATTTTTATAATACCAGAGTAGGACTTGAATAGGGACTATACCTACTTCATCTTTGGTTTCTTATGAACTGAAAGGTTCCTTTGATCCCAGACCCTTGTCTTTGTTTTTGCATGTTGATGATTTTATCATGAGTTAATGTTTAATTCATGTTGAACTGATACGCTAAATAGCAATACTCAAAGACAGAGCTTTTCCCCCCCTGTAAAATCAAACCACATTCATTTGAACTCCATATGAACCACTTCATCCCTTTGAAGTTGAAAATATTAATGAGAATATCAGTATTAAGAAAATGACACACTTAGTCACATTCATTATCTCATGTGAGGCTTTTATAGGGAAGCAATGCTCATGAAAAATTCACTACATTATCAGGAAATGGGCAATATCCCTTGCTTAATTGTTCGGCATTTTCCAGTAGGGAAACAAATGTTTAATTGTTGTCTTGAATGCTGGTTTATGACAATACAGCTTTTCTTTGTTTTAAAGATCTGCAATGGTTGTAAATGCAAGGACTAATTATAAATTTACTTTTTCATCACTGTTGTAACTGTGAATGGTTGCTTAAAGATGCAGTTACTAAATGAGGAGCACTTGTAGTAAGTACTAGGTTCGTTCAACGATTTGAATCCCACTTCACAGCCTATTTCTATGATCTGCAAATAGCCTAACTCAGTTTATGTGAGCCAAAAAATTATTTTCTCCTAATGGGTTTCCTTCCTTCCTTCCTTCCTTCCTTCCTTCCTTCCTTCCTTCCTTCCTTCCTTCCTTCCTCCCTCCCTCCCTCCCTCCCTCTCCTATGGTTTTGAACCAACTATATGACAGATGCAAACTTCACTTAGTCACCTCCATCCAGCACTTGGCAGGGAAATGATGTAGAATAACAATTGACAGATGGGAGGAAGCTAACTGAATGAAGGCCATATCAAAGAATCAGGATTGGGGGGGCGGGGCAATCAAAATTGCATTTGCAATCTCATGAAAGAGTTCAAAGATCAGGATGCTGATAAGACATGACAATAAACAAAAGAAAATTGATCTAATCTCAATCTATTTCTGTCCTTGCCCACAATAATTTTGCTACCTATCACAATCTGGAATTAGAGAAACTAGGGGTTGCAAGGATTGTTCTTATAAAAAGAAGGAAGACTGATTTACATTATGAGATCCAAAGTAAAATGGACTAAATTCACCTTTATTGGGCCCATTGACTCAAAAAGGCAAGTGTTTAATAATTTTTAAGCAATTTTGTGACCTTTGAAAGGTATCTGTAATAATCCCCAAATATCCCCATAAAAAACACAATAAAGTACACAAATTATAATTAATAAATAAATCTGATTTAAGAATTAGTATTGAAATCAGTATTGAAATGAACAAGTCAATTGACCAGCCATTTGACTGCAGATAGTTTAATAAAGTAAAAGATGCATTATTGGTGAATATTACCCTAAATATTTGAAGGATTACTTTGAAAAGGCTCTTGGAATAAGCAAAACATCTCTTCTTGTAGCACAGAAGTAGCTACAGCTTCTAGAAGCTTTGTGTGATTGCTTCAGGAGTTTTCTTAAATTGTCTTCATATACACATGCAAGCAGGCACTCTATACTATGGCAAATATAAAATTTAACCTCAGGACAGAACAGGTGTTGTCTGTAGAGTAGAGTCTTCTACAAAAAAGATTGAAGTTATTTCTCTTTAAGTCAGTAGTCAAAGGATGAGGGGATTTCCTGTGTTATCATGTGTGGAGAACCTCCTTGCCAGCAGGCCTGAGGAGGGGGGTGAGGGTTCAGCTGGTACATTGTTCCAGGGCCCATGGAGCTCAAAGTGGGGTCCATGAGGGGGAATTTTTTAAAAAATGTTTACAAAACCAAATTTTAAAAAGAAAAACAATATTGGATATATACTTCATACTCTATACTTTGTGTTTATAGCAAAGCCGCCTTGCAGCCTTGTTTGTCATAACCTTTATTAATCTGAAGCTCAGTGAACAGTTATTTATGTAATTTATTGAATTTGGATGTCCATGTGGATGTCACACACTTAATTTGTGTGGAAATGGTCTTTGGGTCTCTGCCGCACATGCACGGGGCAGAGTGCATGTGTGGGGGGGTCACGTGCACATGTGCAGGGGTGCGGGGGGCACACACATGCATGGGGGGGGCAGGGGGCACATATTAGTCTTATTCCAGCACTTAATAATCCTCTCGGAGGCCCTGCTTGCCAGTTAACATAAATGGTGGCAACCCACCAAATAAAAGCTGTACTGTTGCCTCAAGTGCATATCTCTTGGCTTAGCTTTTAAAAAGGTCCTGAGACTGCCAGATGACTAAAAGGAAGAAGTTAGGATGGGAGGATCTGATCCAGGAGAAAACAGCCTACTAGTTTTATTTCTTTTCAACCTTCTTCTTGTTTTCCAGGTAGCTATTGTACAACAGGAGCTACTTAACTCTGTTTAAAGGAAGCATTTTCTTTCCCTACACTTCACTGTACTGATCATCAACCTCTTGCTGAGGGGTCAAAGAGGGGTAAATGCAACATAACAGAGTTCCAATGACAAACAGGATGATGTTAAATGCTTCACATTGCAGCTGTATTTAAAGGGAAATTAAAAGGGGTTATCACACAGTGATTATATCTTAAAAGAACAAAAATAATTGCGAGTATATAAAATCTAAATTGGATTGTATTTAAATATATGTAAATTTGATTGAACTTCAAATTTAATCTCAAAAGCTGCATTTTAATTCAGTCATATGCATCCCATTTCTCCTTTTCAGTCAAAAGCTAATTAGTTATTTGGAGGTTGTAGCTGACAGATTTTGTTCAGAATTTTACAAATGGGTTATCACGTTTCATGACTTTTGAAAAATATTTTCCAGAAAGATAAAGAGCTATAAATAAATATTGAGTGCATTGCATAGTTGCTGCCACAAAAAATAAAGTGTTTCCAGTACAATGAATGTGTAGATCATGTTCAGTTTTCTGTTTGAAGTTTTAAAATTATTTTGTTCTTATTTTGATTGGGCCACATAATACAATATTTAGCCTGTATTTAATAATGAAAAATCTGCATTTCTCAAAGAACCTATTAAATTGAAAATTATTTTCAACCAGACATCAACAAGATGGACATAAAATAATTATTATTAACTACTTCTTAACACACAAATATAACTTGAATGTGGCAAAAAGGTTCAGATTTTTACTACTATGGAAAGTGAGATTCTATTGAATAAAATGTTTTATGCTTTAATTGTTAATTTATGAAAGAAAAGTGCATGGTTTTAGAATAAAGAGACAAGCATTTGAATATGCAAAGCTCTATTAAACTGTGTATGATTCTTCTCTGAATTTCTTAAAAATCCTCATGATTAAATTATAAATTCAGGGGAAATGGAAATTGAAACAACAACATACTACAACTGGAGAAATGTTGTTGCATTTTCCTCAGAAAATATTCCTATTGCTAATGGCCTGCCATATTATTCCCTTTTCTTTGTAAAATTCTTTTTATCCTTATCCTGAATCCTGTTGAAATCAGTGCAATTTGTAGAGTTATGGTTGGGACATGATTGTAAAATTTACCTTATTGGATCTAAAGCCAATGAACTTGTCCGGTATGCAAAATGTTAACCCAATATAATTTTTTAAAAAATACTTCAGTTGTATTTCTGCATTCAAATACAATTTTGCAAATCTCGCTTAGCTTGCTACAATATTTGACTGATTTAGCTGGTTAAATTCTGTTGCATTTTGTATAAATATTTGTATATAATTCCCTCTCCAGCCATGCTCCCACAATTAAAACAAACTGACCTACCTATTATATTCTTGCCCTCACTGGCTGTCTTAATTTAGGATATATCAGGCTGGGCTCGTGAATCTTCCATCAGGCAGACTTGAGTTCCACAGCTTAATCTCTGATTTGTCCTTTTTTGTTTTTGTTTTGAACTTTAATTGCTTCCTGGACTTTTAATTTTTCTGCTTCTCCTCATTTTTTCTTTCTTGCCTGTTTTGCCTGCTTTAACTGTGAGCCTATATTATATTTATAAATTAGCCTAGTGCTGAATCCAAAGTTTTAGACTTGATCAGATATAAGATGCCATGGTCACTATGCTTCTCTCTTATAGTAGTGCACTTGCTCCAAAATATCCCGTTTCCATGATTTGTGTTTGTGCACATCTACTCATTTTGTATACCAACCAGGGATTTTGGTGATGGATAGACTAGAAATCCAATCAATCAAGAAGCCAGAGAGACACAAATCTATAGTAAACCATGGCTTTCCTCTCTGACTTCTTTAAACTGGAATTAGTGCTGTGCAAAGATTTGATTTGGAAATTCCATTCAAAGCCTATTCAATCAAATCTCTGAATTAAATTGACTTTTTAAATCCACTCAATAGAGACTGAAACATGACTTGTAAATTAACTGTGCACTTCACCTCTATTGGCACAAAAAAAAAAAATTACAGGTTTTCTCCTTTTTCAAGGAATCAAACAGTTAATTATACAATAGGTCTTTTTTGGAACCGAAATAATAAATCCAGAGAAGATTTTCAGTTTAAGAAATCGTTGTTATTGTTTATTGTTATTTCCAGTAGCACTGTACTCTGATTTTATGTAAATACTATGTGGAATGGGGCAGGGGCGGGTTTCAAAATTTGCTGCTACCAGTTTGCTCGTGAGTGCATGTGCGAAAGTGTACGTGTGTGTGCACTGCTTCTGTGCATGCACAGAAGCGTCCCAATGGTGGGCAAAGCCTCCTGCCACCCCCACTACTGGTTTGCCCGATCTGGGGTGAACCGATAGCAACCCACCACTGGAATGGGGTGATTTGGGATGGTTTTAATTCAGTAAGAACAAGACAATATTGTCTAACTGACTGCATCTCTGGTGAAGCCCACTCTACCCACTTCTAGCAAAGCAGGCTGAATGGTATTGTACTGAGTGTCAAAAAGTGATTGCTTATTCATTTGAATTTATAGATGGATGTTCATGTAATTCTGGTTGTCCTCGACTTGTACCAGTTCATTTAGTTCATTTCAGTTCATTTCATAGTCTGACTTATGACCATTTTTCACACTTACGACCTTTGCAGCATCCCCATGATCATGTGATCAAAATTCAGATGCTTGGCAACTGGTTCAAACTTATGACTGTTGCTGCGTCCCTTTTAAGATCACCTTTTGCAACCTTCTGACTAGCAAAGTCAATGGGAAAGTCAGTTTCATTTAACAACCAGATTACTAATTTATCAACTGGAGTGATTCACTTAACAACTGTGGCAAGGGAGATTGTAAAATGGGGCAAAACTCACTTAAGAAACATCCCACATAACAGCAGACATTTTGGGCTCAGTTGTGGTCATACAACAAGTCAAGGACTACATGTACTTTGACACAGAGATTGAGTATTGAATTCAAGAAACAACAGGTGAACTTTGTGTGATCAATTATCTCAAACCAGGGTGGGTTCTACTTACCTTTACTACCAGTTACTACCTTTACTAACGGGATCACACACACACGCTTGCTTCGCTTGCGCTCGCACCTTGCTTCTGTGCATGCACAGATCGCTGATGATGACATCCAGGGCAGTGGGCGGGGCCTCCTGCCAGTTTTACTACCAGTTCTTGCTAACTGGTCTGAACAGGAGTCAGCCCACCACTACCTCAGATCCATCCAGTTAAATGATGGTCACACCACCAAAATACTGGGTGTAACCATCAAAGACATACTCTTTCTAATGTGCATCACATACCTTAGACACATATAAAAAGCTTCAATTGCCTGGTTTAGGCTGTCATTTTGATATAATTAATGAAGCCTATGGATTCTCTTACTTCATTAACAGCCATTTGGAGGAATGGTGACACTGTGGACAGAAGGCAAATGAAGGAGGTGGAGAGACAGATTTATACTTGTATAGTATATTCACTGTTTTCATCTGCAGACTTCATTTTATTGTCCCCAAGGATCTTTCCATTTTGGCTCTATTGACTTATGTGTATGTGTGTGTGTGTTATTCTGTTAGCCTGTTCTGTGGCTCAGTTCAGCTGCATTGAGGAATTAGAAATTCCACTGTGAAAACACACTGAACGAATGATGAGCTAAAAACCCAGGTACTGATTTCTATGAAACTTGGCACACTTAATCCCTTTGTAATGGTCTAGCAAGCCTGAAAAATTCATCCTGTTCTGTTGAGATGAGTAAATGTTTTCTGGGGAAGGAAAGTTTGGCTGTTTTCCAAGTCAAAAATTTGGTTGTGAAACAAGTCATGTGGTCCTTGCCCAGTTCTATTTTCAGCACTTTGTTTTTAGACTATAAATTCTGCTGTGATAAAGGACAGGATATTTTGTGTTCCATAGAATCAGAGAATTTAAGAATATTTACCTAAACAATTCTCTGTGTGAGTGTGTGTGTTTGTGCACATGTGTGTGTATTGGTATTGTTATAACCTGATTAGGAAATTATTACTGTCTCTTCCCACTTATTTCCCTTGGGAAACTGAATGCATGATGCTTTTGAAAAAGGGAAGAGTTAGTACAATATTTAGTGCTGACCAGAAATTAAATACTATCCTCAGTAATATGGTCAAAATGCTACAACTGCTTATTGACTGGTACTAGACATTATCTCTTATCACACTTATACAGTGGTTCACTTAATTGGCCAATAGTGTCATTAGTGCTGTCCCAACTACTAATTTTGCATTATAAAGCCTTAAATGGTATAGTACCTTGGTACCAGCAAGCCAGCCTATTGGTTAGGAGTCTTCCTATTGAACCTAGGCTGCCAAATTGGCAGAGACTTTTGGCCATAGACTTGCTATTTAACATTTGACCAAGTTTAGGGTAAGAGTGGGATACCACTTCTTTTGGGTTTCAATGTGAGGTGTAGATTTTAGAATCAAGAATAGACTATCTTTGAAGGCAGCCTTTTCTAGAGGGTCATCTGGAAGTGATTGGTTATTTTTATTAGAGTTTATTTGTTTCATTTGCTATTAATTCTTGGGGTTTTTTGTATACTGCATGATTTTTATTCTATATTATTGAACATATTACTATATTCAACATGTTGTTTCAGGCAGTCCAACTTTGGTGGTGGATGAATTTGATTTTTTATTAAAAAAAAATATCAAGGCATAACTGTGATACCAAGTTCTCATTGCCCAGCCAGAAGATTAGAAACTTCTGAGTATTATCATTTTTTTTTAAAAAAAAAAGGGTTTTGAGAGATAGGTTTAGACTGCCTTACTGAAGCCTTAGATGAAATTGTTGGATCATGTTTAATGCTAGAAAAGCAAAGAAACAAATCTGAAATGAAATTGCAATGCATAGTAATATACCAAACAACCATATATCATAATCATATGTAGCATAAATTTTGAACAAGGATTTATATAGACACACACCTGTTATATAGTCAGTTAATAATATTATTAAGAATTGGTATAATGCCCTAAACTTTCCCAGTTTTTAAAAATTAAAATAACAATTATAGTATTAAATCTGACAGGTTATGTTTTCATTAAGATAAGGTATTTATTCGTAATTAGAAACATCATTTTCCAACATTCTTTAACGATAATTTTGTATTCTTCCAGTTCATTATTATTATTTTGCAACCAAATTAATTTTCATATAATTCCCATAAAATATTACTTCAGTTATGAAGCAGACTTTCCTTGGAAATATTCCATAATACTTGACATTATTATGGTTGTCCAAAGATGGGGAGCTCACAATACCAGCTTTGATCACATTGGTATGGCCACCATTTTGACTTTTTGATCCTTCTTATGGATGCCCCTGGGGATGCCATGGTGATCCTCAATCAGAAGGGGATTTTTGTTTTCAAATACAAATGAAATACGAATACAAATTCAACTAAATAAAATTCAACCAATTTCAAATATAAACCAAATACCTTATTAACTTGAAAAGAAATCCATGTGCTCCACTAAATAAAGAATGATTCTTATCTTGTCACATACATTCATACATACCTACACACACACACACACACACACACACACACACAAATTCAAGGTATTGGAGGATAAATTAGATAATTCTCAATTATTTCCTACAATGTACGTTATTTTTTCATAACATGATGGGACTACAAGTGTAGAATCCTATTTTATGGGAAACATAATCCAGATCTGACTTGCAGTGGGTGATGTTCAAAGGAGAGGAGAGCATTTCTTGCTGCCAGAGGTGATTTTATTTTCCTGATGAAGATTAGATCTGGCATCTAGAAGAAGTAGCGAAGCCATAAATATTATTCGATTTAGAAAATGCGATATGTATCCATTGCCTATATTGTTCAACTCTGTTAAGCCTAAAAGTATTGAAACACAAGTTGACTTTCTATGATACTCTAGCCAGGTGTTATGTAATCATATTTTCATAATTGTTTAATAATCTTTCAGAAAAAGCATAGATTAAGCTGGTTTTGCAATCTGGGGTGAACAAAAGGGAAAGGGTTAACCAGAAAGACTGAATAATGGGTTAGGAAGGAAATGTTAAAAACTATGTGAACTGGTTATATACTGCTAGTAGCACAAAGACCATTAAAATATATAGAGTGAAAAAAGGGAAAGGATTGCGTTCTTGTAATAACGATTGGGGTTCTCACAATGACCACTGGAAAAAAATCATCCAGAGAGGGGTAAAAAGACAAATGGAGCTAGTTTTCTGACAATAATTTGCTTTTCTTCTGCAAATTATATTTCTATGTGTTAAAGATACACTTTTATATGTATATGGCTTTTTTCATGGATCAGTGTATAAATATATTTATGCAATATGGGAGTAATATTAAGTTCCAGTCTTAAAACATATAGTTAGACTAGAAGAAGGAAAACTTGCTTCCTACACCATTCTAAACTGTGACTTATTTAAGCATGAATAAGTCATAGTTTCATGAATAAACTGGCTATGTTCTCATAATATATTAAGCAAGAATTCAGTAAACTGCATTATAATTTTCAATTATGTAGAATTTAATCTGGTATTTGAAAGACTGAGTTTAAAACTTCTAGAAGATAATGCACTGTGAAGAAAATAATTGTTAAAATATACTGGTAATCATTCATGATAACTGCCATTTAAGATACATGTGATGTAATAAATATCTTTCCTTTGCTGGATCACAAATGGCAGAACAATTCATATATGCCTGTTTCAGTGGTGGGTTCCACTTACCTTTACTACTGGTTCGCAGCAGGAGCATGTGTGCTTCGGCACATGCACAGATCACCCATGATGACATTGTGGCGGCTGGGCGGAGCCTTCCATCGGTTTAACTACCAGTTCTATAGAACCGGACTGAACCAGGAGCAACCCACCACTGGCCTGTTTCCTCTATATTTCTCAATAATGGGTAGCCTTTGTCGAATATCACAGGGAAGCAAAAAAAGATATCAAATATGATTATAAGCAGTCACTCAAAGAAAGTTGCATACTGTATGTCACATACAGCTTATGCTCAGAGCCCCACCATAACAATTTGAGTCAGGAAGCTCAAATGATATCTCCTTGTCATTTTGCTTGTACCCAAGTACAATTTTATTGTCTTCTGCTTGGAAAAGTTTTGTTGTCTATTAGCAGCCATTATAGGAAGTGTACGGGTATTCCAGAGAAGCACAAACATTTGAGCAGATCAGTTCTTATTTTCGCACATATATTCCACAACAGCTTTGGCAATGAACTTTGCTGAAGAAGATCCTGAAAGAGCTTTCATTTCTTCACCCAGATCTTTCACAACATTGCAGCACATGTCATTTTTTGCCAAGACTGCCTCCCATGTCCTGTGCTGTTGCTGTAGGTCTTCTTCAGAGAATTTGGGAATATTGCATGTCATCCCATATAAACTATAGCATTCTTTAAGCTTTAGAAAACATTCTTCAGCTGACTGTATTGCACATTCCAGCACCTAGTTAAAGAATTCAAGTTTGTATTGTTGCTTGCTGTCTCTCATGGGACTATCCTATGCTTCAGAAACACTTATATTCTTGAATGGATGGAAAAATAGCCTCAGGTTCTATACATACTTCATAGCATTTTTAAATCTCTCTTCTGACTGTAGATTGTAGGCATTTCTTTGTTTGGAACTGTTGTTCCAATGTTTCAGATATCAAGATCAATATCTTGCTTACATTTTTTAATCCAAACATTGTGTCATACTACAACAATAGGTCACCAAAAATGTGAAGTTGTGTATATTTCTGGGGATTTCATTTCCTTCTCAAAACATTATCCTCTTCAATGATAACGAGTGTATTAAATATTTCCCAGTTTTGGGTTTGATGGGCTTTATAACTTCTGCCCTACTTTCCCATCATATTACACTCATTGATTTCAGAGAGGGTGTCCTTGGATGATGCTTCAAAATTTACCATCAGTGAATTAATGTAGAGGGGAAAAAACAAAGCTTGAATTAGATTTGCAATAATTCAACAGTTCACTAGAAGATAGTGGAGTATTACTGACTGCGAAGTTTAGTGAATGAAAAAGTACATGTGGCAAAAAATGTTTGAGGATTAAAGTCATGTACCCATATCTGCATTCCTCTGTTATTTCCTTTCAGGTTGATACCTTTATCATAACCTTGAACTCAAATGTCTGGTAACACAATTCCCATATTTTCCAGGTTTCTAAAAAAGCTCTTTTTCATATTGGCTCCTATAAGTGTTATCAATGTCAATTGATGTAGTGTAGCAAATGTTCTCTAACAGTCACTATTGCATGGACATTTTCACTTTTTTCCGTTATTGTTACAAAATGTACCATTAAAGCAATTTGTTCTTTATGACTGGTGTCAGATGTGTAGTTCAGAATAACAGTGTAATTTCTTGCTGACTTCAGATCTGCCACAATCTTCTATTTGACTTTTGGTGCTAGTAAATGTGTAATTATGTTTTGAATCATTTTTCACAGGAGTGTAGATTTCTTGGTGGATGACTCTTCTCGATGTTCCTGGAGTACAGCAACAAATTCAGCCCTCAGCTACACATTTTTAAAAAGATTCAATTGCTCCAGCTGATCTGGGTGCCACACAATGATACATTTTAGGAGTAAGAAATTGAACACTGGCAATGAGCCCTTTTCAAGCCCTTTTAGGCTACCTGTAGTTAGGCTACCTGTGGCCCATATGCAACCCAGAACCAATTTGTGGACTGTAAAGTAGATGGAAGCCCAAACATTAAGACCTTTGGTTTTTAGGCATCACAATTAATACCCAAAGTATTGATTTGGGCTCCCAAATCTGCTCTAGTAAAGAATAGTAACAATGACCTTCTGGAAATGTTGCCCTTACTCAACTAGTACTGTGAACCAGTTGTTTTGAAATGATATGGTTGGATAAACAAACAAACAAACAAATAAACAAACAAGTGTCATAAAATCCTGTTCAAAGAGAGAACTGGGACTAAGACAATGTGCTGTTTTTAGTGTATGCCAAACCAAGTGGTTTCTTTCAAGATGAGATGCTATGGCTGCCACTGTACTATGATTTACCTGGAAAACCTGAAAATAGTCATATTGATGAACAATGAAGGTGGGCATGAGTGGCTGTGGAAGAAGGAGAAATCGAAGGAAGACATCACCTGACAGTAACAAATCTTACTTGACTATTCTGCTTAAAGGTTTCAGAATTTCACTGTGTCACATGTCCTTTTTAACTGGAGTTGCCAGGGATTATCCCTAGGACCATCACCATGAATAAAAATTGGTTCTGTATTCCCCAGCAGTTACTTTCTTACTATTCCCATTTTGAAATGGCATTCTACCACTTCGTTCTACCCTGTATAGAACATCCTTTGATTATACCATCTTAGGTTAATTTTGGTGGAAACATGGATAAGATTGGGCAGTTATGACTATGTTAACTTTGCTAAAATGAGGTCCTATCCTTGAAACAAAACAAAAAACAAGAAAGGAGGAAAAAGACCTGCTGAGAAAAACCTTCTAATTATTTTGATGAGATGAATATTAACTGTGAGCTGAAAATAAAGCTCAAATAGGCCTGAATTACACAATGGATTGTAAACCCCTGAATGCTGTTTTTTTTTAAATGTGCCTGAACATTTGGTGGTTATTACATGGATTGCCTGCATGAAATTAGGTTTTCCCACTTCCAAATAAATGGGTCTCAATTCAGATAGAACATTTTCACCATTCTCCTTCCACAAAAGGCTATTATCTGGAATCTATTTTTTTAAAAAAAAAACCTCTCCTTTTTTGTTAGTTATAACAGAGGCAAAAAGAGTAATCTGCCTTACTTGAAAATCTAAGAAATCATTGACTAAGGTCAAATACAACTTTGGTCCTATAAGAAATAAAAGTAATTGGAGTAGTTTACTGGCTTTATTGTGTATGATATATGAACGCATAATCCTCTGTAGCACAGCAATCAATTGAACCACCAGTATAGTAGATGATTGCTCCAGCCAACATGTCTGGGATCTATACAGTAAACTACTGAATGCTGAGGGAAGTATTATAAATCATTGCTATGCTTATTATAAAAGATTGGCACATGCCAGTAGAAAGTCAATTAGACTATTGAGTCCCTGAACTCATCTTACAGTGGCTACACTTAATGACAGCTTAAGTTAACTATTAACTTAACTCCAGCAATCCATACCTCAATTTTCCAAATTGCTCAGTTCACACTTAAATTGCACTTAATTTCTCTTTGCTTTAACATCAATATAATTCTGTGAAATAATTCAGTGAGAACCAGTGTATTGTTACATCTTAAGAAGTATTTTTCATTTCATGTTTCCAAAAATGAAATCAATAGACAAACACTATGGGGCATGAGCATTATCTTCATTCACAGTAGACAAACATTTTGCAGTCGTTTCCCATTTTTGAACTAGTATTCTTATTTGCCATGCCCACAATGAAGTCTATTTAGTCTCATAACTATACTAAATCTGTGGTTCAAGGAAAAAAAATGTGTGGACAGAAGTACAATTGTACACTATTTGCCACTGCCTTTCAGCTTGATGTGAAGCCATGAGCTTGATATGATTTTCCCAACCACCTCTGTATCATTTGACCAGTCAATTGCTTTGCTGAAGTCCATGTACATTATTTTTGTTTACATTTTGTTCACATTGCCCTGTTCAATTAAATTCCTAAATTCTTTCCAAACATTTACAGGTAATTCTTGTTTACTGACCGCTCACTCAACAATCATTCAAATTTCACAGTAGTGAAATCTAAAATTTGTTACTACCGGTTCTGTGGGTGTGGCTTGGTGGTGGTGGGGGTAATGTGACTGGGTGGGCCTGGCCATTTTTTTTTTTACTTTTAAAACCATTTTTTCTAGAACCTCTTCAGCGAAGAGGTTGTAAAAATGCTATCAAAAGACTCTGACGATCCCAGCTGAGTTGCCTGATCGGCAGAGACTTTTTTTCTTTTAAATGCCTCTGACAATCAAGCAACTCAGCTTGGATTGTCAGAGGCATTTAAAAGAAAAAAACCCTTTTAATTATAACCTTTAATTAATTAATTAATTTTGCTCATCTCAGAGTTCAAGGCAATTTTGAACGTTTTTATTTAATATAATGAAATCTACCAAATTAATTGGGAGGGGAGTGATTTCTTTTAATCAATTGGATTAATCCAATTGATCAATCCATCTGATTGATTAGTTCAGTTCTTTCTATACAAAACTGCATCAATTCTCCTTCTCTTGTTCACAGTGAAGAGAGGCAATGCGATTACAATTATCTTGGATCTGTCAGTGGCTTTTTATATGGTAAGTATAAAATTCTTTTGACTCCTATTATGGTTGAAACCTGAACTGTATGAGAAGGTTCAGAAAATGTGTTACAAAAAAAAGGGGGGGGGGTTGGTGGGTATTCCAAAGCTCTAACATACTACCCATACCATTAGGATGAATCTCTTCTTTTCATCTTCTATTCCACAAGTGGAATACAGTGTGTTTCATTTGTTCAAGTAGCACAGTCTTTCCCAGTCTATGGCCTCCAGAAGTGTTGAATTCTATCTCCCATAAACCCCAGCCATGACCATGTTGAGAAGAGTTCAAATAGCTTGTAAAGGCTATTTCAAACCTGAAAATTACAAAACACAATGCACTCATAACATACCTTATCAAGGATCAGAATACATGGTTTTTAAACTCCCATTCTTTCTGTTAGTCTATTCATCTTAACATTGAGCATGTCTCATTTAAATGTGGGGAAACTGTTTTAAATCGTTTTCCCAAAGAGGATGGGCTGGGGAGAACCAAATTAAAATAGTTTAACTCAGTTTTTCCTGCATGAAGAACTCCGCCCCATTTTTAAGTATGGAATTGGCAAGAGTTACAGCATAATAGACAGGAATTTGATTGATAGTGGATATCAGTCACAGGGAAATAACTTTTATAGTGAAATAGGTACCTCATAAACCTATCACATAAGCTGACCCTTCCTGCCAACAATCCAAGAGAAATGAGAAAGAAAAACTAAAGAATAATAAAGTGAGTTATAGTTGGAAACTCCTCAGGAGAAAAACATACACGCTAATGGGCATTTTCACATTGGTTTAAGCTTGCTAATTGCAAAGCAAAGATCAGGGTGTGGTTAAAGGTAGCAGGAAACTGTAGAGGATCCTGAGGATATATTTTAGGCAGAATCACATATATGCTTGACATATAATGCCAAACATGGTTTGTTGACTTGAGCCACTGTGACATATTCATAGTTCGCAATAAATCCCAAAGCAGGCAAACCATATTATGGTCATTTTTTCCAATAGCAATTTAAAATGTCTTCTAAAGCAATCTAATCATTACTGTGCAAAAATAACAATAATGAGGACATGCTCTATATCACCTCAGTGATGATTGGGTGATGCTCTGAAGATTATGTAATATCACTTAATAAATAAATATAATAAAATAATACATAAAATAATATGTCATTTTATATTATGCACACATTTTAACTTTGCCAGCCATTCAAAGCCTTGGGTCAGTTTATCCCTGGACCTTCTTGGTATTTTGGTCCTGACCTGTTTCTCCAAATTTCCTAAGTATCACAGAAGGCATCTTAAAAATGCTCTCAGAATTTTTTTTATTTTTATTTATTTATTTCATTAAATTTGTATACCGCTCTTCTACTTCTTCTTGGCGGCACACAGCCAAGAATAAAAACATCCCAACACAAAATTTAAAACTTAAATTTAAGTTTTAAAATTAAGTTAAAAACTTAAAATTAAAAGAATTATACAAATTTTGGCCCAAAATTTAAAACCGCCTGACTAAAATCCATTTACAATTAAAAATATCTAAGGGGGGAGGTGGAGGGGTTGTTTACGCCAGGCAAGCTTGATGAAATAGAAAAGTTTTTAGGGCCTGGAGAAAAGCCTGGAGATCTGGTCTCCTCCATATCTTGGGGGGAGGTTGTTCCAGAGGGCAGGTGCTGTCACAGAGAAGGCCCTCTCTCTGGGGGTCACCAGCTGACATTGCCTGGCTGATGGTGCCCTGAGGAGTCCCTCTCTGTGGGAGTGTACTGGCAGGTGGGAGGCTATTGGCGGCAGAAGGCGGTCCCGCAAATTAATGAGGGTGAGAATAACAATGATCAGTAAAACATAGTTTTCCAATGCAGAGTATGCCTAGTCATATAGGACAAGGGTTATCAACCTTTTAGACCTCAAGGACCACTAAATTCATAATTTTAAATCCCGCGGACCACTAATATGATTTGCCTAATGACCGCCTGGGTGGGCATGGCTAGGTGGTCGTGTGACTGGGTGGTCATGGCCAACTCAATGTCACTCATGTTGAGGGGCACCTCACTGACCTCTACTCACCCCTCCCTTCCCAGCTATTCCTCGCCTGCCTGCCTGGGCTCCTTAGGGCCCCAACAGGAAGCAGTTGTTGGAGCTAAGCAACCACCATGAGAAAGAGTTGGCAAAACAGCTCAGCTCAAATTGGATTGGACCAAGAAGGAGGCTCAACAGAGACCTGTGGGAGTGCAAGGCCAGGTACCGGTGCCTGGAGGCTCAGCAGGCTGAGATGGTCAGCCAGTTCCAGACCATGATGCAGACCCACTGGAACAAGGCCCTCCAGCTCTTCGCCACCAGCAGTGCTTTCCTCCAGCCTTTCCTCAAAGCTCTGCACCAGGAAGCTGAAGCAGACCCCAAGTCAGAATTTCTGCCCCACTCCAACCCACACAAAAAGACCTCAAAGGGGGAGACTCTCTGCAGCAACACAAGCATTCATTGCATATATCCAGCCCAGGGGCTGTAGTTTGAGGAACCCCTGATTTAGTGCAGTATAAAAAATGCAAATAATTTTTCTGTGGACCACCAAAATTTTCTCATGGACCAACATTTGGTGACCACTGATATAGGGGGTCAACCCAATCACAGAATCACAGGAATGGGTTGTTTTTTTTTAAAAAAATATTGTTTAGTCCATGTGGCTTTGCTGATGGTCAGTCAGCATATTTGCAAAGGAGGCCTTGCCTTTTATCTGAGCTTGACCATAAATGGTTTGGGTTTATTGCATTAAGCGTTTTTTTTTAATTTAAATTATTATTTTGATAGCTCCTCCTTGTGCACAAGCTCTTTTTATTTTCTTGAGATTTCTTTAAATTTTGAAAAAGGAAACAAGACTAGTTCTTTAGCTTTTCCAGTTTTTGTATGTAAATTGTTAATGTTGGCTTGCATCGTTATCATCATGACCAATATCAGTACTACTGCCATCACAATCTCCCTCATTTGTCTAACTCTGCTCATGAGTTTATAAATAATATTCTCTCCAGTTAGCTGCATTTTGTATGGTCATATATTTCAGAAGTAGTTGATATGTGTATATATTATGTGGGTATCTTTTATGCAATCACTATAATCTTTATTTTGATATACAATACAGACCAATTATATTTAGCGAATCTTTCTTTTTCTTATTACATTCATTATGAATGTAAATGATAAAAACTTAGCTAATTCAACTATTATTTCCTCTTCCTTCTTTTACCATAAGTCTTCTCAATTTATCCATTAGAGGCTCATGTGTCACAACTTGCTTAGTGTCAACAATATTCTTGATTTTATTGTATTATAAGCCATCTAGAAGCACTTGTATAGTGAGATAATTTAATAATTTAATAAATAAATAAATATGATACATAAAATAAAATTTTGTAATTCCCCACAAATGGGCTTTCAATTGGTTTCAGTTCTCCAAAACTATCCCCCACATCTTAAAATCTATGTGGTACTGTATCTATTATTATATCTTTTAAATATCTAGTGAAGTTCTATGGTTTCATCCATGCTTTCTCTGAGTGAGATTAATGTGTTTGTTTGTGGCCTTCCTCTTCACCCATTTTTAATGAATACTCTCTAATTCTGTTTTGATGTACAGTATTTTATTTTTGTATAGATTATTTTATTATAAACTAACCCAAGATACACCTTGAAGTAAAGTGCTGGAGAAGGATAATAAACAAACAAATAATAAATGCCATTTGCTAACTGGTAGATACAATCACATAATATTATATTATAAGGTTATTTCATGTCTAGTAGAAGCTTAGATATATTTGTTCATTATTCTTATGATCAGAAACAGGATTCTTCTCAGTATCTGTGAGACCTCATCTATGACCTCTCACTATTATCAGAAACTGAAAGTGAGATAAATGAAAATGTGCTTTTTAAAGCAATAAAACACTTTTGATATAGGTGGCAATATGTGGGTTTATGTACTGATGTATTTATTACTGTGATTTTGGCAGTTTTGAGATCTGTATCTTTCACTAAAGACTTAATGAAACAGTCTTTCATTAAGATTCTTCTATGATGAACTTGCAAAGCGTTGATTTGGTGATAGGATATATATTCAGTGAGTGAATAAATACATTAATTTTACTGCATGTCACTAAACTGTAATACTTGAGGTAATGGCCCGGAATTGGGGAGATTCACCTTCAATTCCACATTTGATTTTTGAATCAAAAACCTTCTTCTGCTGATTCCATAAGATTATTGTTGTGAAAATAACATGAAGGGGTCCTCTATGTGAACCTGTTTAGGGAAAGGTTGGATCAAAATATAATAACAAAATAATCAACATAATATGTATTGGCCTATATGAATTAAAAACAGGAGACTTAAAGATCAGCTGCAAAAAAAAAAACCCTGTTTTTATTTGTTTGGATTTTAAAGGTCAAATGCTAATATTTGAAGACAATTAAGAAGTGATACATCTTACAATGCTCATGTAAACATTTAAATAAACAGCACTTTGCCAATGGAGACAACTGACAGCAATCAAACAGCACATTAATTTGTACTCTTGGCTCAAGGGTGAGCCGATGCCATTTGTTTGGGGGTTTGGATGTAACACAACAGCCATTATTACTGTATGAACTAACCCACTTGACAGTTCTATAGAGGGAGGAAAGCTGGCTTCCTTATCCCTTCAAAGCAGTGGGGGATTCTAGGTACATTAGGCAGAATGCAATTATTCAACTTGGACAAAGGCCAGAGCACAGGAGATAATATTTCCAATCTTCAGAAAAGGCACATCTAATGAGGATTTTTTTTTTAATCCAAGTTGTGGAATCCTGTTTTTTGTAAGAATATATATACTTTACAGGAAAGGCAGAATTTACATATATTCTGTATATCAGATTTTTTTTTTTAAAAAAGAAAAATATTGTAAAAATAAAACCTTGGTTGATTTGTGTATCTGATTGTCTGGATGCAGCTCATAAGTGCAGAATCTAGCCTTCAGATGAAACAGATGTTGTAGACATCCCAGCCTAGTCAGAGACTTGTTTCCCTAGCAACAGAAACTTACACAAACTCTGGAAACACATTTCCTATGTTTTAGATTCCCCTCCCCCTCATTTAAAATTTCTTTTAATTGCCTCTTAAGTGAAACCAAAAACCCTCATAGGTTCCAAAGTGAAGCTAAATAGAATGGAATAAATAAGGCAAATGTGTGTTCTGTATCAACATCAATTATGTATTAAAGAATTAACTCACTACAAGATACCTTTCTTTCTTCAACAACCCTTTACAGTTCAGTCAGAGCAAAACAGGGATGATTTAGGAAAGTAGTTTGGTAACGTTTTAGTTTATTTTGGAAACACAGCTAAAATTGCATAAGAACTATGGGAGATGCATTCAAGATTGTAATGGATCAGTTATTATCCTCAAAAGTAATACTTAGCAGAATGCCTATTTTGTACTCCAGCTTGAGTGAAACTGAAAACAATGGTTGAGGAATTCTGTTCCTAGTATTTGCTGAGGGAACAAGAAACTTAGAGGAATCTGTGAATTTTTGCCAGGTGAAATGGTTGTGAACTATTAAAGTGGAAACTTTCATGGTACAAATGAAATAATTTATGGAATCCAGTAGTATCAATCTCAAAATACTTCCTAACTCAAAGACTCTATTATAAACATGTATATTTGTGCAAATATTGAAAATAAAAAATAATATGATAGTGATATTGTTTGGTATATTACTAGTACAGTGCAGAACACTTGACAAAGAATTTTTCTTGTGAACAAGATGCTGTTCTTAGACTAGACTTAGAATAACTTTATTGTCACCTTAAATGTGCACTAATTGGCATACATTAAAATGAAATTTCATTGCATACACCTCTCAAATATCCATCTCACTATCTCCAATATATACTGTATAAACCTGGAAAAAAGAAAGAAAGAAAGAAAGAAAGAAAGAAAGAAAGAAAGAAAGAAAGAAAGAAAGAAAGAATACAAAATTATGCATATACCCACATATATTATATGGCACATTCTATATCTCCTCCTCAAAAGTGTAACATTGCTGCAACTTCTCAAAGGCTCAGCATAGTGGCTTTGAAACCATTTCAAGATCTTCTAGACATGCCTGGAAAATTTTGAGTCAAACAGGCCAAGAAAACTTCAAGAGGTCTCCAAAACAGCCATGCCTCATCTTCAGCAACTTGGTTGTTTTGTGTATTCAACAAATAGATGGAGAGAATGGTTTTCATGGCCCTAAAATCTAGTCAGATATAGACATAATTTATCATATTTAGTTTGTCTGTTTTTCAATTTTTTGCAAAATTTGATTCCAATTCAATAATTTTTGCACACCTTTTTATTATGATATGCATATTTAGGCATTGTTTTAGTAACCCTTAGTATAACGATTTTTGTATAAATATTTCTATAAGATGCTCATTTAATAAGTGATTTCTGCTGCTATCATACATTCTTGTAAATTTTCTCAAGAATGTATACATTTTTCCTTAGAATTAGTTTCAGATGTGTTACATGATAAGTTTGCATTAGAAGGCAAACCAAACATATTTGTTTCCATACATTCTGGAAACCAGTAATATTTTTCCTCAATTACAAAAAATTAAATTCGTATGAATCATATGGATGAGAAAGGTCTGAAATTCTTGCTGTTTTGCAGTTCCCATTGATGGATGAATAGTTGCTATTATCTACTATCTGGATTTTTGCAACAGCTATGTTCCTTCCAGAAGAAGGCAGTTATGAACAGTTACTAAGCCTTAATCTTATCTCTCTTGTATTATTGTAATCTGCTTTATAAGGGATTTCTTGAAAAGTGTTCAGAAGTTAAAATTGGTGAAATAGCAGTGACTAGAATAATTCTTATAGATTTATAAGTTTTTATAAATACACATTTTAAAAAAGATTCAATTGCTCCAGCTGATCTGGGTGCCACACAATACTACATTTTAGGAGTAAGAACTTGAACAATGGCAATGAGCCCTTTTGGAGCACTTTTCCTATAATCTTCTTTTGATGCTGATTAACTGTGTTAGCTTTAATCTTCAGGGGTAAAAAAATGAAGAGTCAGTTAATTATAACTATTATTACCAAAAGACACCTCACTGGTTTAAGACCAGAGTATCTGAAGGACCAACCTCTACCAGTGTGAACTTGCTTTCCAAATATAGCTGACTCTTCAGGCTGTGATATCTAATGGAGAAGGCCACACGACAATAGGTTTTGTTTAGGGCCAGCAACCTCCTTGGTGTCACAATTCCAAGGCAAGCCAGCAAAAGGAGAGGCCACACTGTGAGCAGAATGGGTCTCCTTACCGGCGTCTCGGCTTGACACATGGTGAACAATACAAGTAAAAGGGTTTCTAGGCAGCATTACTGACTTCTGCTAGTCAGCTGGCTATACAGACTCCGCACACCCTGGCACATGCCACCCTCCTGTTCCCAGTTGCTCCTGGCTGGCTCCAGCAAGTATTCTCCGAGCCCGATTGCTCCCTGGCCGACTCCAGCAAATACTCTTTGGGCCTGAATGGCTTTCTGAACTGACCACAGGCTTGCCTTCTTGGCTCCTCTCCCAGCATGAGTCCCATCACCCGACACCTAAATGTGCACCCCATCACTCCCCTCCCCCTGCCCGTGTGTGATAGCTTCAAAATGGTGCATTGTAGAAACTTCAAATGGCGCACTGTCTCAGACATTGACACTTGGGGCTGCACTGTGAATCTAACTCAATGAAGAATCCTGATAGACTATCATCTGCTGCTAGAGGATCATAGTGGCTTCATCGTACTCCAATCTGTGGGAGAATGTGCTGTAATTCAGGTGGCTTAAACAATAACCGGCTCTGAACTTTCTTCCTTACTTGCAAACTTTCTTGATTATCCCAAAGTAAAAGAGGAGAAAAGTGGATCACAGTAGAACAAGGGAGATGGGGGTGGGAGAATTGTTTTTTAAACATTATATGACATTATTTCCCTGAAACAAAAATATTATTAGCCCTGATTGTTCTATCTCGGAATAGAAGAAATGGTCAAAACTATGCAAAGAGTTAAACTGGGGGAAAAAATGAGCCAAATGACAGAGTTGAGGTACTCTGAAAGTTGAGGTACTTTCCATTTAGATCAAGCAAAAGTGTTGACAAAATGTTGATATCATTTCTATTCTACATTGTGGCCAGAATTGCTCTACACAAAATGTCTCGGATTGGTCTAATGAAGGCACCCCATTATTCTTTAAACTGGAATCTTTTTCAAAATTAGATGTGTCTTCCAGACTCCTACTAGTGCATGTATATTGGTTTGACCATAGTGTTACATTTTCATAAACCTTGCATTAAAGAGAAGGTACACTTTAAAGGGGAGGGGGAAGTGGGGAGATCAAATCATGCAACATACTAGTACTTTATTGTTGCAAATCAATAAAAATGTTATTAAATAAGGTAAAGGAGTCCCTGTGGATTTTACTCCATGAGTTGTTGCCGACTATAGGGGGTGGTACTCATCTCCATTTCAAGGCCATTAAACCAGTACTATCTGAAGACATTTCTCAGGTCATGTTGCCAGAATGGTGTCATGGAGCACTTAATAAGACTACATTATAAATAAATAAAACATTTAGTACTGTTTGAATGCCAATTCATTTCTCTTGTATGACTTGATTGGGGGCAGGAGGGGAACATCTGGCATGCATTACGGTGACCAGGTTGGGCAAGGATGTCCCTCTATACAGTTGATCATTAGGATAGTGAATATGGCTATAGTCAAGCCTAGATGATCCTGAGGAGATTTTGACTATAATCAGAAATAAAGAGAAAGCTGGAGATTTTGTTGGTATACGGCCCACTCAGTTGTCCAAACAGCTCAGAACCTGAGCTTGTGGATCTCATCACAGGACTTCAATTCCCCCAGGTTATTACTATGGAGGACTTAAATGATATCTGGAATAGCTCAGGAATTCATGGCCATATTATTCATAGTCTTGTCTGACTTGATATTTGGTTCAACTCACATATGCGTGTTGACAGATGAAAACAGGATAAAAATTTACCAGATACTAACAAAGCATTCTTCTAAAAACTAGTTTGTTATTGTTACCGTTCAAACAAAATAATGTATACTCAGATTTTCAATATGCTGTACAGTGACTTTAGCTTAACAAACCTCTACGCACTGATATTTACACTTATATTTTATAGTTCCCTGTTTTAATCCTCCCTCTATTTCCTTAAACAATTGCTAAACTTAATCATTGTTTTGTTAACTCCTCTTTTAGGCAGCTTTAATTTATTTCAACTTCTTACTATTAGCCTGCTAAATTAGGGAGGAGGTTAGAAAGAAAGAAATAAAATTATTTTTCCTGAAGACTCTTAGAACGTTAGCATTCTGTTTCTACTTCTCCACTCTGTTATTTTTCATCTGTCTTTTCCAACATAGCTCCAGTTATTTTACCAACCTGTCTACACAGCCAAATCTTTCTTCTCGATTCTGTTCTATCTTTAGGATCCTTTTTTGTCCACTTCTCCTTTCTCTTCAACTTTCTTGCCTACTTTACTTCCTTCAAGGATTTTGGCATCCTTGATAGACAAACAGTATAGCATTTCTAATAAATATGGAAACACACAGCACAAGTCTTCGGCTGATAAAGTTGTCTCTTATAAATTTTGCACTAGAAGGCAGATACATACTAGCTCAGATATTTCTTAATTACACCAAGAACCTTCTAGCTGTCTATATGCCACTTTTTGTGCAGTTTGTAAACAGATAAACTATAACTTTGAGGCAAACTACAACTACATCATAGTCATGGCAGTCCACCTTGCCAAAAAGAGGGAAATCCTTCACCTAGTTTTTATCTTGAAACTAGAGGCAGTGGTCCTTTGTCACTGTCAGATCACTTTCTGGCCAGCTTGTGCAGTTAGATACCACTATTGACTTTTGTGAAAATGAGGGACTAATTAAAGCAGCCTACCCAAGGAATCTTATCATATAGTTATTTTCTAGCAGGTGCTTGAAGGTTTCCCAAGAGTTATGACAGATAGTTCCACCTTGAGCCTCATCAAAATCTGGAATGAGGAGGCAATGAGAGCATTGAATATACTTCCTCTCAAATGGTCTCTGATTGATGTTCCCATGAGTTTGTGTAACAATCCAAGAAGCTTTGGAAAACAAATGATCAGAAGTGATGGCTGAAATGGAGGGAGTAGAAAAGAAAGAACACATATAACCAAATGCAAGTATGAATGTATATTCTGGGCATGCACTGTGTCAGTAAAGGCAGCAAGACTACCTTTTTGCTTCAATAGCATGCATCTAGCAACACTGTTTAAGAAACCAACATCTAGTCTAGATTCCATATTAGAAAGACTAAATGAGTTAATTGGTACAATGGTATACAAGTTCACCAGGGATTTTCTTCATATAACATGGACTCCGAGGAACTTAGACCAGATTCTGAGAAACATATTCTGTGTAACCTGTGAGTTGGTTCTTTCTCCACTGGCTCTTATGACCAATGAAAACTGGGATGAGTGGCTAGATTTGAAAAATGATTAATGCTTTTTTGAGGGAGGGAGTTTCTGCCCAAGGACATTCCTACCTTAAGAGACATCTCTCATCCTGACTCTGTGCAGCCCAATCTTCCCTTTTGGGTAGGATGTGAAGAAGTGGTTGCCTATAATTTTAGAAAGCCTTGGAGGAAGCAGATTATCTCAATCCTTTCCATCTGTCCTTGTGTGTGATGGAAATTGCATTGCATCTTTTAGTGGATCACTTCTATGAGGGTCAAGATAAAGGAAGAGCAGCTGCCCATCTTCTATTAAATTTCTCATTGGCATTTGATATAATAGACAATTCAATGAAGGGTTGGAAGTTGGGGGCACTGTGTTAATATTTTTAATGTGACTAATTGACCATTATGCGTTCTTTAGTTAGTTTTTCACAATCTCTATATATTCTCATTTATGAAGCAAGGCTTGTTCAAGCCCTGGCAAAATCACTGTTAAGTATGGCAACACATGTCATATTTATATTCCAGTAGAACAATATGGCATGAATTGAGACAAAGGCCTTTGCAGTGATCCCTAATTTGCTTGTATAGTGAATCATAGAATTGGTCAGTAGGTACAAGGATCTCAATTTACAATTTAAACCCCCCACCCCCAGTAAAGCACAGAGACTCTGCAAAAGGAAGAGCATAGATCTATTAATTTTACTAGCTATATTGCTATTGGCACAGTTTTCTTGTTATATGGAAAGCATTCAGGCACAGCTCAAATAGGAGGCTAAAGAAAAGCTTTTAGCAAGCTGCACCTTGAAGATGATAATGTACAAATCCACATCCAAAACTTTCTTCAGGCAAAAGCACCTATTGAGTAAATGCACAGTAATTGAAATTAAAACTGAATTCCTGCTGTAGTGAACAGAGTTCATAGAAGACTCCCAGATTACAAAGTTCAGCTTTGAGTGTCATTTTGTAAGACGTACTGTGAAGCAATTAGTTGAATTCTTTAAAGTAGTATGAAGGAGGAACATTCATATTCCCTCTAATTTTTATCTTACTCTCTTTGGAGAAGGCAATAAAGATGTTGAATGGTATTGTATCCTTTCTCATTCATTAGATTAGTACAATGTTTTCTGTGTCATGAGTGGGGATGTAGAAGAACCTGGGAGAGTGTCTCCATTAAGGGCAAAATCATTCTCTGTCGTTAGCTGGGATCAGTGGATACTCACATCAGAACAGTGTCTCCAAACTCCATATATTATTTTCTTCTCCATGGCAAATCTTTTCCTCATTCCTTCCATTTCATGAAGATTATTGGTGGAAATACTTTGGAAAATATTAGGAAGTATAAATGGCTGTAGAAATAATCCCACATTATTGACAAGAAAAGTTGTCAGTTTATTTCTCCTTGCTTCATGCTGTTTGTGAAATATAAGAATTTCCTATCTACAGTTTCCTTTGCCACTAATGGCAGTTGTGATGTTGCTACCCTGTTCAGCATGCAGAGATCAGCGAGGCAGTGAAGACAGCTCCTGATATGACAAAGTCAGGTCAAACCATTTCAGGGAATCTATTAGCACTTATTTTCTTGCCATTCTATCATGGGAAAATAGAACTGCAATTATCTGATAGCTCATAGTTAGACACTGACCCCCCCTCCATATTTTCTACAGAAAGGACAATGGGTTCCATAATTCTAGTGTCAGCAGCAAGCAGAAAGAGACCTAAGGATTCACCTGACCTTGCCAGGCTTTTTAAATCTTCTGTTAGGAAAGCAGAGAATAGAGTGACCTCTCTGGTTGTGCACATTTTCATTCTAGTGATTTATACCATCTCACAGGTTCATCAAATCTTTACTGTAGATTAATGTAACATTAATGAGAACATGGTTTACTCACTTTAGTGACAACCAGGTGATGCAATGAATATTGTCTAAGTCACTGGTAGGGAACACTTTCACCTCTACTTGCTCTGAGCTCTCCAAGGTTCTTAAAGAGTCACGCCCATCCTGAGTTCAATCTTTTTTTGCAGTTCTTTCATTTTGCCCAATGCTCATTCTATAGACAGATTCTTTGGAATCTCTCACCATGATAGAATGGACAAAACTAATTATGTATTTATAGTACAGAAGCAAAGGAACTGTTAGAATGTGAATGTAAGCTAATAGTCATTACCGTTTCTTTGTTTCAGGAAAAAGGAGTGAATCTACTTTACATGTTCCTATTTGATAGTTCCTATTTGATTTGAAATGTTCATTCAGCTTAAAGAATCAAGTCGATTCAATGTGAAAAGTCAAATAAGTCAAATAATTCATCATGTGTCTTTTTTCCTCCTGTGTCACCACCAGCTGAAAAGGTATTGTAATTGGCATCATAGGATGAGCAATTGAGAAGTGGGAATTCTTTTGCTGAGTGAAGAGGGATCATTGGGTGTGAGATTAGCTGTGAGGACCTATGTGACAAAATTCAATATTTCCATACTTTTCAAAGGATATCTTATGTTCTTCATGACAAAATGTTGACAATCATAGTCATAAATGGTCATTATGCTTTTTCAGAAATGCAGTTAAATGTTAAACGTGGCTTGCTGCCCCATCCAGAGTAGTGAATGCCATCAGTAGCAAAGTGGCCTAAGATCATCTCCTGAACTGACAGAAATCTGGGCCAACAGCCTTGACATTGATCATTGCAGCATCTTTTCTTCTTTTTGTAGTCAGTAGGTAATTCATAGTTACCACCAATAATATTCTTATTTTGATTTAAGGCATAATTTTCTGCAACACAGAGATAATTATTCCCAAGCAATATACAATGCCCTCTCAAGGGAGCTTCCATAAGACTATTAACTCCAGCATCTAAAATTTCATAGTTGACTGAGCATTAAATAGCGTATGTTGTTGTAAACCTACAAACACTAAGAGGTTTATCTCAGATATGATGTGAAACCAATCTCTTTTCTTGCAATCAATTATATAGAGATACCAGTGATAAGGCAAATTTCCAATCTCTAGCAGTCTCTGGAGGCTGGGGACAGCAAAAAAGTCAGTTCCTGTCCCACCGGGAGTTGGGAAATGGGCCATTTCAGACCTCCAGAGGGCCTCTGAGGGAGTGGGAAAGGCTATTTTCGCCCTCCCCAGATGCACAGAGAGGATCTGGAGCCAGATGACAAAGAAAAACGGGCCTTCCCTATCCGCCCAGGTCCTCCGGAGGCAGGAAACAGCCTGTTTCCCTACTTCTGGTGGGCCCAGAAGGCCTGAAAATCAGCTGGCCGGCACACACATGTGCGCCAGAGCTGAGCTAGTGTGCCCATTGATATGGCTACACATGCCACAGGTTCACCATCACGGATCTAGGATATTACTGTAAGCATGACTCTATTGCTTATTTCTGGAGTCTTTGGAGCCTACTATAGTACTCACAATTTGTAGCTTTATCCTACTTCCAATTGCTTGCCATCGTTTAGTTGTGGAAGAAAATTTGTGCATTAAATTCAATGCTGAAAAGTTAGGTCATTATGTTCCTTTTCTTCTTCTTCTTCCTGTTGTTGCTAGCAATTATGTTAGTAGAAGAGGTAGCATACTTTTTTTATAAATATCTAATGAGAGAGGAGGATTGCTGCATTGGTGGGGAAAAAATGATGAGGTAAAATATAGAGACTAAGAATATGACTTCTGGGAAAGAATGATAAAGGAAAATTGATGTATAATGGCTGGCATGCTGGGTGGTTTTTAATATCTGAAAATTTGCCTGATTGAGGGAAACTGGATGTCTCCTGAAGTGGAGCTGGAAGGATTATACAGAAGACTGCCAAACAGGGGTGCTGCCCTATGAAGCCCAGAGAAAACTTCAGATATAGAGTCAGGAATTTATTGTAGTCATCAATTTTCAATTTGGAGTAAAGCAAAAGTCTGTTGCAGACTATAAACTCTGCTCAAAGCATACAGAAAAAAACATACGGTAGGCACAAGAGCTTCCAAGAAAATAGAGATCACAGGTTTAGGGAGGATCCAGGAGTACTCAGTGTCTACCTCACAGGTCATCTAGGTAACGAGTGAAAAATCAATAATAAAAGTAGTGCATAGAATTTCAGAAAGAGAGGTGAAACAGTATTAGCCACAGACATCTAGTCACACAGATATCTTTTTTCATAGTCTCATTGCTGGCTTTACTAATTTACTACTTCATACTAACATAAAGAGTTAGTATGAGAAAGAGCAGAGGTCTCCAACCTTGGCCACTTTAAGACTTGTGGACTTCAACTCCCAGAGTTCCTCAGACAGCTTTGCTGGTCCACAAGTCTTAAAGTCTTAAAGTGGCCAAGGTTGGAGACTCTTGAGACAGAGATAGATTGAATTCTGCCAGCTAGAGAAAGAGAGTAACAGTCCAAGAGAAAAGAGCTAGTACAATTAAGTCCCTTATTTATGTCTAAGTAGGATAGGAGATAGTAGTAGCTATACTCATATTTAGTCATCAATCTAAACTACTAATATTTGGAGGAGTTCAAATATACAATTTGAGAGTTTGTCCAAAGCTGTGATGACTTAGGAGTGCTACATTGAAAACACATCAAGGTAGATTTTACCTTGGGAAGCACAAAACTTTACTTTGCTAACAGAGAAGTAATTAGATCAGAATTTAATTAGATTAGAATCATAACTATCAGTCAAGTCTATCTCAATGTTACAGTTGTTTGTGATTTTGTTGCTACTTTTTAGCTAGTTAGTAGTAAAAAAAGATGGGAGAATGAAGAGAAAGGGGTTTGGCTAAGATGTAATAAAATAGTATCTAAAATTATTTATGTCTTTGCTTTATTTCACTATAAAAAAGAGAAACTCTTTTCAGTGCTGTTATTTGGATCAGGTCACATGAACTCACAAAACCTTCTGGGTAATAACTGCAGAATAACTGGCAGGCAAATAGTGATGTGATTTAAATATAAGCTTATACAGCATATACTGAGTAGATAATAAACTATATTTTATTAATCAGGTGAAATTCAAATAAAAAAAGCATTGTAAAGCATTTATACAAAATGTAGTATGTAGATGATAAAAATGGAATAAAATATATAATCTTACACAATCCAAGTTGGTTGATAGACAGATACAACCCAGTGGTGAAATTCATATTTTTTTACTACAGGTTCTGTGGGTGTGGCTTGGTGGGCGTTGTGTGGCTTGGTGGGCATGGGTTGGTGGACGTGGCAGGGGAAGGATACTGCAAAATCTCCATTCCCACCCCACTGCTGGGGGAAGGATATTGCAAAATCTTCATTCCCACACCACTCTAGGACCAGCCAGAAGTGGTATTTGCTGGTTCTCTGAACTACTCAAAATTTCCATTACTGGTTCTCCGAACTACTCAAAATTTCTGCTACTGATTTCCAGAACCTGTCAGAATCTGCTGGATTTCACCCCTGATACAAATCCAATAGAAGTATTGCACATTGTGCTTTTTCATGGAAGCAACGCAAAGGCAGGTCAGCAATATGATTACGCAACTTCACACAGTGGCCTAGATGCTGATTCATCCATGTCATGAAATGGTGGAAATCTCGCAGGACTAATCACATTTAGCAGAACTTTAATAGATTGTACAAATCTTGGCATTCACATGTGAGAAGTGCAAAAATATTGACTTATAGTGAGATTTTCAAATGTTGTGAAATTTGGAGGTTTAAAAAAATATTTGGAGGAGTTCAAATGTACAATTTGAGAGTATGGCCAATGCTGTGATGAGCACTATATTGAGTGCTACATTGAAAACATGATAAGAAGGTATGATGCTCTGTGGGTACCAGTAGAGGGCTGAGAAATACATTGATGCCATGGATGATCACTCCATCCTCTTTTATATAATCAACAGAGACAGGGCAGTTTGCATTTTCAAAGACATCCATCCATTATGACTTGTCAGAAGTTGAATGCTAAGCATAAAAATATCACCGAGCAATAGGGAAACTGCAGTTCAATTGATGCCAGGCATTTGCTGTGGCACAGATTGCTCATGCTTACTGCACCTTAACATTGTTAGTCTACCCTGCTATTACTTATTTATTTATTATAATGACCCATCTCAACCAAATGATTGCCTGGTTATATTCAGGCTTTGGAGGGTAGCTGCACAAAAGAATACTGAACTGATTAAAAGGCTGACTTAAACTATAAATCAATTTCAGCAGCTCTTAGAATGTGGCATGTTGAAATGACTGCCTCTTTTGTGACCTCTGTAAAATTGAACATATTGATATTAGGTTCTCAAGTGATTGAAATGTTCTTCCACACATCAACTGATTAACCCTAAGTTTTGTGGTTGCTGCATTTGTATATTTGTCTTCTCAAAACAGATCAGTTGACCACTTTTCACAGCAAACAATGTAAAGCAAAGCAGGAAGCATTAACTTTAGATTAAATCAACCAATGAAACTACTATATCACTAGCTAAGAACTGTAAGAACTATAGCCCAACATATCTGTGCAATATCAGAGTGAAATTTATGTTCTCTTTTATAAAGAGTAATTATATATGAGAGGTTGAATCTGGATTTATCTTTAAGGAATTCTACATTTTCACCAATCCAAATAAATTATCATTAAAACAAGAGGTTCACTTTAGATAAGCTGAGAATAAAGTAAAAGAGGAAGAGGATTTTTTCCCCTTATGTAATTAAACTTGATAGAGGTGTCTTCAATTGAAGGTCATCTTCCTTTCAGGGAGATACAGTCGGTAGAATATCGTGCCACTTTCCAGTGCTGCTGGCTAATCAACCCCCCATCTCAGCTTTCATGAATAATTGCATAATCAATTTTTAATCCAGTGATTTGTGTTATAAGAGAAAAATTTAGGGATATAGTTCATGGCAAACTTGCACAAATACTGCAGTGAATAAAACCTGGCAAGAGTATAGAAAAACTTACCTATTACTTACAATACTCCCATTAAAAAAACAACCCCAAACTCATAGATGATGCTTACAAGTGTTCCTCATGCTATTGTTGAAAATGGTGTACTCAACCTAGAGCCAAAACAACCCCTAAAACTGAACACAATTTTCCAGATTTTTTTTTTTTGGGGGGGAGAGGGGAACAGAGTCCCTTGTTGCATCTCTTTTTCACCATGTATCATCTACGGTGGTGTGTGAGTTTCAATTTCTGTTTAGTTTTTAAGATCTTGATCTCCCACTCATTATGTGATTCCTACTCATTAAACGATTTATCAAATTTATTGACTATCCATCTTGCCTAGGGAAACTCTGGGTGGTTTACTATTACTCACCAAGTTTCCTCTCCCTTGGATAAATGTAAGGTTTTAGCTTTAAGATCCCGATATATACTGCCTTTCAATTTGCATTGTGTAATTTAATAACCTGCTAATGTTACTCCATAACCAAAAACCATTTCCTGAGGTAGGTGGTGATAGATAAATGGATGGATGGATGAATAGATGATAGATAGATAGATAGATAGATAGATAGATAGATAGATAGATAGATAGATAGATAGATAGATTGCTATCTTTCCTAGCAATGCCTCATGAATTAAACGGACATATGCTAAGAATTTACACTGATTTGAAAATAGATAATCAATCAATATAGAGAATACACACATAAGCAAATTAATTAATTAATTAATTAATTAATTAATCCATCCATCCATTCATTCATTCATTCAGAGGCCATGTGTTGGTATGTCTGCCCATTGTTGGATTAAAGCCTTAGCCTTTAGTTTTAGCTTTATAATTATAGTGGATAATTATAACTTTCTGCAGTATTTTTGTACATTTAGAAATAGTACACTCTTTAAACTCTTCTTTTCTAAAATAGTTAAAATTCAGATCCCCAAACTCTCAGAACTCAATTTTACATTTGCAGCTTTTACTAGGCTATATAACCAGTACTCTAATTCAGCCCCCTCCTCAATCCATTTTTTTTGGGTTGATTTTTGCCATTCAGGTGTAGGCTTTTTGAAAGTATTTTTTTAATATTAGCCCTTTTTTAAAAAAGTAGTACCTACTTTATATATATATAAGTTTCAGAATACATGCTTTTTTTGAAGCATATTCTTTATAAATATCTGTTTTTGCAGATTTTTGATTGTAGAAAGAAGAGTGCTAGAGGGTTCCACTTAATGTGGCATTTTGGAGACTTCTGAAATCTCCCAAAGAAATTTGTAGATTTCTAATTACAGTCATCACGATCATACACTTCTAATATCATGTTCTTTTTCTGCTCCTCTTGACCAAAACTGACCATTACTCTTTATCAGAAGTTTCACTAATATTTAAGTGAAGGTGAAACAGTCTCCTGTGGCTTACTCATAATAACATCACATTAATGGCAGTCAGCATGTTCTTGGCTTCGACTGCAATGACTCATATTTAGTTTGTCATCTATGGTCTCATTACCAGATGGCTACAAAAGTGCCCAATTTCTGCATTACATCTTTTCTTTTAGATTTAGCATTCAGCCAAATCTCTTGTACTCCACAAACCTACCCCAGAGGACCAATCAGTGACTTTAATGAATTGAAGAAATTTGCTTGCACAAAATACTTCTAATTCTCAACTCTCCACTATTGCTTTTTAGAGAAAATGTTCTGGGGTAAAAAGGTTTTCAACAAAAGTAAAACAATAGAAGATAATATATGTAATTCAGATTGAACTGTAAGGACTTTTGTACTCTCTGAGCTTGGTTGCTTCATTACAGATATTTTGTATCTGAGCAGATAGCATCTTCAGTGCAACAAAGCATCTGCAACAACCAAGCTCAGACAGCACTAAGGAAATCCATAAAAAGCAAAACATAATTCTTATAATATATTTGATTTTTATTTATTTATTTATTTTGTCAAGCATGTAATAGATAACAGATATAAGTATAAACAAAATTATGAATACATGAAATAGATATGAATAAAAGGGAACATTAGGACAGGGACAGTAGGCACGCTGGTGCGCTTATGCACGCCCCTTAAAAACCTCTAAGGAATGGGGTGAGGTCAATAGTAGACAGTCTAAGGCAGGGGTAAAATCTAAAATTTTTCCCTACCGGTTCTGTGGGCGTGGCTTGGTGAGGGGGTGTCCTGTGACTGAGTGGGTGTGGCCAACTCGATGTCACTCACAGCCATGCCCACTCAGTCACAAGACCCCCTCCCACCAAGCCACGCCCACAGAACCCGTTAGGAAAACTTTTTAAATTTCTCTTCTGCCAGTGTGTTCTTACCTTTCTCCCACGGCTCCACCCACCCACCCCATTCCCCGGAGTCGGGGAATGCACCATTCCCCAACTCTGGCCTTGCCACCAAGCCGCTGCCTGCTAGCCCTTTGGCACATGGCTCCACCCACCCACCCCATTCCCCGGAGTCGGGGAATGCACCATTCCCCAACCCCTACTGCTCACCTTTCTCCCACGGCTGGCTGGCAAGTGCCCGAAAGATACTAGAGTCTCTCACTCTCCTTCTTGAATGAGCCGCTCTGGTCCATGCACCGGCTATGCAAGCACACACCCAACCTGCCGCTGAATTAAATAAACAGTGTGTACTTGCGCAACTGGTGCATGGATCAGAGCGGCTCATTCAAGAAGGAGAGTGAGCCTCCAGCTGCCATTGCTACCAGTTCTCTGAACCACCGACCAACATCCCTACCTACTCGCCCGAGCTGGTCCGAACCGGGAGCATTTTACCCCTGGTCTAAGGGTAAAGTTTGGTGAGTTAGGGGAAGAAACCACAGAGTCAGGTAGTGCATTCCAGGCATGTTACTGTTACTGAAGTCGTATTTTCTGCAATCAAGTTTAGCACACTTTATTACAAGTTTATATCTATTGTGTGCTCTTGTATTGTTGTGGTTGAAGCTGAAGTAGTCATTGACAGGTAGGACATTGTAGCAGATAATTTTATGTACTACACTTAGGTCTGACCAAAGACGGCGAAGTTTTAAATTGTCTAATCCAAAAATTTGAAGTCTGGTAGCATAAAGTATTGTTGCGAGTAGAGGAGTGGAGAACTCTTCTCCATTGTGGGTGGAGCCAGCAGCCAGGTGTGGGTTGTACTCATCTGTTCAGATTGATGGACTGAGTGTGTCATAATTGTTTTTTTTTTTATTGAAAAAGTTTTACATTACAATTTTTTTAAAACCCCTTCCCCTTCCCACACCCCAACCACCACCACCACCCTATCCCCCCATCCCTCCCCGTTCCCCCCCTTGACTTCTGCTATTAAACAAACATATATAACAATCAGTATTTGACAATTTTTTAGGTGAGATCCAGCTAAAAAAAACATAACCTTATTTTATAACCAATTTTAACCTTAAGTAATAATTTTTTTTTAATTTTAATCTAAACTTATAGCATCTATTTCCCCCTAAACCAATATATAACAACATAGATCATATATAAAAAACTCTTAACAATCTACTTAAAAAAAAACTAGTAAAATAATTTTGAGCATAAAATTTAAATTGAAATATCATATAAATATTATAAATATTTAACATTAACTATAATTCCCAATATTCCATCTTAATAATATTTTAAAACCAAATTCAAAGTCAAACAGTACATAATACATTTCTCTTTAAAATTAAATCTAAATATTAAAAATATAAATTCAATTACATAAAATATAATAAAAATTATCAAATTCAAATACATTTCTCTTTAAGATTAAATCTAAATATTAAAAATATAAATATAAATTCAATTAAGTGCTAATTGAAACTTCTTACTTTGATATTTATTCTTCATGTATTCTACCCATTTCATCCATTCCTTGGCAAAAACTTCATGGGTCCTTTCTTTTAGGTATGCAGAAATCTTAGCCATTTCTACAAAGTTAGACATCTTCAATATCCATTCCTCTATAGTAGGTACACTATCCTTCTTCCAATATTGACCAATCAGTAATCTAGCTGCAGTAATCATATGTAAAATTAATCTAGTTTCAGTTGATGAACAACCCTTAACTATTCCCAACAAAAAAAACTGAGGAGAAAATTCAAGCTTCTTCTTCAAAATATTCTGCATTACCCACCAAAGTTTAATACAAAATGCTTTCAATTTTCTGCACGTGCACCAAATATGGAAATATGTTGCATCCAAACAATCACACCTCCAACATTTAGGTTGAACATTTGGATACATACACGATAACTTCTTAGGATCTAAATGCCATCTATAAAACATCTTATAAAAATTTTCCCTCAGATTCTGTGCTTGTGTAAATTTAACATTCTGGACCCAAATCTTTTCCCATGTTTCCAACATTACAGGTTCTTCAAAATTTTGCGCCCATTTAATCATACAATCTTTAACTAATTCCCCCTCTGAACCTCTTTCTAGCAGTAAATTATACACGCGCTTAATATGCATCGGCCCTTTACATTTTATCTGAGTCACCAAATCTTCTTCATGTGACATTAGTCCAATTTTCTGATCTTCTCTCCATCTCGCTTGAAGTTGAAAATACTGCAACCAGGTTAAGTTCACTCCTTCTTCCAACAGGGTATTCAAAGATTTCAAACTCCATCTGCCCCCATCATTAAAAAGTATCTCTTTATACAACAACCCCCCAAGTGACTTTATATTTGGCATAATCTGCCCAAGATCCAACCACAAAGGTATTTTGTAATCCAATTGAAGCTGGTGCTTCTTCCAAACTCTCATCAAAGCATGTCTTAAGATATGACTGTTGAATACTCTGTCTCTCTTATCTTCATAAAGTAAATATGCATGCCATCCAAATTGCAAGTCATGGCCTTCTATATTCAAAATTTCTGTTTTTGTTGTTCCAATCCAATCTCCAACTTGTGTCAGCACTGCAGCCTCATAATATAGACGTAGGTTTGGAACTTTAAGGCCACCTCTTTCACGAGCATCTTGCATAATTTTAAGTTTAACTCTTGGTTTTTTCCCATTCCAGATAAATTTATTTAAACCTGCTTGCCATTCCATCAGAAACTTATCACTTTTAAGCACCGGAATCATTTGAAACAAAAACAGAAATCTAGGTAGAACGTTCATCTTAACAGCTGCTCTTCTACCAAGCAAAGATAGTTGCAGCTTCTTCCACATTTCAAGATCCTTTTGAATCTTATGCCAAAGTTCCTCATAATTATTTTGAAAAAGTTTTATATTGGATGCTGCAACTTGAACCCCTAGATATTTCACCTTTGTAGCTATTTCAAAGCCTGCCAACCTTTCAAGTTCATTCCTTTGTGGTTCCAACATGTTTTTAACTATCATCTTAGTCTTTTTCTGGTTCAGGCTAAAACCTGAAACCAGACCATATTCCTCTATAATGTTTTTCATCTGGATGATTGATTCCAAAGGTCGTGTTAGGGTAACAACCAGATCATCTGCGAATGCCTTTGTTCTGTAATCTTTTTGCCTTACAATTATTCCATTCAGATTATCCGAGTCCCGTAGAGCATTCAACAGCACTTCCAAAGTCAAAATAAACAGTAATGGGGATAATGGACAGCCTTGTCTTGTTCCTTTCTGTATGTTGAAATTGGTAGTTAAACTGCCATTAATAATAATTTGTGCCGTTTGTTCTTGATAAATTGCCGAAATCGCTTGTATAAACTGGTCCCCAAAATCCATTTTGTGCAAAGTCTTTTTTAGAAAATCCCAGTTGACTCGATCAAAGGCCTTCTCCGCATCCAAAAACACCAGCACCGCAGAAGTCTGTTTATTTTTCTCAAGATATTCCAATAAATCTATGAGTTGCCTGACATTGTCCTTCATATATCTACCTTCTATAAAACCTACTTGGTCTTCATGAATCACATCTTGAATAACTGGCATCAGTCTGTTGGCTAATACTTTAGCATAAATTTTATAATCCGTATTCAGGAGAGATATTGGTCTAAAATTTTCTGGTTTTACAGATTCTTCTTCTTTAGGTATCAATGAAATAAAAGCCGTCTTCCACGAGGGAGGTATTTTACCCCCCTGCTGAATATTACAAAACAAGTCTTTGAGATGCTCAACCAATTCCGCTTGTAAAGTCTTATAATATACTGCTGTCAAACCGTCTGTCCCAGGAGCTTTAGATAATTTCAGTTGTTTTATTGCAAATAAAATCTCTTCAGATGTTATAGGTCGATTCAGTCTATCACTTTGTGTACTTGAAATTTTTGTAACTCTCATCTTCTGCAGATAATCATCAATGAAGTCCTTTTTAATATTATCAGCTTGGTACAATTTGGAATAATAATCTAAAAAAGCTTGATGTATTGAGTTCTGTTGAGACACTTGTTTCAGTATAGTAATAGTATTTATTATATGAGAACTTTGTTGTTTTCTCAGAGTATAAGCCAACCATCTGCCAGGTTTGTTAGCATTACAGAAAGTATTATGTTTAGCGTATTGCAGATTAGTTGCTGTCTGATCCGCCATCAGTATTTGAAATTGATCTTTCAAAAGTTTTATCGTTAAGTGTACTTTCTCATCAGTCGGATTTTTAATAAGCAATTGCTCTTTCTCCTTTATCTCTGTCTCCAATTCTACTCTTGACTTCTGACGTATTAATCTATATTTAGAATTCATGTAAATCAGTACACCCCTCATATAAGCCTTACTTGCATCCCATACATTCTCAATAGGTGTACCCTTATTCAAATTAATATCAAAAAATTCTTTAACATGTTTCTTAAGGTCCATAATGTTCTTTTCATATCTAAATAAATTTTCATTCATTCGCCAAGATCTCCTCTCTCTTTTACCCAAATCCATCTCCATCCACACCGAACTATGATCCGTTAAAATTCTGGGAAATATTTTTGTCTTAGTCACTGTGGTGAGTAAATCAGAAGTAACCAGCATAAAGTCAATTCTCGAAAAAGATTTATGTCTATCGGAAAAAAAGGTAAAATCCAATTCCTTGGGATGATGAATTCACCATACATCCTTCAATTCCAATTCTTCTTTCAATGAAAAAAACGTCTGTGGTAGCTTATTCCCCTTCTTGGCCAACATCTTTTTATCAAGCTTTGTATCAATCACCCCATTCCAATCACCCATAATCAAAAAAGACTTATAATTCCACTGCAATATTTTATTATTCAGTACTTTATAAAAAAATTCCTGCTGCTGGTTCGGGGCATAAATCCCAATTAGAAGTATCAAAACATTCTGTATGTTTATTTCAACTGCAATATATCTTCCCTCATCATCCGCTTCTATCAGTTTAGCTGGTATTCTTTTAGAAATATAAAAAACAAGTCCATTCCTTTTCACAGAGCTAGAAGATATAAAATGTGATCCAAGTTTTGAAATTAGAAATTTTTGGTCCTGGGTTCTAATGTGGGTTTCTTGCAGACAAACAACATCATTTTTATATTGCTTCAGATAATGAAATATTTTTCTTCTTTTCTGTGGTGAGTTCAAACCCTTCACGTTCCATGATAAAAATCTAAGTGTCATTTTGAAGATAAATGAAGCCCTTTGAGCATTTGACGAAGACTCTCTTCAACGGCCGATGTCTTTGGTCTCGCCCCTCCCACAGCTTCAGAATATAGTTTTTTCCCATTTGTACCATTCGCTTCCTGTGGTATCCTTGACCTCTGTTGTTTCTCTAATCTTTGCTTTTCTGCTGCACAAGTTATACGTTGATCTTTTGGTTCTTGCATCAACAAATCAAGATCGGGCTCCACCTCTCTTGTAGCTCTAGATTGCTTTGGTTTCGCCTCAAGAAGTTCTGTTAGAAAATCCTCTCAGAGACCTCCTACAGCACCTAGAGTTTCCTCCCTTACTGTTTCTTGAGTCGCCTGTGCTTCTTTTGGCAGAATCACTTCTTGAATCCCCTCTTCA
The DNA here is from genome assembly GCA_030761175.1 of Masticophis lateralis. Lineage (NCBI taxonomy): Eukaryota > Metazoa > Chordata > Lepidosauria > Squamata > Colubridae > Masticophis > Masticophis lateralis. Next base: position 36,857,247 of record JAUDYJ010000001.1, read on the forward strand.
AGATTCTTCTCCTTTGAGGTATCTTCAATAGATAAAAGTGTAGATGAACGAGGAGATATTGAAATTTTTTTAAGAACATTGTTGTAAAACTGTTCTGCCTTTTCCATAGAGTTAATACGATATCTTACTTCCTCATGTCTCAGAATGATACCGACAGGAGCATCCCATCTAAATGGGATCTGACGCTTTTTCAGCTCATTTACAAGAAAGCCAAAATCTTTCCAATCTCTTAACATTTTAGGTGGCAGCTCTTTGTAAACACCAATTTGGTTGCCTTCATGTTGAACAGTGGTATGAAAAGAACCTTGCAAAATGTCATTTCTCAGTCTTCTCTCAGTAAAATAAATCACCACATCTCTTGGCAAATTCCTTTGTCTCGCTATACGTGAGTTGACTCTGTACAGCTTGTCAATTCTATTAGCAATCACATCTGGTTCAACTTTTAAAATCTTGGCCAATACTTCCACACAAGTTGCCCTCAGGTTCTCTCTATTATTCTCCCTTAAACCTCTCAGGAGGTTTATGGAGTATAGCATACTCCATATTTCGAAATTGTAACATCGTAATCTCCTCTTCTAGCCTCTGGTTCTGCACCACCACCTTAAAAATCTGTTCCTTTGCTTCCTTCTTATTAGCTTCCACTTCAGAATTTAGGTCTTCCACTTTTTTTCTCAACAACCAACAGGGCATCAGTAAAAGCAGTAGCTACTTTAGTTACACTCTGATGTAATCTATCAGTTTTTTCCTCCACCAGCTCCTTCATTTCCTTTTGATTTTTTTCCAACCTTTCATCCATTTTACTCATTTTTCCAGAAAGCTCTCCCAAAGATTTGTGTATGTTTAATATAAATGCTTTCAAATCCTCTGTCTCGCTGTCCTGTGATTGTCTTTGAGCTGGCACTAACTTTTCCTTTGTTTGATGTGTGGGGGAATCCCCCCCCCCGTTTTCTTTGAAGCCATGCCTGTCCTCTCTCCGGCTCCTGCAGTGGTCTCAGAGGTGGTACACCCTACATTCAACTGGGGACCTGCACCGCTTTCATCTTCTTCTCCTTTCCGAGCTTCCACGGAAGCCAGGCCAGCCCGGGACCAAGTTCACAGTTGTTTGCAGCCCGAAGATATCCAGCAAATGATCACTACTGTTGTGCAGCAGTCACTGTCAGCTTGATTTTTGCCACCAAGCAGAGATGCTTCTGTGCGTTCTTTCACACCTGTTTCTCCTGACAGAGATTATAACATGCACTCCCTCTCTGTTGTGGGGTCAGATTCTCCAGCCCCCTCCTATGTGAGCCGCCCATTAGCTCTTGGCAAGGTTGAACCTCAAGAACCAGACTTATCGGAAGATGAGGGTCTTCCACTGGAGCAGACAGCCTTTACTGGCCTGTTTCCTCAGGCCATTTTCAAGTACCTGTTATTCAAGGCAGTAAATATGGCCCAGCTCAATTCCGGTCCTACGGAACTGGCTCCTCCATCTGCTCCAGGAACTCTAAACCTTCTGCTTGCAGAGCCTTCCAAACCGGTGAACTCCATTCTGACACCACTTCTGTTTCTCGATGTGGTCAAGAAGCAGTGGACTTTGCCCAGGTCAGCTCCGGTTCCTTCCTCAATGGACCGGAAGAATTTTAATGTGGTGGCTGACCTGGCATCTCTTCTTCAAGTGCCAACGGTCGATGCTCTGGTTGCTGCTTTGCTACCCAATGCTTCTGTTCCCGGGGATCCGGAGGAGGGCCAGTCGGACCAAGTTCTGCAGCAGGCACACTGGGGTGGGGGGGCCGGCACAGGCCATTAAATCGGCCACCACTGCTTCCTTCTTAAACTGGGCAACTTTGTTGTGGCAAGACACGCTATCTCCTGAGAACACGAGACTGAAACAGGATTTAAATAAAATCATTGCGGCGGTACAATTCTTGGATGCTACACTCAATGCTGTCCACTTTGCCTCTAAATCCCTGGCCTCCTCAGTGACTGCCTGTCATCTGGTTTGGCTCCTCCATTGGCAAGCAGATGCTAGGCACAAGTGGTGTTTGGCATCTGTCCCCTTTACGGGAACTAAATTGTTTGGAGATCCATTAGAACCCTTTCTTGTGGAGACCAAAGGTAAACGGAAGGTCTTGCCTACTTTGTATCATAGGGGGGAGTCCCATTTTCTACCATATTTGCATTGGACCCAGTTTCAAGGATTGGATGGGGGTGCTGGTTCATCTTGCATTATGGGTATTTTGTCCTGAGACACCAAGGACCCCAAGACAGGTAGACCCTTTATGAATAGGTTGCTCGGGAGGAGGTCATTCAGTCTGACGCCATCACTAGCTGCATTTCAGATCCTCCCATTGGTGGCAGATTATTTATTTATTTATTTATTTATTTATTTATTTATTTATTATTTATTTATTTATTTGATTTATATACCGCCCTTCTCCTTGCAGACTCAGGGCGGTGAACAGCTGAATAAAAAACAGTACATAAAAGTTAAAAATTATAAAACCCATATAAACTTTGGCTGAAAGTTAAAAACAACTAAATATTTAAAATACAACAACCCTACAACACTAAAAATTTAAAAATTCAACAGGGATCAGGCTAGACCAGCAAGCTGGAAAAGATAAGTATTTAGGGCCTGACGAAAAGTCCGGAGGTCAGAAATTGTTCTCAGTTCTGGAGGAAGATCATTCCAGAGGGTACGGGCTGCCACAGAGAAGGCTCTCCCCCTGGGGGTCGCCAGCCGGCATTGTCTGGCTGACGGCACCCTGAGGAGTCCCTCTCTGTGGGAGCGAACTGGCCAGTGGGAGGCAATTGGCAGCAGAAGGTGGTCCCATAAGTACCCTGGTCCTAAGCCATGGAGCGCTTTAAAGGTGATCACCAACACCTTGAAACGCACCCGGAAGTCCACCGGCAACCAATGCAGCTTGCTCAGGAGAGGTATCACGTGGGAGCGCCCCGTTGCTCCCATAATCCCCCACGCGGCCGCATTCTGCACCAGTCCCAAGGGGAGCCCCATGTAGAGAGCATTACAGTAGTCCAGGTGAGAAGTGACGAGTGCCTGAGTGACTGTATGTAGGGAGTCCCGATCTAGAAAGGGCCGCAACTGGCGTATCAGGCGAACCTGATAGAAAGCCCCCATGGCCACAGCTGTCATGTGATCCTCTAAGGACAGCCGTGGGTCCAGGAGAACGCCCAAGTTGCGCACCCTTTCCGTGGGGGCCAATGATTCGCCCCCAATAACCAGCGATGGTGTCAGCTGGCTATATTGGGACGCCGGCAGCCACAGCCACTCGGTCTTGGAGGGGTTGAGTCAAAGCCTGTTTCTCCCCATCCAGACCCGCACGGCTTCAAGGCACTGGGACATCACTTCCACGGCATTGTTGGGGTGGTCTGGGGTGGAGATGTACAACTGAGTATCATCAGTGTACTGATGGAACTCCAACCCAAAACCACAGATGATCTCATCCAGCGGCTTTACATAAATGTTGAACAGGAGGGGCGAGAGGACCGATCCCTGCGGCACCCCACACACTAGGCACCTCGGGGTCGAGGTGCCTAGTGGCACCTGTCAACACAGATTGCGACCGGTCGGAGAGGTAGGAGGAGAACCACCATAAAACGGTGCCCCCCACCCCCAGTCCCTCCAACCAGCGCAACATGATACCATGGTCGATGGTATCAAAAGCCACTGAGAGGTCTAACAGCACCAGGATAGAGGAGTACCCTCTACCCCGGGCCCTCCAGAGATCATCCACCAATGCGACCAATGCCGTTTTGGTGCTGTACCTAGACCTGAAGCCGGACTGGAGTGGGTCTAAATAGACAGCTTCATCCAGGTACTGGGGGAGCTGCTACACAACCACACTCTCAACAACCTTCGCTAAAAAGGGAAGGTTGGAGACTGGACGATAATTAGCCAAAATAGCTGGGTCCAGGGAGGGCTTCTTGAGGAGGGGCCTCACCATCGCCTCCTTCAAGGCAGCCGGTAGGGCACCCTCACTCAAAGAAGCATTTATAATCTCCTGGAGCCAGCCTCATGTAACCTCCTGGGAGGCCAGTACCAACCAGGAGGGACACAGGTCCAATAAACATATGGTTGCATTCAGTCTTCCCAGAATCCTGTCCATGTCCTCGGAAGCCACAGGATCGAACTCGGCCCAGATAACACTCTCAAGACCTGCCTCAGTCACCCCACCTGAACTAACCCAGTCAGAGGCCAAGTCATCCCGAATCTGAGTTATTTTATCATCCAGATATTGAACAAAGTCCTCAGCATGACCCTACAAGGGATCCTCCCGCGGTCCCAGATGGAGAAGGGAGCGGGTCACCCTAAACAGGGCGGCTGGGCGATTATCTGATGACGTGATAAGAGCGGTAAAATAGTTAGATTTCGCCGCTTTTATCGCCACTAAGTAAGTCTTAATATGAGCTCTTACTAGTGTCAAGTCAGATTCAGAGCGACTGGCCCTCCAACCGCTCTCTAGGCGTCTTCTCCGGTGTTTCATCTCCCTCAGCTCCTCGGTAAACCAAGGAGATAAGTGAGTTCGGTGCCGGGTCAGAGGCCGCAAAGGCACAACGTGGTCCAAGGCCCCACTGGCCGCCCTATCCCAGGCCGCCACCAGGTCCTCAGCCGAGTCGTGTGTCAGTGTCTCAGGAAATGGCCCAAGCTCCGTCTGGAACCTATCAGGATCCATCAGGCACCTGGGGCGGAACCACCTGGTCGGTTCCGCCTCCCTGCAGTGAGGTGTAGCGGTCCAAAAGTCGAGTCGAAGGAGCGAGTGGTCAGTCCATGACAAGGGTTCCACACCTATATCCCCGATATCAAGACCACTCAACCACTGACCAGAGACAAAAACTAGATCCAGGGTGTATCCACCAATGTGAGTCGGGCCCTGAATTACCTGGGTCAGGTCTATGGCCGTCATGGAAGCCATGAACTCCCGGGCTATCTCAGATGTTTCACCGATGGATGGCAGATTGAAATCCCTCATGACCATAAGCCTGGGGGTATCAACCGCCACCTCGGCTACAACATTGAGAAGCTCGGGCAGGGTCGTTGCCATGTGGCAGGGAGCCAGGTACGTGACTAACAGACCCATCTGCCCACCACGACCCCACCTCACAAAGATGGACTAACACCCAGCTATCTGAGGTACAGTGGTCTCCCTCAGACCCAGACCTTCCTTAATAATGACCGCTACTCCCCCACCCCTACCCCGAGCTCTCAGCTGGTGGAATGCAAGGAAACCTGGTGGGCACATCTCCACGAGGGGAACCCCCCCTCGTGGCCCAACCAGGTCTCGGTAATACCGGCCAGGTCCGCACCCCCCTCTTGAAGAAGATCACATATGAGGGGGGCCTTATTAACAACGGATTTCGCGTTGCATAACAACAGCTGGAGCCTCGGGTCCTGAGACTCTAAACAACCCGGGGAACGGGAATAGCTCGGGGGACCGGGGCACGCAATCGCTCAAAGACAGCGAGTGCATGCCCCCGCCACATGATATGGTCCCCTGCTCACGCCATATCTGCCCCTCCACACAGCGTATTAATAGCACAGCCATCGATGAGGGCTCTGTAGGAGCCCTCTTACCTCCAGAATCTTGACCCCCCGCGGCCCCATAAACAGCCGGACCTAATCCTCCCCCCATGGGTTCTCCTCCAAACCCACTGCCACCCCCACCCCTGAACCCCTTAAAAATCTAATTAAAAGAGACCTTAAAAAACCCCTTAATCCCCGTTTTGCGACATGCCACCTCTCGGGGTCCCAAAACCCATCATTAAGGTGGGCCCTCAATAACATAGAGGGCCAAGCCTGTGAGAGGGGGGAGTCTCGCAGGGCAAGAAGGCTAGACCTCGAGTACATCTGAGCACAGAATGGAGATGGACAGAGTGGTAAGACATGGCTTGGAGTCTATGATAGTAGGCAAAAATATCCAAAAGAACAAGACTTCAAGTTAGTCAGGAGAATCACCACTACCCTCTCTCGGTAGCGGGTAGGAGTCTCTACGTTCAATCCAACTGTGGGGATGTCCAGACCACCCTCTCACAGAGGTCCGCCATACAGTCAGGTAAGTTGGAGGAATCCAGGCCACTCTCACAGTGGCCTGACATATTAGTCCTGCGAGGAAAGATTCCCCATCTGGGGTGAACGAAGACGGAACTGGCTCCATCAGTCCTCCCATGAGCTGTCTTGTTCTCTGGTAACGCCAGCGAGCGAGATGATAATAGAGTTCCAAGCTACTCCGGAAATTGGCGGATCAATAATGCTACAGGCCAAGAAGTATCAAAAAGCCAATGGAGGACAGGCAGGGGGGGAGGGGCCAACTCCAACAAGGATAAAATGATGTAATAACGAGCCCCCAGATTGTAACTCAGTTCAGTCGGTGGGTGAAAATCCTCACCACCGCCATGGGGGGCGTCCCAGTTGGACCCATATGGGTCTTCAACCTCCTGTTGGGAGCCTCCTCCATACATGTAATCCCCCGCCCTCTTGGTGAAGATTAGCCCTCTTCACCAATCTTTGGGAGTGAACTATTTCTGATAGATGGGTCCAGGCCACTATAAGATCAGGATTGGCTATATAATTTCTTTCCACTCCCCTGATGTTCTTTGTGTGCTGTCTGCTTTCTCATGACAGCGATAGGCGAGTTCTTATGGATTCTGCTATCCGGCATTTCCTCTCCATCAAGGCTATCCAGCAGGTGCCTGAGGGTCAAGTGGGAAAGGGGTTCTATTCCCATGTATTCCTTGTCCCAAAGTCATCAGGGGGGTGACGACCTATTGTGGACCTTAAACATTTGAACCACTATGTGGTATATTGCAGATTCAAAATGCAGTATTTACGTTCTATCTTAGGCAGTGTTAGGAGGGGTGACCTCCTCTATTCTATTGATCTCACTGAGGTCTATCTTCATATTCCTATCTTTCCTTCTCATAGGAAGTTTCTCAGGTTCTGTTATGCAGGGACCCATTATCAATATAGGGCATTGCCATTTGGGCTTTCCTCTGCTTCCCATTGTTTCACCAAGGTTTTAGCGGCCTTGGTGGCTTCCCTCAGGGTTAGATCTGTTCATCACCAGTGCTATCTGGATGACATTTTAATATTGTCTAATTCTGCTCAGCAGGCACGTAGGGACCTCCAGTTAACCCTTCAGGACCTTGCTTCCCATGGATCCTCCATTAATGTGGAGAAGAGTAATCTCACTCTTTCAACCCATCTCCTCCATTTGGGAGTGGTAATTGACTCTGTTGAGGGCAAAGTTTATTTATCCCTGGCCTACCAGGATAGCCTGGTGGCCCTTGTGTCCACGGTGGAAGGGTGCAAGAAAGCATCTCTTTTCCTACTTTCCCAACTCCTGGGAAAAATGATTTCAGCTATTTCAATTGTTCCCTGGGCCCGATTACATTCAAGAGATCTCCGATGGTTCCTTTTACCATTTCAGAAGGTGGCAGAGGCATGTCATCAGTCAAGATTCCTGCCCCCAAGGACATATTCAGATACCTCAGATGGTGGCGATCTCCAGCCATTGCCAAGGGTTGCCAGTTCTTTGAACCTCAGAGGCTGGTGGTAACAACAGATGCCAGTCTCTTTGGCTGGCATCTGTTGCCAGCCCAGGGCAGATGGACTACCAGTCAAGGCTGTCAGAACATCAATTGGCTGGAATTAAGGGTGGTGTTTCTGGCTCTACGTGCCTTCCAAAGTCTTCTTGCAGGCACTCATATCCTGGTGTTAATGGACAATGTTGTGGTGAAAGCGCATATAAATTGGCAGGGTGGCACCATAAGTCCCTTATGTTGGAGGCCAGGAGATTGGGGCTGTGGGTAGACCATCATCTTTGCTCATTGAAGGCAAAGCACATCTCTGGGGTGTCCAGTGTGCAGGCAGACTGGTTGAGTTGAAAGGACATCAACCAGTTGCAGAATAGCAATTGCATCCAATGATTTTCAGGGACCTAATGGCCCAGTTTGGCACCCTGGAGGTCGACTTGTTCGCAACCCACCTGAACACTCAGCTTCTGCATTTTTACTCACAGTTCCCAATACCTGACGCAGAAGCAGTTGATGCTTTTTGTTCCCAGTGGCCGGCAGGCCTTCTCTATGCCTTTCTGCCTATACCTCTCATCCCCAGGTGATACACAAACTTCTGCAGGAACAAGCAGAGCTTATTCTTCTGGCCCCTCATTGGCCCCAGAGGCCTTGGTTTGCGGATCTCACCTCGTTGTCTGTGGCTTCTCCCTGAAGGATTCCACAGGGAGTTGCCTCTCTCAGCCAGGGGTCAGTGGTCCACCCAGACCCCCAGTGGCTCCAACTGACTGCCTGGTGCTTGAGTGGTGCACTCTGAGTAGGGACAACATCCCCTCTGAGGTTATCCAGACCATTCAAGCGTCGCGGAGGCTGTCTATGGACCGCATTTATTCAACTACTTGGTGGGTCTTTTGTGATTGGTGTGACCATAAGTGGGTTTTGGCTCTTCAAGCCTCAATTGTCCATATCAATTGTTGTTTTTCTCCAGGATAGCTCAACAACGGCCTTTCATCCAATACACTTCAGAGAGGTGGTGGCTCTCTCAATGATCCTGAATTGTGGGTCCCTTCCTTCTTTGTCCTGACACCCTCTTGTACATAGATTCTTGCGGGGAGCCACTAACTTGTGTCCTCCTGTGGTGCACAGGTACCCCACCTGGGACCTGTCTATTGTTCTGAACTCCCTTACGGGTCTCCCGTATGAGCCCTTACAGACAGCTAGCCTCTGACTTTTATCTTGTAAAGTTGCCTTTTTGGTGGCTATCACCTCAGCAAGACGAATCTCAGGGATTGCTGCACTGTCTATGTGCAGTGACCTCTGTGTGTTCCACGCGGATCAAGTGGTTCTTCATTTTGACCCTACCTTTGCCCCTAATACACCTTTTCACCATATGCAGGAACTCATCTTGCCTGACTTCTGCCCTCGTCCTGAGCACCCCTTAGAACAGCGATGGCATACATTGGATGTCCAGAGGGCTCTCTGGGTATACCTTAAGAGAACTGCTGACTTCTGTCATTTCTCCCAGTCTCTTTAGGTGGCAGGGTGACTTCCTCGACCATTGGATGGTGGTTACGGCAGATGATTGCTAAGGCGTATGAACTGTGTTCTTTACCCAGACCTGGTAACCTGATGGCACATTCTAACTGCAGTGTGGCTACGTTGGCAGCTTAGGCCATGCAAGGGTCTTTGCTGGAGATCTGCAGGGCAGTGATTTGGACTTCCTCTTCTCCCTTTATCCAGCACTACAAGTTGGACAAGTTAACCTCGGCTGAGGCTGCATTTGGATGCAGAGTGCTGCAAAGGATTCATACTGGGGGGTGGAGGCTTCGTACCAGACTGAGCCCGCCTGTACCTAGGGACAGTGAACTTTGATACGTCCCATGCCTGGCTGCTGGCTCCACCCACAATGGAGAAGGGGTGTTGATCCTACCTGAGACACACTTTCTCGTTGGGTGGAGACAGCAGCCAGTGCCACCCTTTCTCAGTCTGCGCTTTTGTGTACTAACTATTGTTTTTTTCCCACACATTGAGTCTGTTTTCCATCTTCACCAAAAGCTGAAGCCCCTAGCAACAGAGGCAGGACTTAACAATTATGACAGACTCAGTCCATCAATCTGAATAAATGAGTACAACTTATGCTTGGCTGCTGTCTCTACCCAACGAGAAGGTGCGTCTCAGGTAGGACCAACGCCCCTTCTCACAAAATATCTCTGAACTCATTCAATTGTATTAATGTCCGATATGCAGTGTGGGTTCCAGACAGATGAGCTGTATTCAAGAATTGGTCTAGCAAAAGTTTGGTATGCCCTGGTTTGCAGTTCAATATTACCGAAGAAGAAGCTACAAAGGTTAGGTTAACAACTTTTAATGCTTTTTTGGCAATGTTGTTACAGTGAGCTCTGGTACTTAGATCATTTGATATGAGTACTCCAAGGTCCTTAACAGAGTGAGGGTTATCTACAAAGTCATATCAGCCCAGCTTGTATTTAGTGCTTTATTTTTGCCAATATGTAGGACAGAACATTTGTTGGTTGAGATTAAGAATTGCCAATTGTTTGACCATTCTGATATATAGTCAAGGTCTTTTTGTAGGGTAGCAGCATTGTCGGTGGTGTTGAATAGTTTTACATCATCAGTGAAGAGAATACAGTTGCTTATAATATGATTGCAAAGGTCGTTTATGTAAAGTAGAAAGAGTGTGGGTCCTAAAATACTTCCTTGGACAACACCGCTGTTAACTGGTGCAGGGTTTGATAGGGTGTTCCCTATTTTGATCTCTTGTTGCCTGTTTGATAGGAACACAGCTATCCATTTATGCAGGGATCCGAAAATGCCATAAGATTATAGTTTTAGAAGTAGCTTGTTGTATATTACTGAAGGCTTTACAGAAGTCTATATAAATTGCGTCTATTGCTTTACCCTGGTCAAATTGTCAAGTCCATATGTTTTAGCAATGTAGGAGTTGCAGATTGCAGGACAGTTTTTTTCTGAAGCCAAACTGCTTGTTAGAGAGTAGGTTGTTTGTTTCTAAGAAAAGGATAATGGATTGGTTTATGATTGATTCCATGACTTTGCATGTGACGCAACATAATGAGATTGGTCTGTAATTTTCAACTAGGCTGGGGTCACCCTTTTTGAAAGTAGGGATGACTGTAGCTAGTGACCATAAGATAGGCAAGAGCTGGATTTGAAAGATATTTCATAGATTATGCTAAGAGAATCTGCTCTGATAGTTGAGAGCTTTTTAAAGAAGTAGGTACATAATCCATCAGGGCCAATAGATAGAGATTATTTTAGGTTGCGTAATGCCTTTTTAACAGCATTTTCTGTGAAATCGACATGTATTAGATTGTTGTGATTATTTGTGGTATGATTGGGAAATGTGCAGCATGATCCATTGCTGTTTACAAAGACTGAACCAAAGAAGGTGTTGAAGAGGTTGGCCTTAATGGTTTCATCATTACAGTCTTTCCCATTTGACCCTTTTAGTGGTGGGAGGGATCTTGAGTCTTTTAAGTTTATTGTTTACAAAATTATAGAAGACCCGGGTGGATTTTGTGTGTGGTAGGTTTTCCTCTTGTTTACTGTGATAATTGATGCATTCTGCCTTTATCTGTTGGCATAAGGATTTTTTTTTTATTGAAGCTTCCTTATTGTTATGGATAATTTATTTTTCTTGGTTTTGGGGACTATTAGTGGTACGTGTAGTTTGATAGTTCTTTTGACTTCTTGTAAAAAGATGTTATAAGGGTTATCGGCAGCGATGCAGCCAGTGAACAGATTTTGCCAATCAAGACATGAGAGGTCTTCAGTTATGAGATACAATTGTGGATTGTTTCATGGCTAATTAAATTTCCAGAAGTCAGGTATATAGCCTCTCCTGCAGCTCCAGCCATTATGCCATGAAGGGCAATTGTCCAGTGACCAGAAAGAAGGGAACATATCCATTAGCAGCCTGACCTGTCTAGTAGAAACTGGGCAGATCCTAATGCCTGACTGTATAATCAATCCTCTTCTTGAACCTAGTTCATATCCATGGTAAAACCCAAGTTAAGTAAAAAGGACAAACACTTTCAGACTGGAACAGCTAAAGATAGTGTGGAGCTGCCTGAGCTGTGGGAATGAGATGAAGGCAACTTCTTGAGGACATGGCATAAAAATTGTTTTTGGGTGGTGGTGGTGGTGGTATGTTCATGCTATGGTTGTCGAGAAGTAAGGATGAGCTTTAATGCCACACTTATTTCCTTTCATGGTGGCAACCATCACAAGACAGTTGGATGTTACTAGACAACTGTATGTATCCAACATTAATTTAATAGAGATGATTAATTCTCTTCCAGTCCTATGAACAGGGGTGGGTTCTACTTAACTTTATTACCAGTTTGCAGCAGGGCCGTGTGCACGTGCTTGCTTCGTTCGCACACACGCTCTTCTGTGCATGTGCAGAAGCATTTTAGTGATGTCGGGGTCAGTGGGCGGATCCTCCCAGTGGTTTTACTACTGGTTCTATAGAACCAGTGTGAACCGGGGGCAACCCACTACTGCCTATGAAGGATTAGTATCTCAGAGAGGCATAGAAAATTCCAAGCACGAGTTAAAACCAGGTAAATGAGTGACTCTGGAATAGAATTGTTTCTGTACAGAACAATTTTTCAGTTTGATAACTAACCTTGATTTGGTTAGAAAGCCCATTTACAACTGCATGTAGCTGTCACCATAGCTTGTAAGTTTTAATTATAAAAGAAATCTCAATGACTCCACTGTGCACACATAATTGGGTTTCTTAATGTATGATGAAACAAAAGTAAAGGCTGCTATATTCCAAATGTTTCTGATTCCATCCTTAGTATAATTAGTATGAGCAAAAGCATCCACAAGAGAAGAAAATATCAGAATGATCAATAACAGCAAGTGTCACATGCATAATTGTAGATATTTAATTCAAAATGCTTGCTTTACTGGGATCACCTAACTCTTAAATCACTGAAAAATGACCAGATTATGGCCTAAGAATTGGGTGAGTTTCCATTTTGTATCTTTATGAATTAGTCTAAGATTCCTTTATTTCTTCCTTATTTGTGGCCTTTTATCTGTTGTGTCTTTCTAAGTCTGAAGGCATAGATTGTTTTTATCAATCTTTAAAAGCTGCAATAATGATTTTCCCTCACTTATAGAGTCAGCTCTTGACCTATGAGCACAGAACAGACTTTCTTCAGGTTTTTTTAGTTTTGCTGGACAATGGTTTCTAAAATTCTCAATGGACATGCTAGTAAGGAATTATGGGAGTTATAGTCCAATAAAAGGAAAGCTGGTGTACAGGTTTTCTTAAAAAAAAAAGAACAAAAAAAGGCAGGGAATATATTTTTCAGTAGAGTTAGAATAAGCAGCCTATGCCATCTCAATTTCTTCATGCTCTACATATTCAACATAACTCATGTTGCAAGCTATCGAATTGCTTTGGTACAAGAATAATTGATTGTTACAATCAAGTTGGCATCTTAACAATAACAAAGAAAGAACCTATCCAGGATGATCTGTCCCCAACCTAGCCCTTCAAGTGTCCCAATGGCCTATCTATTTTACTTTAAGGACTCCAACACAATCTGATACAAGGCTTCTCAGAAGTAAAACTGAGCTGAACTGAGCTTATTCCAAGGAAAACTGTTGCAAGACTTTTGCTGAAAAGACCACCCTTATTTTCACTGGAAAAAGGCAGCAAAACTAGACCTGACTGACTTTGTTATTATGTCCTTTAAATGACACAGATAGCGCTTTTCCAATTATCTGTCTTTCACATTCCCCCCTCCCCCACAGTCTGGACTTCTCAAGAGAAATGGTCTTCCCATAATATATATTTTCACACCAACATTCAAAAGTGTCAATACTCCTTCTAGGTTTAATTTTCTCTTCCATAGAATATTGCAGGGAAACCCATTCTATGAATAATTTTTATCTTTATCTACTCATTATAGAACTTGAAAACTCTTTCAAGGCCTTCATTGTTACCTAACAAGTGTTAGTTTGTGATATATCTCTTGGCAACTGGTTCCTTTATTGTTGACAGCTGACCCAAAAGGCAGATATTATTCCCCACTTCCATATCTTCTTTGTCAGTTTTAAGGCTGGTTATTTTACTCATTGTCATTAATTTGGTCTTTTATATATTTAGTTGTCACCCCATTTTTTCACTGTGCTCCTTGACATTCATTACTAGAACTAGTCAACCAAACCAAAAGATACAATGCACAAATTTATGCTTGCTAAAAGTTCTTCAGTTTCAAGTGAACCAAATTGGCAATATGTAGTGCTTTAATTATTAACACAAAAGTGCATGTATTTGGAGCTGGTAATCTTAGGTTTCTCACTTTATTCTCTTTGTTAGTATTTTCACTCCTGGTTAATGAGTTTCTTGACACCTTCCCTTAATAATTTCCTATTAGTTTGCCCTTAGAGATCCAATGCTAATTTCAGGTTTTCAGAATGCAAAAAATTGCCATGACTCCTTCTTACAAGCAAACTGACCTGGTGATTACTGATAAAAGGCAATATAGGCCCACTGCATTCATTGTGTTAATTAATTTAATTGCTTCATTAAGAAGACTTGTGCCAGGATACTTGATATGAAACCATGCTACTTGAGGCAAAAGTTCTAAATTATAATACAGGACTTGTATGATAATGACTTTCCAAATTAAAGGAGATAATTAGACAAATATAAATATTATTATGTTGAGAGCTTTCTGAGTTCTAAGGGAATGTCGAAACTATGATAATTGGCTAATTATACTAGCCAGAATTCAGTGAAAAAACATACTGTTCAAATGGAAGAGTTAATTCCACTGATGTAACTTTTTAGGTCTGAAATGAACATCAGTGTTGTAGAAACCATAGCCAGAGTCACTTTTAGTGTTTAAAGAATCCTTGGCAAACAGGAAGTGACTTCTAATCTTCTTCACAGCTATTATAAATGCATTTATATTTTATCCTTTCTCTATAAAGACATATCACAAGTTCCTTTCATAAGCAATCATTTCTAATTCTGAACCTATACATCACCAGTTCATTTTTCTTTTTTTTCCCCCAGCAAAAAATGGGCTTTCCAGTCATTGATAAATATAGCTGCTGATTTTTCTCTAATGAAACAAGTTAATTTTGCTATCTCTGCCAGCTGTCATCTTCACTAACCTTTCCATTTTTGTGCATATAATAATCTCACAAAAGCCAGCTTGGTGTAATGGCTAGGCTAGAACTCAGGAGACCATAAGGTCTAGTCCTGCCTTGGGCACAAAGCCAGCTTGGTGACCTTAGGACAGTGGCCCTCTTTAAACTCTAAGAAGGAGGCAATGGCAAACCACTTCTGAAAACTTTGCCAAGAAAATTACAGGGACTTGTCCAGGCTCCAAGAATTGGACATGATTGTTTTTAATTTTACTTTTTATTATATTGTAAGCCACCTAGAATCACTGTATCAGTGAAATGAGTGGCATAGAAATTTAATCAACAAACAAACAACAATCAAAGGAACAAATGATTGAACAGAAGAAAAAAAAGGCTTGCAGCAATAAATCATATATAAAAATAAACTTCCCATTTCTCTTTTACTATATTAGCTTTTTCATCTAATTTTGTATCATCAAGAAATCTGATAAGTATTTCCTCACTTTCCAAATCGTTTACAAAAATATTGAATAGCACAAAATCCAGATTAATACTTGTGGCAGCCTCATTGATGCCTCTCAATAAGCAACCATTCAATAAGCAACCATTAGTATGTTATCTTTGAGTCTCATTTCAGCCTGCTACATATACACTTAATTGTTGCCCATCTAGTCCATAACAAACTCTTTGCTTAAATCCTGAGACAATGGTAAGGTTGTGTCTTGATATCAAGACCTATAGTATTATAAGTATGCTCCGGGTTTATTGTGCAAAGAAATCACAAGCTACAAAAGAAAGAGCAACAGTATTAATATTTATTAAAATATATTACACATCACCAATCAGTAGGTGACATTTGACAGCCAAACATATATTTTTAATAAACTATACGCAAATACATCCATGACACATTGCTGTTTAATAAAACATATGGACCAGATAAGAAATACACTGTCAGTATAATTTATCCACTAAATTATATCTGTAACTGATCTATTCACCCAAATAGAGAAGAAGGCAAGGATATAGCCAGGAAATTGTTTTTGATGCCTTGGTGTAAAAGCTACTTCCTATTAGAATCAAGATTGCAAATTACACATATTTTTCCACACTGTGGGAAGTTTTCAAGTAATCCAAACAAGGCTGTTTGATTTTTTTTTTAAAAAATCCACAAGTACTTTATAGTCTACTATTTATTAATGTGCTTGTTTATTTCTTTGTTTTTGCATCCTAAAATATGAATAGGACTTCTGTATTCTTGCTGTTACCATTCTCTGGCATTGTAAATTACAACTCCTTTCATCATAAAATGATCTTCTCTTTTCATTAGATATCTGCAATTATTGAAATGATGGCATGTTTCCAAAATGGAAAGGTTTTTTTAAAAAAAGAAAAGAAAATGAACTTTACTAATGTCTCTGCCAAAGAAGGGGAAAAAATCCTCTAGATGGACCTTTTTGAAGCCATAAGACAAAAAATTATACTCTCCTATTATCCAAAGAATAATAATCAGAGGTAATGAAATATATGTGCACTGAAAAGCCCAGGAAATCCATGTAAAATGTTTCAGGAAATTACTGATGAAAGATTTTCTCTAGCAGATCAGCACACAATGACTTAATCTTAGTCAGGACAAAATTAGTTCTCCCCAAAAGCATTTCATGTTTTTAAAAATTAATTTAATTTGTACTGTTATTGAATATGCAACACATTTTTCTGTTTGTGTAAACCTTAAGGTAAGTAACAATAATTAAAAACATGCTAACTATAAACCACAAATATAAAATTAATACTGTTAACATGAATTAAAATATTAAAAATATTTTAATAAATCATGATTAATATATACAAAGATAGAAAGAAAGAAAGAAAGAGAGAGAGAGAGAAAAAAGGACAGAGATAAACTGAAAGACAAACAATTATCTAGTACACATGAAAGGCTCTTATATGCATTTGGGTTGCAACCTTCTCCCTCTCTCCCTCCCTCCCTCCCCCCCTCTCTCATCTATCTGTCTGTCTGTCTATCTATCTATCTATCTATCTATCTATCTATCTATCTATCTATCTATCATCTATCTATCTATCTATCTATCTATCTATCTATCATCATCTATATAAGCTATTAATCATCTTTTGATTGCTACATAGCAGTCACTCAGTTTTAAGAATGGAATTCTTGAGCATGAGCCAATACAGCTGAAGTCTCTGTCAACAGCTTGGAATCTTATACTGCCGTACCTCTATAATTCTGAAATGCTGAGTTCTCAAGTGTTATAGCAGGCAGAAGCACAGCTAACCTTAGAAGGTCTTGAAAAAAAGTGAATTCCCTGAATTCCTGTAGCTTGGCATTCAGACAAATCAGCTGTCAATAGACCCACAGAGATAAATCACATTTACACACTATCCAAAAGAGACAATTAAAAGCTAAGCAGGAAACAAAAAGATTAGAACACTTTCTTGCTAGCAATCAACATCCAGATAAACCAACACTAGACAAACAAGCAAGCAAAAAGCAATGTCCTTATCAATGAACTATCAAGGAGCCAACCATATCCCTACCATAAACCACATTTACAAACTATTCAAAAGAGACAATAAAAAGCTAAGCAGGAAACAAAAAGATTAGACCGCTAACAGGGCAAGGTGCTACATATACTGTAAACAGGAGGCAAATGCCACACTCACTTGTATGATATTAAATGTCTGCAGGCAAAGAACCAAGATGAGAGAGCACAAGAACTCAACAGTTCAATCTGGTTTCAGTTGCTAAGACATGCCTGACTCTTTGCAACCCCTTGGACCATAGCATGCTAGATCCCTCTGTCCTCCACTATCCTGCTGAATCTGCCTAAACTCATACCCACAGTATCAATGACACTATCTAGCTGGTTGACCTGGAGCTACAGATATTCTCTTCTGTTGATCTGATTGATTTGCAGATATTGTCATTCCATTCAGGCCAGTAAGATCATTACCTATCCCAGATGTTTCAGTTACCACTTTCTGGTGTCTTCTGGTTAGGATTCATCATAATCTACTAAATAAAGCACAATGTAGATACATAAATATATAAATCAATGGTTTTAGAATTCTCCAACAAATGTAAAGCAACTTAAGGTTATACAGTGGGGCAAAAAAGTATTTAGTCAGCTACCAATTGTGCAAGTTCTCCCACTTAAAAAGATGAGAGAGGCCTGTAATTGTCATCATAGGTAGACCTCAACTATGAGAGACAAAATGAGAAAATAAATCCAGACAATCATATTGTCTGATTGGGAAAGAATTTATTTGCAAATTATGGTGGAAAATAAGTATTTGGTCACCTACAAACAAGCAAGATTTCTGGCTCTCACAGACCTGTAACTTCTTCTTTAAGAGTCTCTTCTGTCCTCCACTCATTACCTGTATTAATGGCACCTGTTTGAACTTGTTATCAGTATAAAAGACACCTGTCAACAACCTCAAACAGTCACACTCCAAGCTCCACTATGGTGAAGACCAAAGAGCTGTCGAAGGACACCAGAAACAAAATTGTAGACCTGCACCAGGCTGGGAAGACTGAATCTGCAATAGGCAAGCAGCTTGGTGTGAAGAAATCAACTGTGGGAGCAATAATTAGAAAATGGAAGACATATAAGACCACTGATAATCTCCTTCGATCTGGGGATCCACGCAAGATCTCACCCTGTGGGGTCAAAATGATCACAAGAACAGTGAGCAAAACTCCCAGAACCACACAGGGGGACCTAGTGAATGACCTGCAGAGAGCTGGGACCAATGTAACAAAAGGCTACCATCAGTAACACACTATCCCGCCAGGGACTCAGATCCTGCAGTGCCAGATGTGTCCCCCTGCTTAAGCCAGTACATGTCCGGGCCCGTCTGAAGTTTGCTAGAGGGCATTTGGATGATCCAGAAGAGGATTGGGAGAATGTCATATAGTCAGAAGAAACCAAAATAGAACTGTTTGGTACACAAACAGTTGTTTGTGTTTGGAGGAGAGAGAATGCTGAATTGCATCCAAAGAACACCATACCTACTGTGAAGCATGGAGGTGGCAACATCATGCTTTGGGGCCAGGACGACTGATCCATGTACAGGAAAGAATGAATGGGGCCATGTATCATGAGATTTTGAGTGCAAACCTCCTTCCATCAGCAAGGGCATTGAAGATGAAATGTGGCTGGGTCTTTCAGCATGACAATGATCCCAAACACACTGCCTGGGCAACGAAGGAGTGGCTTCATAAGAAGCATTTCAAGGTTCTGGAGTGGCCTAGCCAGTCTCCGTATCTCAACCCCATAGAAAAGCTTTGGAGGGAGTTGAAAGTCCATGTTGCCCAGCGGCAGCCCCAAAACATCACTGCTCTAGAGGAGATCTGCATGGAGGAATGGGCCAACATACCAGCAACAGTGTGTGCCAATCTTGTGAAAACTTACAAAAAACATTTTACCTTTGTCATTGCCAACAAAAGATATATAACAAAGTATTGAGATGAACTTTTGATATTGACCAAATACTTATTTTCCACCATAATTTGCAAATAAATTCTTTCCAAATCAGACAATATGATTGTCTGGATTTGTTTTCTCATTTTGTCTCTCATAGTTGAGGTCTACCTATGATGACAATTACAGACCTCTCTCATCTTTTTAAGTGGGAGAAATTGCACAATTGGTGGCTGACTAAATACTTTTTTGCCCCACTGTATTTTCTCTCTCTAATTATCTGATAGCTGATATGATCCTCCTACAAAGGGCTTGTTGAGAAAGAAACAGGAGATCTCCAATGGAAGTATTCCAGGAAATCTAAAACTATGATTCACAAAATCACATTGCTCTTCCTCCTGTCAACAATGTGTTCTGTGGAGATCTTGCAGGGTGAAATGTAGTAATTCTTAATAGGCAGTGCCACTAATTCTACATTGTACAAATCTCAGAGGTGAGTTGAAGTAGATTGTTTTGATGAAGCTCTCATCAAAATAAGTTTGAATCTCTAGAACCCTCCTTTGGCTCTAGATTCAGGCTTCATTGGTAGGAAATATACATTCCTTCCTATTTGACTGGTCTCACATTTCAATCTTTTTTTAAACATTAGAGTAGGACACTAAAAGAGAGTAGTTTGCCTTAAGGAATTGAGGAAAGAGTGCATGGCATAACATCTTTCTTCCAATATTTCATTCCTGCCTCCCATAATTAGTTTCTTGAGGCTGCTTCTCCATTCTGTCTAATAGATGGGGCTGGTGATACCCCTTGGAAAGTATAACTTAACCTTGGGATAGAACAGGAGCATATCAGAAACACTATTGATGGCTGGCAGTTGAAGGTAATTTTGTTTTCACACACCCATTAACCATACTGCTCATCATGGACACCATGAAAAATTATTGACAATGATATAAATGGAGATATAAATACAGATGTAAATATAGAGAATATATATATCTAAAAATGAATCAATCAAAATATTTACAAAATACTAGTGGTACTATGTAAATCTTGCCTAGATGGTGGTAAGAAAATTCTCTGAAATTGCAAATTCTATCCATTAACTTGAGAGAAATTATTTTAAAAACATCACTGTTGTTACCGTACAGTGCATTAACTAGTTGTATCTATTTCTTCAAAAAGTTTAAAGGTTGGATTGTCCCTCTCAATAAGTTCCTAATGTTTTTCCACTGACCAAAAAACAATATCAAGGCTTACATTGAATTTAGGACTTTATATTATCATAAATATTGTATTTGTATGATTGAATTAGACAAAATTGAATTAGACTAATACAAATCATTCTTGTATTAAAGGGCAAAGGAAAGAACAAACACAATAAGGTTTTAAATAAGATCTGTTGCTATGTATATTTACTTGGAAATAAGGGCACTTTGAGACAATGTTTTATACCATGCAAGAATTGTGTCTGGGCAAAATTGTTTTCACAATATCATCTATTTCAGGAGTGTTCTGAGCTAAATGTTCTGAGCTAAAGCATTTTTAAACTTGAAACTGCTATTTTTACTATGCTAAGCTCAAAGCAAACACGCACAGTCCATAGTTGGAACAAAACTTGCCATTTTGAACAGTTTTACTGTGAGCGTGCTGGGTTGTTGTGTATGGCTTCCATTGTATGGTCTAGAAATAGAGCGCTGGAGCAAAATAGGAGTTATTTAAGAACATGGTCCAGAGTTGAAAAGCCATTGTAGACAGGGCAGACAAAACTGCTACTGATCTCAGAACCATTTACACTGAAAAATTCTCACTAGTATTATGTTGCCTTGATTTTTTCTCTGTCTCTGTCTCTGTCTCTGCCTCTGTCTCTGACTCTGCCTCTGCCTCTATCTCTGTCTGTCTGTCTCTGTCTGTGTCTTTCTCCTTTTTGCTTGGGTGTGCTCCCTGCATACTTTCATGATCTACTGATGTATTTTAAATTATGAAGACTTCTGTATTACTTTGGATTTGTTTCTTTGGCTTTGGTGTGCTTTGTTCTTGTATCATCTTGGCATCAATAGAATTGCGAAAATAATGATTTAGTTTGTATTGGTTTATTGACCAGTGAGATGTACATTGTTGGTGCATATTCTTATGCCCTGGTAAAAATAATGAAATATTGGTAAAAAGTCTTACTTTTTTGTTTTTCATTCCAGAGCTATATAAGTAGATTGAATGGTATGATATGCTCACTGCTGCCTAAGCTACAGAAAATTAGTCCAAATATTGATGCAGCATGATGCAACTAGAGATTGATTTTTTTCCTCCTTTACCATTATCTCAATGGTACAACTGAATACAGAACAATTGCATTGCTATTTGTTGGCTTTGTTTATTTTCTGGATGCAAAATAAGGGTGGGTACTTAATTCTTGCATTAAAATACCATTAAAATTTAAACAGGAAAAAAAGCCCTCAGGCACTACAGACCAACAAAACGTCCATTTTCAGTTAATAGAAAAGACCTCAGCTGAAAAGTTCATCACATGTCTCTTGTCACATGTGACACTTTTACCATTTTTTTTACATTAAATATGCTTTTATTAGTCTATCTCAGAAATACCTAGTTAATATTGCCATGATATGGTTTATGCTTGTTCTGCATTGTGGAAGTAATTTAAAATAGCTTTGTTTCTCCTGCCTTAAACTTTGATGGGATTCTCCAGTTCCTTGGAGAAAATTGATCTAGCAATTTCCTAGCTATTGGGAAATATATTGGGAAATTAATTGTTCTCATGATTAACTAAGTTTTCCCTAATCAGGTTATAGCTCTAATTTATGAATCATGTAATATATCATCACTATATGAAGACAGATAATAATAGTTTATTAACACAATTAATTTATTTTTAAAACATTTTAAATGATTTTGAAGCAATATTTATAAAAAGAATATAAATAATAGGATAATGATGTCTATATGTACATCAACATGCCAATTGTTCATTTAAAAGAAAAATAAAAGGCAAGCAAAAGACTAGTTATACAGACTCCTATTATCAACACTTTTTATTTATGAATGTAGTTTCGTAAGGCCTATTTCTATTAAATGTGCAGTAAAATTACAATTATCCTAGTACTCAAAGAATGGCTTATGAATAGGGTAGTTAGACAATGTAGTGTATAATAGCCTTTGATTCTATCAACAATCAGTATACACTAAAGCTCACATTATTTCAATATGATTTAAATCAGTGGCTTCACAAGTTTGTATTTTTAAGTGCCATTATTACATTTTGCCTGTCTTTTCATATGATTCTAATCAAATAAGACATTTTTACCAAGAAACAAAAGTCAATATCATTCTAATTGCTACACAGATTTGATTCAACCCAATTAACCCCAAACTAGTGACCTTTAGACATTTAACAACTTTGTCAATAGAAATTATGGCATCAATACTATACTGTAAAACAGCTTTCTCCAGCCTGGCATTTTCTTAGTGAGTTGTAAATTCCACTTCCTGAATTCTCAGCCAGTGTAACCAGTGCACAATGTTTATTTCATTGCCCATATACTCTCACCCTTCCCTTGTCACTTTGAACTGTATTGGTATTTACTACAACTCATTTCCAACTTCTGCTGTGAATTTCTTAAATTAATCTAGTGTATCACTGTTATATTTCTGAACCATCTGCTTGTGTTTTTAGAGTAGCTATTAATGAAAGTTAGAAGATAATTGTTCCTGGGATGGCTGATGTCTTAATTGGTCCATCAGTCATAACTAATCATTTGCAAGGATTTTGGGTTTTCTATCTTGATCTGAAGTTGCAGGATAAGAATTACCTTGGCCTTGCGGTACATTTGCATTTTGGCATGGTGAGGCATGGTGATGGAGCACCCTATCAGGTGCTTTTTCTGAGTTTGTCTGTTTTTCTGTCACTTTAGATCTCCTGTGTCCTAGAAGACAGGTGTGTCACTTCACTGTGCTGGTGCCAATGATAAATACATTTATTTCACAGTGATTGTTTTATTGTTCTGATTTCCTCATCCTTAGCTGCAAACTACAATTCTCATAGTTAACATATCTTTTCTATTCTAGATGGTACATTCATTTCTCTGCAACAGTACTGATAAGCCATTTCTGGTTACCTTTTTTTTTTTTTGAGCATATGTCCTCTTTTAGACTGAATACGTGGAAGAGATTTTCAAATTCATTATGTACTCCATGGTTAGCTAAAGAAAGAAACATGGTTCTCATTTTAACATGACACAATTTGCCTTGATGACCTTAGAATATAATCAGAACTTAGTGGTTATAGCACTGTTAAGTCATCTGACCTAGTGTGTTTCCTGACTATCTTGGTGGTATTATTATTGTTATTCTTTGATTTCCATATAAAAAGAAGCTTAATATGAGTTTTGGAAGCCCTTATATTATAATGAGATGGGGAGAATATTTATGATTTAGGAAAAGCAAGTGAATAAATTGCATCCAGGAAGGAGGATATGCTTCTATTTGAGACCAGAGTGATTCCTTATTTAAATATAAGTTGTAGTATCATTATTCCTAAGGCATTTTGGCCACCTTTTAAAATGAAACAGCATTCTTAATACCCAAGAGGTTCTTTGGGATAGGTAAGATTTATGGACAAGTTGTCCATAATGTAAATATAGTTGTGATTGATCTCTGAAAATCCTGTGACTTTCATCACTTTAAAGAGTTGTGCAGTCTTTTGGAAGGGAATTTACTTGCCTCTCCAGAGCATGACAAAACCCTTGCCTGACATAATTATTTTTTTTAATCCAGAAGAATGAAAGCAGGTATACATTAAATGCAATTTTTAATATAAATATGAATAATAAAAATAGTGGTAATTATATCATTCTTCTTCTCAGGCAATGTTAGGGCCACATTGACTCAAATAAGGAATCTATTCTCTTGTGTTCAGTTTCCAGAATTAGCCTTTCCCCACTGTGGAATTAAAGTTTTATTTTATTCTCAAATTGGTTGAAACCTATAGTATCATAACATTTGCTATTCCTATTGCCTATTTAAAGGGGTGTGTGATGGCTCAGTAGTAAAAGACGATGAGTTTGTCAGCTGGAAAGCCGTCAGCCCTGGTTCAAGCACCTGAGTGCTGCGTGTTGGGATGAGTTCTCATTACTTGCTCCAGGACCTGCCAATTTAGCAGTTTAAAAGCATGCAAATTTGAGTAGATAAATAGGTACCACTTCAGTGGAAAGGGAACAGCATTCAATGTGCCTCAGCATATATGGTTGTCATACTGGCCACATGACCATGGAAATATCTTTGGACAACTATGGTTCCCTTGGCTAAGAAATGGAGATGAGCACTGCCCCCTAGAGTTGGACACAACTGGACAGCGGAAACCTTTATTTTTATTGCCAGTCTATGGTAGATCTTTCTTCTAATGCATCTCTTCTGATTCACTACTGGATAGTACTGTCCCAGTATTGTGTGTGTAGCACAGAATAACCAAAGCATCTGCTTCGTCCTTTCATTTTTCTGCCCTGTCTCTTCAGTATATCACATGAAACACCTTCCCCCACACTAAGAATGGAAGTATTGTAAAAGAAATCAGACAAGTCATCTGCCTAGCATCTCTTGGCTCCTTTTTTTTACACTGTATTCACAGGTGAATAGTCTTTATACAAATGGAATCATGTGTTATAAGCAAACTTTTATTTAATATTTCTCCATCTTTTCCCCACAATTCCTTCTTTTCCTTTCTTAATAAAGGCTAAATTTCACCATGTTTTGTTTGGAAGACAATGTGTGTGTGGTGATGGAATGGTGAGCCCATAACTTTTAACATTTCAAAAGCCACCCTATTATTTCATTTCAGTAGTGCACTTTATTCCACTCTAATATAATGTCACTATTTTGTTTATTTCAGTCTAAACAGGTGAGGGTGATAAAGTTAGTGTACATGCAGTACTCCTAGCTAACAGTCTAAGAGTATTATGTAATTGCATAATTCTGAAGGAACACTGACCGTCAGGTCCAAAACCAAGAATAACATGTGGCAAATCTTCCATTGGTGGTGGTGGTGGGGGGCTATCTTCACCTCTTTCTTTCATACACAGACTGGACTGCCATTTGTCAGAAATGTGGGGTCTGCTTGGGCAGGGTGGACTAGAAGACCTCCAAGGTCCCTCCCAACACTGATATTCTATTCTGTTCTGTTCTGTTCTGTTCTGTTCGTTCTGTTCTATATGACCCTCAAGGTCCCTTCCAACTCTGTTAATCGGTATCTGTACCTAATTACATGATATCTGGGCTGACTTGCCTCTTAGTCCTCTGGAATGCACCTCTTCCCTTCGGAGTATCTACCTGCTCACTACCTTCCATCATACTGGCAGAGTGCTCTTTTGTTCTGTTCCAAGGAGACATCAACATTTGAGCTTAAACAGAGACAGAAGAGGAAGAAGGTATGTCAATCAACTTGACACAGCAATAAGAGCTGCTCGAATCTCATCTACTATTAATCATCTGAAGCATAAGAAATATTATATACCTTAAGACTGTCATGGGGAGAGGAGGGACACAATTTTAACACTGTTGCAGCTAAGGGTGGCTTCAGTATGCCTCACTTTTAGAATAAAATGAAGGCAATAGGAAGGCTGAAAAAGATGTTGGTGGGACATAAATACTTGCATATGGAGAAAGTCCTACAATCCACATAAAAATAAGTTTGAATGATACTGAAATTCAAAATAAAATTAATTTGACTGGAAGATGTTTCATTGCCACTTCATAGAGAGACTACTTATGTTTAATTTTACTTGTTTATTAAATTTATACACTGACCAGCTCCCTGATGGGTGGCTACTTTAGATGCCAATAGTGAGATAAATATTTTTTTATTTTTTTAATTAGATGTATATGCCGCCCTTCTCCAAAGACTCAGGGCAGCTTACAATGTGTTAAGCAATAGCCTTCATACTTTTGTATATTTTATACAAAGTCAGCTTATTGCCCCCACAAACTGGGTCCTCAATTTACCTACCCTAGAAAGTATGGAAGGCTGAGTCAACCTTGAGCCTGGTGAGATTCGAACTGGTGTAATTGCACAGCTGGATGTTAATAACAGGCTTTAGTCTGCTTATTAGCCTGTTGAGCTATCCAAGGCTCATAGGTAGTTCTCAATTTACAACCACAATTGAGCCCTAAATTTCTGTTGCTAGGTGAGACATTTGTTAAGTGAGTTTTGCCAAATTTTATGACTTTTCTTGCCACAATTCTTAAGTGAATCACAGCAGTTGCTAAGTTAGTAACAGCTGTTAAATGATTTATGGCTTCCCGATTGATTTTGCTTGTGAGAAGGTGATTACATAACCCCAGGACCCTGTAACCATCTGTTCTGCCCCAGCTATGGACCCCAAAGAACGCAGCACACACAAAATCTGTACAAACCTTAGTTTACTAAAATAAAATCAAGGGTTTTTTTTCAAACAAAGGCTGTTAATTAACTTTTTTAACAGCCTGCAAGAATCCAAAGAATAAATAATCTTAATCTTACTATGGTTGGCAGAAAGCCCAGAAGCAATTTGCAGAGAACTAAGATCAAGGCACGAAGGAGAGTGAACGGTTGTTCTCTGCAAATTGCTTCAGTCGGCGTTCCTCCTTAAATAAGCTAAGGGAGTGGCCGATTAGCCCCAAGCCTTACTCTCGAGGAGTCCTCCTCCTGAGGAGCCACTCCTGCCTTTTGGCAGCTCTGTGCACCTGTGCATCGAGAAGAGGCTCCTTCTTTTCATCCTTTTCACTTAAGGGAGCTTCTGGAGGTTCTGAAGTCCCTGGCTGAATCCCCGCCTCTGGCACCACATCTTCTCCAGCCACATTGTCCGACTTGACTGCCAGCTGCACAGGCTGCTGGCACAGCACCACACCAGCCCCCTCGCTGTCCAAATCAGCCACCAGCAGCACAGGTCGTGTATGGGCCACAACACCATCAGCAATATAAGTCAGTTGCCAGATATCTGAATTTTGATCACATTACTATGGGGATGGCAATGGTTGTAAGTGTGAAAAATGGTCATAAGTCACTTTTTTCAGTGCCCTTGTAACTTCAAATATTCACTAAATGAACTGCTGTAAATCAAGGACTGTATATCCATAACTTTCAACAGGGTTAAATCTGGATAAAATTAACATAACGGTACTTTACATTTACAGAACAGTCAGTCTGGGAGAGTTCCAATCAACCTGCTTAGGAAAATGTATGTATTTTCATTTCAATAATTGACTTACATAAAGGTATTAGTGTGTCTAGTGTGTCTAGTAATATTTCAACTGCAAATTTATTTCTGTGCTTAAAACAAACAAAAATGTTATTTATAGATTATATGGTTATTGTATTGGGAGAAAAAGGCCCGTTAGCTAGCTAAGTTAACCTTGAAGGGAAATCTAATAAATCACATTTTTTCACACAGACATAAAATTGAACTGAAAGATTGTTTTCCCCTGCAAAATGTAAAGTGTAGCAATACAAAAATGCCTCACTCTTTTTGGTGATTTTTTTGAGGGATTGCAATGAAAGAGTCCAAATGACCATTAAGGCTGGCTTTTACATAATGGTGCTTGCTTTTACAGATAGCAGGAAATCACCAATCGTAGTGGTTCTATGTTGCTGTGCCATTTATGATGTAATTTTGATTGCATCAATCGCTATCTCTGTGATTGATACAGGGAATCTCACCACCTCCTTTATTAGACAGACTTTACTTGTCATGCGTAATTAACATTGTGCCAACATCCAATACACTACTAAGTACTGGATTGGATTGTTGTGGTAGGAAGGATAACAATGGCATGAAAATTCCACCCTTGCAAAGCATCCATTCTGTTTCTAATGCTTCTCTTTCCACTGCTGAAAAACAGATTTTTTGGGGTGGGTGAGTGGGTGGATGGGGAAGCAGATTTAAAAAGAAATGAACTTTGCAGCTTTCGCAGACGACCTTGTCTTCTTCATAGAAAACCCAATAGAAACAACCCCAAAATTAATAGAAGAGATTGAGAAATTCGGAAAGGTAGCAGGATTAAAAATTAATAAAGAAAAGACGAAAATGATGATGAAAAATATGACAGTTAAACAAGTAGATAAATTATCAAAAGACTCAGGATTACAGCCAACTAAAAAAGTAAAATACTTAGGGATAAACTTGACAGCCAAAACTGTGACAATAAAAGAAAACAATTATGAACCTTTAGTCCAGAAAATAAGAGAAGATTTAAATAAATGCGGGAAATTAAATTTAACCTTGTTGGGGAGAATAGCGGCGATAAAATCGAATATACTTCCAAGACTCCTCTATCTATTCCAAACGATTCCAATAAAATTAGATAAGAAATTTTTTACCAATCTGAATAAAATAACTACAAAATTTGTGTGGGAGGGGAAAAAATCAAGAATAAAATTAAAGATATTACAAGATGATAAAACGAGGGGTGGATTTGGGTTCCCGGCATGGGAAAAATATTATAAGGCGGCATGTTTATCATGGATCAAGGAGTGGATAACCCTAGATAACCAAAGACTTTTGAATCTGGAAGGACATGATTTAATGAAGGGATGGCATGCCTTTATATGAAGTCCCGGAAATAAAACATACAAACATTTCAATAACCATACCATCAGAAAATCTTTAATAAATGCATGGCAACAGATTAAATCTAAACACTATATGAAAATCCCCGGTTGGTTATCAACAATAGAAGCAATAACCCACCCTAATACACTAACAAAGCATAAAATTCTAAGATACAGAGAAATATTAGATGTACAGGGACAATTAAAATCAAGAGAAGAACTTAATGATCAAGGAATAAAAATCGATTGGTGGTCCTATTCACAAATAAAGATAAGATATAAAAAAGACCAAGAGGAAGAAGGAATTGACATAAAACAAAATCAATTGGACAAATTATTAGAATCTAAAGAAGCTAAATTGATCTCAAAAATCTACAAATATTTATTGGAATATGATTTGGCAGAAGAATTGGTTAAAGGTCAGATGATAGCGTGGGCAAGGAATATAGGGCATAATATACAATTAGAGGAATGGGAAAGGGTATGGGAAAGCAATTATAAGATGACAAAATCGGTAGCCTACAAAGAAAATCATTATAAAATGTGGTATCGGTGGTATCTGGCTCCTGTAAGACTAGCCAAAATGTTTCCAAATGTAAATCCAACTTGTTGGAAATATAAAAAAACACAGGGGACTTTCTATCATGTTTGGTGGCTCTGCCCAGCAGTTAAGAAATTTTGGAGCAAAATAAAAATATGGATAACAGAAATAACAAAATACGAAATTGAATTAGAGCCTGAGGTTTTCCTATTAGGCATGATCAAAGGAAATATTAGAAAAGATATTAAGTATTTAATTTTGCATATAATTACGGCGGCTAGGTTATCATTAGCGCAATTGTGGAAATGTGATCGCTTGCCAACAGAACAGGAAGTAATACAGAAAATATTTGCATGCGCAGAAATGGACAAATTAACTTTACAACTAAAAGCTAAGGAGGACTCAGATTATTATATTATATGGAATAAATGGTACCAGTGGATAAAACAGAGGAAGTGGAAAAATGAGTAAAGATGGAATCTAGAAGAAATTGATGCAATTAAAAACAGCACTGTCAGATGGATATAGTTGGATTAAATTATTGGGTGTATGTATATATGTATATGTATATAAAAAAATATAGAAATTAGTCAATATGTGAAGTTGAGTATAGTATAAGTACATTTGTCTTTTGTTTTTTGTTTTTGTTGTTGTTTTTTTCCTTCGTTTGACTAAGAAATTTGTGTATTTTAAATGTTTGTTTTTAAAGTCTTAATAAAGATTTGTTTTTTAAAATTAAAAAAAAATAAAAAATAAAAAGAAATGAACATTGTCAAAGGGTCTGATCAAATGAAACGCAGTTTCTCGGCAAGCATGATGCCGTTCTAATTGAAGTATCTGATGCATAAAATAGAGCCATTCTTTGGCCACTATTCAGCAGAGATCAATGCCTCTAAGGATAAGAGAAAGGAAATTATAGGCTCATTCAGTCATTTTCTTTGCTACTTCTAAACCTGTTGCAGATTATAAAAGAAGATTGTGTATCTGGAGCAAAGCAACTTCGTTAGCATCAGCCTATAGTAAAATGTTTCTCAACATTAGCAGCTGAAACGTATAGGCTACAATTCCTAGAATTCCCTAGCCAGCAGTCATGCTGACTGGAGAATTCTGGGAGCTGAGGTCCATACATCTTCATACATCTGTCCCTCTTCATGTACATCTCTCAGAATGAGAAACATTAGTACAAGGGATCAGAAATTTCAAATGTTCCTCTCCGTCTCCCTTTTCTTGTATAGCTATTAGATAAAATGTGTAATGGGAAAGAGCTGAAGAAAACAAATGTTTCATCTTGGATCAAAAATAGTCTTCTCATCTCCCTCCAATTATTCTTAAAATATATATTTAATAACTAAAGAACTTTTAAAAGAAACTTCGGAATATAGCCTCCCGGTTCTGCCCGGTTCCAACGAGCCAGTAGCAGTGATGATATGACATCACCGAACCAGTTCTGTCCCCCCGCCCCCCCCACCCCTGCATTATTGTTACATTTTATTTGGCCCCACCCCCAATCTATTGCTGCCTCCTGAGTCCCAGCCAATAGCTAGAGGGGGAAAAAACCTGTTTAAACTTTTGCTGCAGGGCTTCAAAGGGCCGTCCTACACCTGATCAGTGTTAAAAGAAAACAAATGAGTAGACCGATGCCTTAAAAAATACATGAGTAGATCAGTGCCTGCAAAAATACATGAGTAGACCAATGCCTGCAAAAATGAATAGGTAGATCAGTACACCTCTGCAAGCAGTTAAAAGTCTGGTAGACCAGTACCTCTGCTAAATCCTAAATAATGGTCACATGACCATCAAGCCACACCCACAAAATAAGCCATGCCCACAGAACCGGTAGTAAAAAATTTTAGAACCCACCCCTGTATTGGATGCTCTGAATATCAATTGCAACTTCACAATCGTAACAAGAAAGAAGGAAAAAATCCTGATGAAATGATTCCTGCTTTAGGAAGTTTCCATGGTACCAGAGATTCTCACTGAATCTCATAGAAAACCCTCAATTTGAATAATCAGTGAAGTTTTCTCAACGCACAGCAACTGCCAATATTGTAATGTCAAGAAGTGCATAAAAACACATTCATTGTACGTTCAAGTGATCTCAACCAGTTTCATATTTCCCCTTCCCACTCTTCAAAGTTGCCAACAACCATTTCTTAAACAAGTGTGCTTGTTCTTTCTGCTTGTCTTGGGAAGCTTCTTCCAGGGTCATTCAGATAAAAACTTTTAATTCCGACCTTTGGGATGCAGAACTCTGGGCTAGGAAAATGTAGTACATGTAGTTGAAGAAGAAGGCTTATTGTTGTGACCCAGGTCAACACTTATCCAGGTCTTTGACCAAAAGTTTAAAATATCACTGGAAGAAAGCAAAGATAGCTCTGAAATTTAGAATCAGCAGGTCAGACTGCTACATACTGTAAACTTCTTAGACCAATCAGCAGTGGAAGATGGCAAGTCCACTTGAAAAACATTGAAGAAAATTATATTGATATTCTGAATGTTTTATTTTTATTTATTTATTTATTTCATCAAGCATGTATTAAATAACAGATATGAGTATAAACATGATTATGAATACATGAAATGGATACTAATAAAAGGGAAATTAGGACAGAGAGGGTAGGCATGCTGTTGCACTTATGCACCAGCGTGCATAAGACCTCTTAGGAATGGGATGAGGTTGACAATAGACAGTCTAAGGTTAAAGTTTTGGGGGTTTGGGGAAGAAACCACAGAGTCAGATAGTGCATTCCAGGCATTGACAACTCTGTTACTGAAGTTGTATTTTCTGCAATCAACTCTCGAGTGACTTACCATGAACTTTTATCTATTGTGTGCTCTTGTATTGTTTTGGTTGAAGTTGAACTATTCATTGACAGGTAGGACATTGTAGCAGATGATTTTATGTACTATGCTTAGGTCAGACCCAAGATGGCGAAGTTCTAAATTGTCTAAGCCCAACATCTCAAGTCTGGTGGCTCACTTGTAATTGTCCATGTTTCTAAATATGTTTCTGAGAAGTTAAGCATCATTCTGTTGTTTTAAAAC
Source organism: Masticophis lateralis (assembly GCA_030761175.1). Classification (NCBI taxonomy): domain Eukaryota; kingdom Metazoa; phylum Chordata; class Lepidosauria; order Squamata; family Colubridae; genus Masticophis; species Masticophis lateralis. The sequence continues at coordinate 36,889,537 of JAUDYJ010000001.1, forward strand.
ACAGAGAGAAAACATATACAGGTGGGATAAGACATTGAAACTCATATTTTGTAGAAAGAAAAGCTGCAATGGATGATATAATACATCCCTATTTTGGGGTGGGGGGAGTGATGAGAAGCATTTTCCTTTTTTTATTTTTCTATTGAAGCCTATTTTACAATTTATACTACAGTTTTCACTGTAAAATGGGAAAATCATACCATAACATTTGGGCAATTTTGATCTAAGGATCCAGAAATAGCTCAGAGGAGCTGCATGCAGTCCTACATTCAGAAGTTGCCCATTCTTGCTTTATAGCATAAAAGCACTAAATTGCAGCTTGCAGCTGTATCACTAGATATTAATTGTGAGAGGCCCAAAAGGAGCTATTGTCGATAACAACTTATTGTTGTTAATGCAATATCCAATACAGCAGTGCAAATCATATAATAGGAGGCCTTCACAGCATATGGGAATACAAACAAAGCACGTTTGTATGTTTGAGTCCTGTATTATAGCTATGCGCCAAAGAATTGAGGCCTTTGAACTATGGTGCTGGAGAAGACTCTGCAAGTCCCTTGGACTGCAAGGCGATCAAACCGGTCAGTCCTAGAGGAGATCAACCCTGACTGCTCTTTAGAAGGCCAGGTCCTGAAGATGAAACTCAAATAGTTTGGCCACCTAATGAGAAGGAAGGACTCACTGGAGAAGAGCCTAATGCTGGGAAAGATTGAGGGCAAAAGAAGAAAGGGATGACAGAGAACAAGGTGGCTGGATTGAGTCACTGAAACAATAGGCGTGAGCTTAAATGGACTCCAGAGGATGGAAGAGGACAGGAAGGCCTGAAGGAACGTTGTCCATGGGATCGCGATGGGTCAGACATGACTTCGCAACTAACAACAACAATTATAGCTATCACTCATAACTGCTAGGACTAGGTACCTCCTCTGAGTTTAAATTCCAAGCCGATAGAAATTGGTGATAAATATGTTAATTAAAATAATGATTTTAAGAAGCTTAGGAACCTAGCCTAAGAATATTCTCCAATATTGAGAATCACTAGGGCAGGAATAGTTAGTTATTGCCTGGAAAGACAAACAGTAGCAGTCTAAAGGTCATCTTGTTGAAAGAACATACTAAAGAAGCTGTTCTAAATGGTAATCTGAAAGACCTTTATTCATAACCATATAAAGGCTACATAAATTAAATAACAAAGTCAACAAGCCTTAAGATGGTTTATGTCCTTATTCCATTTACATATGTATGCCACTATATAAGAATTATTGACCTAAGAGACAATAATTTCTCAGGGCTAGCTGAATATAGTCTATGCATTTATTATTTTTAATATTTGATACTTTTGCTGCAACTTAAAGGCAGTGTCCACAAAAAATCTTTAGCTACTGTAAGATGTTAGATTTTGAATCAAATTGATGCATCTCTCATGCTGTCAGCCCTGGAGGCCATTTTTTCTTTGGATCTTCAGGGCTGCCACACTTAGTGCTGTGGGAAATTGGGAGGGGAGATTGCATGGAATTGCAGAGATATCTAGCCGTAATAACATTCTTTTCTCTGCGAGTCAATGACATTCAGCCTGTACCTGGAGTGGCATGACTGGGAGGCATCTCCAGTTGGGATGGTGCATTGATTGGACCATTTGATGGACATGTGGATGCAGGGGAAGGGACTTGGACTTTCTTTTGGGTGGGGAAAACCTGGAAGCTTTCAGATTCAAGTTTTCCCAGATGTGCCAATATGACAACTTTAATAAAATGGAACTTGGAGGAACTTATAGCCGCAGAGTCTTCTTTTGTTGTGGGTGTTACTTGAAACCCTGAAACATTTATTTATTTATTTATTTTATTTGGCTTATCTCCCTATCCGTTGGGAGATAGGGCTTATATCCGCCCTATCTCACAATGGACTCAGGGTGGCTCATAATAATAAAATGCACAAAGCCATAATACAAAGTTAAAATCTAAATAAACCCAATAAAATTTAAAACCTTTAAAACCCCATCAGTCCAGGTGCTTTGCTCTAGCTAGTGTTTTAGCTACATGAATCCAGTTTAGAGAAAGCTGAATTAAAATGACCACATGACGGTGGTGGGATTCAGCCAGTTCACACCACTTTGGGAGAACCAGTTGTTAACTTTCTGAGCAGTTTGGCAAACTGGTTGTTGGAAGAAATCATTAGGGCAGAGAACTGGTTGTTAAATCACTTGAATCCCACCACTGCCACATGGTATATCCTTTTCATTAAATCATTGTTTCTGGAGATTGTTTTATGTCATCTCATTTTGGCTTAATTGTCTAATTAAATGGAGAAAGCAAATCTCTGCATTTAGTGACACACAAACAAAGGATTGTTGTCACTAAAATTATATGGTCTAGATATAGTTTGGGAATTCAGTGTGCAACAAAATACTTCATCTCAAAACGCCATTTTTCAGTTGTAGTCGGTTATTAGATTTAATAGTTTTATATCTAGCTTGAATTAATTTTTGTCCTACCCGGTCTTCTCCTAATCTAATTAGATGGCTTTCAAGCAATTTGAAGGTGGTTTTTTAAAATAAAGACTTCTTATGGATTCTTCTTTTCAGTACTCATGGAGTTAAAATTACTATCATGTTGTTCCTAGTTACCTTAGTTTTGGAGGCATTAGCAAAAATATGTGCTTGAAGTCTGTTCTTAATCTAGTTCTAAAACATCAGAAAGTTTTTACATTGATTCAACATTTACAGATACAATTCAAGGAAGAAACTATAATATCACATTTGTTCAATACATATTTCCAGGTGGATATATGCAACAAGTCCTGGACTGTAGTTTGTGCCATTACCAGTATAATATGTCAAGTTAAAAAAGCATTTTAATTAAATCAAAGCAACTTGGGTTTGTACTTCAGCAATATCAGCAAAGTAAATATATGAAAAAATAAATTAACTGCCATAGCTGAAAGTTGCAGGCTAAAGCTGCCACTCAGTAATTTGCAAACTGTCAAAGCAAATGGTCAAATACATAGGCAGAGACTTGGAGTAGATTTAGAATTATCTGAATTATACAATAACATTTTAAAAAATAAAAGATCCAACAAATGATTCCCCACTCACTTTATCTTGCTATTTATCTTGCTGTTCTCCCAGAGATTTTTAAACTTTGGTTTTGAATTCTTCAGAGCAGTTGCATGAAATTTATATGTCCCACAGCTAACTCTGAAAAGAAAGAACTTCTTAACATTCTTTTTTCTGAACTCCATTGTTTTCTGTCCATTGTTCATTTTCTATAGAGAGTCCTAAAGAAATTTTAGGTAACCAGCTGGCCATCCAAAATTAAGGAACCTCTTAGTTAGTCCTCCTTTTAATATTTCATTATTTTGTGCTATAATTCAATAGCTTACCACATGGCACCACTTTGCTCAGAACTACTAGGAATTAGGCCTGTGTTTAACTAAAATTGTAAATGTGAGATTTGAAGAGAGCATAATGCAATCCAAACCAGCACTTGAAGCTCCAAGGGCAAAGTGATTTGGTTTGAGATTAAAAAAGAAATAAGCCTATAAACTATAATGTGGGAGAATTAAGCTATCTGCAGCTGCTTAATGTTTTTGCAAAACAGAATAAAAATAGCAGGGATGACAGTCTTTAGAGAACATTAAATCTTTCAAACTGAATGGATAAATGAATGAAAAAATGGTTTATTATGATCATAGACCAGCATAAGCAAATTCCAAATAGAAATACAATTCCTTAAACAAATTAATAAAAATCAGTAAAATGCATATAAACATAGTGAACAAATACAGAAAGTCACCTGAATAAACAACTACAGCTAAAATGGGTGATCAAGAAAATCAGCTGAGAACTATTTAAGACAGGGCTGTCAAACCGGCAGCCTGCAGGCCGGATGCATCACATGCATGCCACATCCACCCCAGCTCCACAAATGGGGAAAATATCATGAAACATCACATGATGGCAACGTGATGCCAAGAGTTTGACACCCATGATTCAAGAGCTACTTAAAGTTAGCATTGCTGTAATGGACAGAATCAGATTCATCTGATAGTAACTGTTGGAAGTAAAGCATCAGAGTGACTAGGGTGCTTAATTAAAAAGGGAGATAATGACTCCTGCTGAGAACCAACAAAAAACAAGCCATATAATATAACAAAGTTGCTTTGGAAAGTGAGTTGGGCAGCATATAAATTTAATAAATAAATGAATCAATAAATATTGCTGCTCCAATCAAGGGACACAAACTTGGGAAGAAATTGAATTTGGTCAATGTGGTATGGAATGGATGAGTAATCTGTGAGTTGAGCAGCCATATAAAATAATAATAATAATAATAATAATAATAATAATAATAATAATAATAATAATAATAATAATAATAATAATACCACCACCACACTTTACATCCACGAAGTGACATCAACAGGTTGTACCTGCCAAGAAAAATAGGGGGTAGAGGACTATTGCAAATCCATCAAACTGTAGAAGAAGTAAAATGAAGTTTGAATTATTATGTGAACCAAAGTACAGAAAAGTGGAGAACATTATAAAAACAACAGAAACAAAGGCAGAATATAAGGGAAAAAACTGGATGACAGATTAAATAGATGGAAAACCAAAGCTTTGCATGGACAGCACTTGAAAAACATTGAAGGAAAATGTGATGACAATTTTCCATGGGGATGGCTTAAGATGGGAACTATCAAGAAAGAAACAGAAGGTTTAATACTGGCTGCTCAAGAACAAGCACTACAAACTAATGCCATGAAAGCGAAGATACAAAAATCCAAACTGCCAACTTTGCAACAACAATGTTGAAACTGTTTCACATTTAATATGTGAATGCAGCAAAATCACACAAACTGATTACAAAGCTAGACACGACCGAGTTGCTAAATTAGTCCGCTGGTCATTATGTAAAAAATATGACTTTCCTGTATCGAAAAAGTAATGGGAACATAAAGTGGAAAAAATTATAGAAAATGAGAAGGTGAAGATCTTGTGGGATTTTTGAATATAGACGGATCATCATTTGGAACACAACATGCCAGATATCACAGTTGTCAAAAACCAAAACATACAATTTCTTGACATCACAGTACCAGGAAATGCCAGAGTCAAAGAAAAAGGACTGGAAAAAATCATGAAATATCATGACCTGGCCATCGAAACTACACGACTATGGATGAAACATGTATCAGTGCTAACCATTGTCACCAGGGCACTTGGTACCATGTCCAAGAATTTTATAAGATACAGCAACAAATTGCTGCTTCCTGCAATAACACCAGTGGAACTGCAAAAAACTGTGCTACTTGGAACATCATACATCTTAAGAAGGTACTGGGTTGATACCTAGGATGCTGGCAGCAACCCGTATCAGCCAATAGCACCAGTCAGTGATCTTTGTGATGCATTTTTTAATATTATTGGTTAACTGAAAGTTTTATAAAGCCACAAAATACAGTAGAACAGGTGTTTGTAAATCCTTCCCTGCATTTTTAAAATTGTCTACTCTGTTTTCCCCAAAATAAGACATCTCCTTATAATAAGCCCAATTGGGCTTTTGAGCGCATGGCAATAAGGCCAAGTGCTTATTTCAGGGTTCAAAAAAATATAAGACAGGGTCTTATTTTTGGGGAAACACAGTACCTTTATTTGTGTTAGCCTAGCACCCATTCGTTGCATTCATGCAGAAATTAAAAGTAAGGTTTAAACCAAGAATGTACAAAGAACTCATCAGCAATCACCTCATATTGATAATGAATGAAAGTGTAACTGTTCTTTAGCATTTGAGAAAGTTGAGCTAAGGCTTGTGGTTGGCCATACTAAAAAGATATACATGAAACCTGAAATAAGAGCCATGCCACAGACAGTCCAACATTCTCAAGGGCAGCGGACTTAATAATGTAATTCATTTGCCTCTCCTCATGTAAGAATCTGAGATCTCACCATTCAATACCTCTGTCTCCTTCATATATGAAAATCAAGTTCCAAGATTGTATACTGCCTGTAACAATTCCAGAAGCAGGAGGAGGGGGAGATCTCAATCTGCAAAGAACATTGTACTCACCCGATTTGATTCACAGCATGAAAACAGGTCTCCACTTTGATTCATGAACCTGCTTTCATAGGGTGAATCAACTGAAGCTCTGTCAAACTGATGCATCCCATGATCTGGTAGCTTTTGACACCTTTGTTTATTTAGTATTTTTCAGAAGAAGAACCTAACATTAAGCCTGGATTGTAGCACAAACTTTCTTTAATTACTTAATCAATTAATATAGCAGATTGCTTTAAATATTACACTTCCCCTCCCTAATATGTTTCTCTCCTTCTTTGTAAGGAGGTGTGTAGTTTCTGCATTTCATATTAGTTTTTTTCAGAGTTTACTTTGTTAGTTTATCTTAATTTTATCCTGTTTTACATTATGCATTATGTTCTTGTAAGTATTATAAAGCACTTTATGATACAGTTATTAATATTCTTATTCTTATTTTTATTTCCTTCCAATTCTACCTTTAAAAAAATTTCTCTGAATTCTGTCTTCCATAGTATCTTCCCAGTTAATTCAAACTTGATGCAGGGTTGATGCACTCTGGGTTTCAATCAAATTTATAATCTACCAGGACTTCAGAAGTGCACCTTCTCTGTAAGAGTGCCTCGTCTCTGGATTGAGGTCCCACAAGATCTGTATGAATCCCACTATTTTGTGGTTGAGAAAAGTCATGAAGACCTGGGGGTTTTACCAAGAAATTCAGGGAAGGATAGCGAGATCCTTTGTTTCATTCCATCAGCTTTATCATTGTCACCTTTCATCTTTTATTGGTTTTATTGAATTTTTTTAAATTCAAAGTTCAATATATTGAACTTGTATTGTTTATAAAAATAATAAAGGCAGAAAAAAAGAAAAAAATAGAATAGAAGCGACCTTGGAGATCTTCTAGTCCAACCCCCTGCTTAGGCAGGATTTGATTTGATTTGATTTATTAGATTTATATACCGCCCTTCTCCTTGCGGACTCAGGGCGGTGAACAGCCAGATAAAAAACGGTACATAAAAGTTAAAAATTATTTAAAAATCCATATAAACTTTGGCTAAGATTAAAACAATTAAATATTTAAAATTCCACAACCCAACAATACAACAAGATCTTAAAAATTCAACAGGGGTCAGGCTAGACTGGCAAGCTGAAAGAGATAAGTTTTTAGGGCCCGACGAAAAGTCCGGAGGTCGGCAATTGTTCTCAGTTCCGGAGGAAGATCGTTCCAGAGGGTAGGGGCTGCCACAGAGAAAGCCCTCCCCCTGGGGGTCGCCAGCCGACATTGTCTGGCTGACGGCACCCTGAGGAGGCCCTCTCTGTGGGAGCGCACTGGCCGGTGGGAGGCTATTGGCGGCAGAAGGCGGTCCCGTAAGTACCCTGGTCCTAAGCCATGGAGCGCTTTGAAGGTGATCACCAGTACCTTGAAACGCACCCGGAAGTCCACCGGCAACCAATGCAGCTCGCGCAGGAGAGGTGTCACGTGGGAGCGTCCTGTCGCTCTCATAATCCCCCGCGCGGCCGCATTCTGCACCAGTTGGAGCCTCCGGGTGCACCCCAAGGGGAGCCCCATGTAGAGAGCATTACAGTAGTCCAGGCGAGAGGTGACGAGTGCCTGAGTGACTGTGCGTAAGGAGTCCCGATCTAGAAAGGGCCGCAACTGGCATATCAGGCGAACCTGATAAATGGTATCCCTGGTATTTATCAGGCAAACCTGATAAATGGTATCTCCCCTGGCCAAATGGTACAGGAAACCCTATACCATTTCAGACAAATGGTTATTCAACATCTTTAAAAAATTTCCAGTGTTGGAAGTTCTAAATTTTAGAACCCAGTGGTGGGTTCTAATTTTTTTTACTACCGGTTCTGTGGGTGTGGCTTATTTTGTGGGCATGGCTTGATGGTCATGTGACAATTATTTAGGATTTAGTAGAGGTACTGGTCTACCAGGCTTTTAACTGCTTGCAAAGCTGTACCGATCTACCCATTTATTTTTTGCAGGCACTGGTCTACCCATTTATTTTTCCAGGCACCGGTCTACTCATTTGTTTTCTTTTACCTGTGATCAGCTGTAGGGTGGCTCTTTGAAGCCCCGTGGCAAGAGTTTAAACAGTTTTTTTCCCTCTAGCAATCAGCTGGGACTCAGGAGGCAGCAATAGATTGGGGGTGGGGCCAAATAAAAGGTAAGTATAACATGGGGGATGGGGGCACGGGGGGAGGGTGGGCAGAATCGGTTCAGTGACATATCATCACCACTACTGGCTTGGGAGAACCGGGCCGAACCAGGAGGAACCCACCACTGGTGTTGGAGCATTCATAACTTCTGGAGGCAAGTTGTTCCATTGATTAATTGTCCCAACTGTCAGGAAATTTCTCCTTAGTTCTAAATTGCTTCTCTCCTTGATTAGTTTCTAACCATTGCTTCTTGTCCTACCCTCAGGTGCTTTGGAGAATAGCTTGAATCCCTCTTCTTTGTGGCAGCCCCTGAGATATTGAAACACTGCTATCATGTCATCCTTAGTCCTTCTTTTCATTAAACTAGACATACCCAGTTCCTGCAACCGTTCTTCATATGTTTTAGCCTCCAGTCCCTTAATCAACTTTGCTGCTCTTCTCTGCATTCTTTCCAGAGTCTCCACATCTTTTTTACATCATGGCAAGCAAAACTGAATGCAGTATGCCTAGTGTGGCCTTACCAAGGCATTATAAAGTGGTATTAACACTTCACGTGATCTTGATTCTATCCGTCTGTTTATGCAGCCTAGAACCTAGAACAGCCTAGAAATAAATACACAAAATATGAAATCACATCTGCCACTTCTTTAACTAGCATTGGTCTTCATATGGATCAATTTCTTTCCAAGAACATAGGATGTCATAATGTATTGATACGATATGTGAGATCTAAGCAGTTTGGTCTTCTGTAAAGGGAGGAATTATGTCAATTTATACCATGGGTATCAAACTCGCTGTGTCATGTTGCCATCACATGATGTTTTATGACTTTTCCCCATTCACTGAGCTGGGGTGGGCATAGCCTGCGCATGATGCATCCAGCCCATGGGCCACCAATTTGATACCCCTGATATACAGGTTTTCTAAGTGCCATCCAAGATTTTTTGGTATGCAACCCAATGTGCCAATAGCCACTGGGACCACCACAGCTGATGTATGCCATAATTTTTTAAATTTTGATTTTCAGACCTTGATACCTTGTAATTTTCTTTCCAATTCTTTGTCTTCTGGTTTATATTTCCTACTATGGCCACATTAGTTATGCACATTTTTTTTCAACTACAGTTATATCTTGTGTGTAATATTTTATCCACTTATATGTGAAAATTTTACAGTATTTTAACTTGCTAATTTTCAACTATTTTTTCAGCTCTATGTTCCTCCAATTTTTCATTATCGCAACCTAATCATTTTTACAGATGTTCCAGTGAAACATTTTGGCACCTGTATTAGATTGTTGTTTGTAATCAATTCATGTGATCTTCTTATGTGACCTTATACAGGTAGTTCTCAATTTGCAATTTTTTGTTTAATTATTGTTTGAAGTTACAATGATACTAAAAAAAAAAGCGACTTAAACTGCCCCAGAGTCAATGAAATAGGTGGTATATAAATTTAACAAATAAATAAAATAACTCAGTCCACCAGAAACATCTAGTAGAAGATTGCGCATGAGTAAAGAATACAAAATAGACATCATTGATCAGGGGTTAAAGTACAAGTACTTTTATTGAAACCCTCTTGGCTTGCTCAACAAACCTGGATGTGCTGAATGATCAGCCAAAGTGCTCCAATGCTGAAAACTGGTTTATTTCCACCCCAGATCTGCCGTAGACAATACCAAGTTTAATGTTAAACACATAAAGTCAGTGCTGGGAGCCACTTCCTCCCAGCACTGTTTAAATAGTCTGCAGCAGTCCGCTTGCCAATCGGCTCCATTTCCAGAGTTCGTGTTCCAGCATCCCATGATGTCAGCAGTCATCACACAACGGCATGGCGGTGGAGTCATAGCAGGGAGATGCCTCACCCGGCTGCAGCACATCCGACCGCCTATCCCAACACCATCACCAACCACCACCACTGCCATGTACCTCCCCAACCAACCCCCGATCCCTGCAAGGTCCGTGTAGAGCATCAGAAAACAGTTAGGGTAGTTGGGTAGTTGGCATCTGGGGTTTCCAAGTAAACACATTACCAATCCCTGCTGTGTCAAGCCGATGTGAGTCTTGACAAATCCTTTATGGGATTTTTGCTGAAAATGGTTAAAAAATGACCTGTGTGATTTTTGATTTTGTTAAATGGTTGAATGTGGGGAGAGTGGAAATATGTACAAATTTTTAGGAAGGGATGAGAGAATATAAATTGGTTTGTAACTTCTGCAAAGGAGATCAGAGGCTGCTTCTTTTTTTCCCTAATACCTTCTTTTTTTCCTTTCTGCACTTTTTCTTTCAACTTCTTCTTAATTTTGTTTTATATTATATTTCTTTTATTCATAAAAACAAACAAGCATGTGTGTGTGCATGTAATATGCACCTGTAATATGTTGACTTCTGTCTTCTAATTATTAATGGGTGATGGACTATGTTTCTACCAATCTCAAGTTTTATAGCTATAGCAATAAGATTTATATACCACTTCATAGTGCTTTCCAGCCCTTTTTAAGCAGTTTAAAGAGTCGGCATATTGCCCCCAACAATCTGGCTTTTCATTTTATCAACCTCTGAAGAATGGAAGGCTGAGTCAACCTTAAGATGGTCAGAACTGAATGCCTGGAGTGAGCAGTGAGTTCGTCTGCAATACATCATTCTAACCACCGTGCCACCACGGCTCTTTATCCTTTTCATTGTGCTTTTCACAAATTTTTGCAGGGGCCTTCTTAAACTCTCCAGCCTAATTCTATGACATATCTTCAGTAAAGGAAATACTGTATATATTCTCACATCTCAAAATAAATTCTATGCTTTTTTTCCACCTGAAAGAGAAAGACACAACAAAAAGCCAGATGTCCTAGCCATCTCCATTTATTGCCTTTGGCCACTCTACCAGCGGCCGGTCCTCCCTCTGGAATCCCTCCAGAATTCAATGTCGAGTTCTGTGGCTGTCTGAATCCACACCCCCAAACAAGGTGGCAGGCCACAAGTCACACAGGCTGCCTTGATCTAACCCAGCCTTAAACTGGTGTACCAATAATCTCTCTGGCCATCCTCTCACATTCCCTGCCAACTGCCGGAATTCCAGTACATATTCGACCACCGGCTGGCCATGCTGCCTGACCACCAACAGATCCCCTTCCACTTGTTGTATACTGGTATTATTCCCGAAGCGGTCTTGCAATGAAGAGAGGAATAGACCAATATCTCCGAGCTCCCCAGCATGATCACGGTATAGTCTAGCCACCCATTCAGCCGCCTCACCTTCCATGACTCCTGCCACAGCCATCACCATGGCCCATTGGGATGTATATTGCTTCCGTCTTCTGAATATATAGAGAAAAGTTTAGCTTAATTGCTGATAAGTTCTGATGTTAGAATATCTGATTCTAATGGTCAAAGAGAATGTTTCAGTGACAATCTCTTCTCCAGTACTAAGTGTAGTCCCTTTTATGATTCATCCTATCCTTTCAAACAGGCTCCTGCTAAATAACTTTTAATTTTTAATTCCCAACAATGCAGGTTTGTGATAATATTAATGGTCTAGAAATGTTTTTGCCTATGAAGTCTCCTCTCCCCCCGACATACATATGAGACAAAAATCAAGGAAAGGAATATCTTGGCACTTTGCCTATCAAAATTGTAAGATTCAGTACCTTATCTCATGAATAGCAGTCCAGATTGCAAGGCTAAAATGCCCACTTATTTTTGATGCTGTAATGGTGCACCTTCTCAGGCCACTGAACTGCCCAAATGGTTTCACTTATAGATTGGTGTAAATTAGACTGATTTCTGAAGTATTTCTCATGCATCATTGTGGTTCACAGTTAGATAAATTGTAATGAATAACTACTGTTGAATTAATTTTTTTGTTTGGATGATAAAAATCAGGCTACGAGACTGCCTTCTGCCACCGATAGCCTCCCACCGGCCAGTTCGCTCTCACAGAGAGGGACTCCTCAGGGTGCCGTCATCAAATTATGTCGACTGGCAACCCCCAGGGGGAAGGCCTTTTCTGTGAGGGCTCCTGCCCTCTGGAATGAATTGCCCCCGGAGATACATAAGATCCCTGACCTTCGTGCCTTTTGCCTCAAGACCCTGCTGTTCAAACAGGTGGGGCTGACCATCTAAATGAATTTTAATTAGGTATTTTAATTCTGGGTTTTTAAATTTAATTGGGCCAAATTGTTTAATAATTTTAAAATTTAAATTTATGTTGTTTGTGTGTTTTGTGTTTTTACCTTGGCTGTATACCGCCCTGAGTCCTTCGGGAGAAGGGCGGTATAGAAATATAATTAAATAAATAAATAACAGAAAGCAAATTATAGTAGGGGTAGTAAATTCATCAATTTAACTAGTATTTCAGTCCAATAGATATCTCATGCAGAATAAAGCTCACACACTCTGTATCAAATAAAACATCACATTATACATAAGCTGAACTGATGTTTGGGAAAACTGCCAAAAGACTGGGGAATTTTCTACTTGCAATAGCATGGCAGCCTCTTTCAAACCAACTATTAAGCAGCAGGAACACATATGCACTTCATCGCCTTTTCTATTACAAGGAGCTGACACATTAAGCTCTTTGGAATAGTATTCATATTTTATCAGCTGTCCCCATACTAGTTTTTTATTTATAACCTACCTTGACTTTTTTTTACTCATTCATAGTGCCAAATTTAGGAAGGAGACAATGCAAAGCCCTTTTAAGAAGAAAAGTCAGCCCATAAATTTCATTGTACTTTTTAGCCTTTACCAGCAGCTTTATAGATCTTGTCACATCATCAATTATTCTTAACTTTGCAGCAAGGCTCCACAACATGTAAGCCAGAAAATGATGTGGAACCTACTTTTTTATTAAAATTTATTAGACTACTTTTTGCCTCAAAAAGAATTCAGAAAGGGATAAACAAGATTTGGAAGAACAATAGGAAGTTATACTCAAATAATTTCAAGTCCCCAATTGCCAAAAAAAAAAAAAAAAAAAAAGATTACAATATAGAAGATAAAATATGGGGGTAATGAGCATTGGGAGATATGATGGGACAGAGGGTATGGGCTATTCTTGGAGAGTGCAGGAATGTTATATTGGTTTCACATTCTAGCTCTCTGATCTCAGTCCCTATCCAGTCAGCAGTGACCCACTTTCCAGATCTTTGCAGATTTTAAATGCCCAATTGGTCTGTAGTAAGGCCTTCCTCATCCATTATCTAATCATCAATAAGAGGGCCAACCTGGTACATGTTTTACAGAAACCTGGCTAGGACTGAATGTGAACCTTTCAGAGATATGCCCAGCTGAGCTTTAGGTATAGCATTGGCATCAGCATTGGACACGAGGTAGGGATGGTGGTGTAGTGATTGTCCCCCAGAAATACCTTATTGTAATGGAAGTGTGAATGATCTTGGAGAATGAGTGAAGCTGCTCAGAAAATAATCTGATAAAAAAAGGCAGGAGCCCCCAGGGGTTTAATGGTCAAAGAGTGAAATTTAAAAAGGACCTGTCCTAATTGATCAAGTAGATAAAAGTGGTGGCAGGAAATTTGTAATTTCAGACTTGCAAGATTCTGTTAATAAAATAAATTTAATTCATCTAGTCATGCTTCCTGGATTACTTGGAATCCAGGTAATCCAGGAAGCATGACTAAATGAACTAGGGCTGATGTTTATGGCTTTCAGGAGTTCTACCTCAGAGGTCATTGGTGTGAGACCTTGTTTGTTAAGGGGTTTGGGGGATAATTGGGATTGTTACTGTGGGATGGCATGATGCTTCTAGAACAGCACATGTTACATTTCTGTTGTGATGTTACCAAATGTATTGGTTGCCAGTTTGTTTCTGGGTCCAATTTAAGATTCTGGGATGTTTAAAGCCCTTCATGGCTTGGGGTCAGATCATCCGAGAGATTGCCTCTCCCTGATCAGAACTAGCTGCTTATCAGCTCCATCAGAAGAGGCATGCCATGGGTCCCATATCTCAGGAACTAACAAGCCCAAGTATGTCTGCCTTCTTTGCCATAGTACCTGCCTTATGAAATATTCTTACTCCTAAAGTAAGGTCAACTCAATTCCTAACTTTCCAGAAGTCCCTCAAGCTTTGTCTGGCTTTGTAATCAATCCTGAGGGTCTTGGAGGGCTGGTGAGATTTTGAAGTGGCTCTTTTTGTCTCTTCAGTATTATATACTTTTCAAAGTTAGTTAAGTGTTGAGGGAATCTGGCTTCCCCATTGAATTTAATGATCAGAAGGTTGCAAAAGCGATCATATGACTCCGGGACACTGCAATCATCATAAATATGAATCAGTTGCCAAGCACCTGAATTTTGATCATTTGACCATGGGGGATGCTGCAACAGTTGTAAGTGTGAAAAATGGTCATAACACATTTTTTCAGTGCCATTTTAGATCTGAATCTTCACTAAATGAAATCTTACAAGATGAGGACTACCTGTAATACTTTTAGCAATCATTAGTAAGGTGAATGATACTGTTCTGAAGCCCGTATCTCATAATATAATAGTTCATCAGAGTACCCAATTACAATCTGTGCTTTTTTGGTCCCATGATGAAGGCAAAATATCACACTTTATATCCCTCAATAAATGGGCATGATCATGTGCAGATTGTGCAGATCTAGTTTGGTATATGAGAAAGTGAGCTTGTATACTGCCCTGCATTTTAGGAATCATAACTCAGATATGAAAAGCCCCCCCGCCCCATTTATTACAAAACAAATGATGCACTGAATATTAGGTTATTTCCCAAGTTGCTTTGCTTTTCTCAAATTAATTCATTCATCTACTCCCCCCCATTTGATTGACTGTCTTTGATAAGAGACTTGGAGGAGACACAGATGTTTGAGGGAGGAAAGCTCCAAATTAATTAAAAATCCTAGGTGTGCCTTAGTTAATGTTAAATATTGTGTATCTCCTGAAAGGTCAAGTTGAATTACATCAGATTTGTGCTGGTGCAACACAGACTAAGACTTGGCATTTCTCCCTGGAATATATGAAATGTCAACAAACAGTATGAAAAATGATCAATGCTCTGAGAACATAGGTACTATAGGGTAAGCTATTTTACTTGAAGATAAAATTTGTTTAAGGAGAAGTTTATTCTAGAATCTGGAGGACTCAAAGATATACCTCCTGTAAAATGATGAGTGTTTGGAAACAATCTTATAGGATATTTTTCCTCTTCCAAAATATTCACTAATTTTATAATATCTATGTATTTAGTACAAGTAGTCCTTGACTTATTACAGTTCATTTAGTGCCCGTTCAAAGTTACAATGGCACTGAAAAAAGTGACGTATGACCATTTTTCAGAGTTATGACCTTTGTAGCACCACGTGATCATGTGATCAAAACTGAGATATTTGGCAACTGGTACATATTTATGACGGTTGCAGTGTCCCAGAGTCATGTAATCACTTTTTGTGACATTCTAACAAGCAAAATCAATGGGGTAGCCAGATTCACTTAACGACTGGGTTAGTAACTTATCAACTGCAGTGATTCACATAACAAATGTGACAAGAAAGGTCATAAAATGTGGCAAAATTCACATAACAAATCACTTAACAACAGAAATTTTAAGTTCAATTATGGTCATAAGTCTGGACTGTTTCTGAAATGAAACTGATACAGAAGAAAATATGAAATGTTACCTTCTCGCTGACTTCTAAAGAACAGATTGAAGCAGGGCTTAGTTCTTTTAGCTCAGTCATGTTTATCTCCACATCACAATGAATCTATGTGCCCAGATACATATGCATATTCATTATGATGTTCCATTTTTGGTTAAGAACATTCAAAGTGATGTGCAGTAAAAATAGATAATAAATTAAAGCCATGAAGTAAGAAAGAGAAGTATAGTTTAACTTTTTATGTTTAACTCCTAGCAACTGCCAGGGTTGGTCCCTACAATTTTTGGGGCAAAATATTTGGGATATGGTTTGCCTTTTTGCCTTCGTCCTATGGGTTAGAAGAAAGAATGACTAGCCCAATGGCTAATTCCCTAATTGGCTTCATGTTTCATGCCTAAAGTGGAACTTATAGTTTTCTAGTTTTTAGTCTGGTGCTTTAATCACTACACTAAAGTAGCTTTCTATTGTTAAAGCTAGTTTGCACCAAAAACATTCACTATACCACTCCATACTATTTTTGAATTCAGCAGCTTCTTATATTGTTTTTTGTTCTTTAAAGGGCTGTCTCAGATTTTTTTTCTTCCTGTCAATCCATGCATTCTTCCTTCATATATTTATTTTCTAATTAAATCTTCCTATATGACCAACCCATGTCAGTCTAGTTGTTTTATATAAGTTATTCACTTTTGCCATCAGTGCAAAGTTATTTACCAGTCATTTATTTATTTTTTTGTTCTTTTTTTGTTTACCACACCCGCTAGGTTACCAATTCCTACCTCATTTAAATTACATTTATATTTCTGCCCAACTCATTTTCTTTAAAAAGTTGGCAGAAGCCATTTTACCTCTTTCAACAAACACTTATTCCTCATAACAGACATCATACTGCACTATCTTCTACCTTTCTATCTTAAAAATTCTTCCATTTTTCTTCATACATTCCTCTAGTTTTTATTTTGTTTTATTTTTAGGCACTTAGGTATAATTTATAGTCTTTCATATCATTTTCTCTGTCAAATACAATTATGAGTCTTGATACATTAATTTACAGAATCATACTCCTTAAAGTATTGGTGTTGTATCAGATTGGGGCGACCTATAAAAAATAATGTATTCATTATAAATTATTTGGGTTCTCAGCCAATAATTGTTTGCTTTCAAAACCACACTCATGTTCAAAGGGTATTATAGGTAATAATCAGAGCCTTGAATTGTACCCAGAAGCCAATGCTACTCATGAAACATAGGGACAAAATAATATATCATGACATGCCTACCAGTGCCCACACAATTGCATCTAGGACCAGCTGTAGCTTTCAGTTAGTATTTAAGGCTAACAGCATGCAATCAAGTTGTAAATAATCAGAGTGTGAGTGAGTGTCTTCTTAAGAACCTCCTGATACAAACATGAAACAACTTC
Source organism: Masticophis lateralis (assembly GCA_030761175.1). Lineage (NCBI taxonomy): Eukaryota > Metazoa > Chordata > Lepidosauria > Squamata > Colubridae > Masticophis > Masticophis lateralis. Next base: position 36,906,802 of record JAUDYJ010000001.1, read on the forward strand.
TGTCTAGTGAAAAACATATGGGAAGGCCATAGCTGCCACCTTCGAGTAGATGCTGTAAGTCCAAGATGATTCCCCAATTGCACACCACTTATCTAGAATGTGAAATGCAAACCCATTAAGAGTTAATCTTGAAATATCTTCAGAACCAGGACCATAATAGAGATCACTATTTGGTTTTGTCAGGATTGAGTCTGAATCTATTCTTCCATATCGAATGTCAGCGTGCCAGAAAAAAACCCAACTCCAAGTAAAGACTCTGAAGCAAGCATTTTTCAAAGTTCTATTTACTAGAATAGGTAAACTGGCACTTCTGGGAAAACCTGAATCTGAGAGGTCCGGGTTTTCCTTCAGTAAATCAAAATCCCCCAAACTACCCCCACACTCCTCAATCGATCACATGCTCTAATTAACCACTGCCCCATCTTGAGACATCATTCCGAACACTCTTTCTCCAGATACAGGATCGCCCTGACCTTGACCGACAGGAAGAATGCTATTATGTCTACAGACAACCCCTCTATTAAATCCCCCTCCTACTTTCCCACACATGAGAAGGTGGCAGCATGCAAGCTTCCAGCCTAATATGGCTTCCAAAGCTGACATCCAGATCTTCACACCTTCCAGTCTTAGGAACACGAGCATATATTTCTATTATTACAAAGAACACCAAAACAGAAATGTAAATCACTAAACAAACCTCAAAGAAGAGTGTCATACAATAAAAAGCAGTTATTATTAAAATAAATTTTAAGGGCATAAATCCCTTTGAAAGTTTTGATAAAAAATCAACAATACCAAGCAAAATTAGGAAGCACAACATTTGGGTTCTTCATGATGGCATTCATCATCACCAAGTTGCTTATCTTGAATCATTGCATGCTTTTTTTCTGAAGAGAGACAACTTAATGTAATGATTAAGGCAAGAGAAATCAGGATATTTTGAGTTCTAGTCTCACCTCAGATACAACCCAACTCAATGGCCTTGACCCAGTCATTCTCTCTTAGCCTAGGAAGGAGGCAATGGCAGATCATCTCCAAAATCATGCCAAGAAAAATGCAGAAACTTGTCTAGGCACTTATCAGAAGTCAAAACTGATTTGAACTCCTCCTCACCCTGCAATTTTCCTGATTATCATTAAATTAGCTAATCTGACCTAACAATTGATTTAGTTTAGTTGAAAAGAACAACATTTACTTCTGCTACAATTGCTGATGATCATAACTGCAACATTCAGGAAGGGACATTATTATTCCTTGTAAATGTCCCCTTTGTACTGTCTACCTTAACATTTACCTATTGCTATCTTCCTAAAATGTGATACATAGGTTGCTTAGAAAAGTGGTAGTAATAATTGTATATTTCACGGTATTTGTTTCTAAAACAATTACAAAGATTATAAGAACTGTAATTTTTTTTTAAATTCAGAGTTTAAGTTTAAGAGACATTCAAAAACCTCTCTAGCAACTTCTGTGGAATTTAGCAGGCTTCATCCTGCTTCTCTTGCCTTCTTGCAAATGGTATTCCATTCTGATGAAAAACAAACAAAAAGATAAATAAATTAATGTTTTTCATGTTCTAGTCAATGGGGATTAGTGCTTTGTAGTTATGAGTTTTCCTTTGGACAGACTGAACTGTTTCATAGCTCTTTATAAAGCTGAGCCATACTGAGCCATACTGAGAAGCAACATTTGTAGTATTTTTCATTCACTTTTTCATTCATACTAATGAAAGAAAGAAAGTAAATTGGGTGGTTGGGATATGTGTCACATTACCATATCCCATCACAAATATTTATTCCTTTGTAATGATCCCTGATCTTACAATACTATAAAAAGAATAGATATGAGAAGATATTGATTGGGTAGATGCTTGCCTTCACATGATATGATTATTTTCTTTTAATTTAATTTTTAAGTCAGCAGAGTCTTAAAATTTCCTCTTAAAATTTAGAGGAAAAAGCAGCATCCTGCTTTTTCCTCTAAATTGGGCAAATCTGAAGTGCAACAAAGCTTGTGTACAGCATTAGATCCCATAAACCCTTGATTGTAAGTACCAGTTGCTAAGACTTTTTGATAATATATTCTACTCGTTGTGAAAGTAAAATAAATTTTGGAGAACTTTTTGCAGGAATGGTCACACTTCACAAATGTGAAGTTATAGGTAAGACCTAGAAGAAATGTCCAAGTTATATTTTTGAGAATTATCTATGTTGTAGGACTTTTTTTTTTTTATTCCTTCATATACTTAAACCCAATAGGAAAAACAAGCAAATGTAGACTGTGAACACTTAAACTTTTAAAAGTAAGAGATATGGGGATTTATATTTTAGAAAATAAGCAAAAATATCAGTTTTTGTAGCTCTTCTAAAAGCAGAAGTTAATTCCTCAGAAAAATAGTGATAATGAGGGCCTATTCAATTATATAATTACTACTAATAGCAATAATGCCATTAAGTAATACTGGGTTGTTATTTCACAGATGCATTTCCATTTGTGGAAGAGCCTTTGATCTAGTGGATACTTCTGTTGACAATTTGGGCCAATTCTCTTTTCTATTTCTATTCTCTCTTCCAATTTGCACAATATTTTACATCTCCCCCTTTGCAACTTGCTGGAACTACTAGAGGTTTGCCGAGTCTGCCTAGAAAGACAAATTAGTGAAAACTGCCTGTCCAGGTCTTTTATTAGCAGAAGAATCTACTAATTCAAAAGTTTTTATGTGAATGGAAGTGCATCATTTGGATTGAATTCATTTATTCAGCAGAAGCTGCGTGGTACTCTTGATAGAGCTATAATGAAATCCCTTCCCAAAATGAAACTTTCCCTTTAAAAAAATACTGAAAGTTCATTGTATCATATTTTGATTTCACTATTGATTGGGGAAAGTGAGCAATGCATTTTACATTAGAACTGTCAACGAGATAAAAAGGCAAATGGGTTAGTTTCAGCTCATGAAAATCAAGTTGCATATCAAAGGTTTGTTTGGCACATGTTACATTTCAAAGATGGGGCTTAGGAAATGTCTCTCTTTTTCTTCAGTCATAGGATCAGTGGTGAAATCCAAATGTTTTTACTACCGGTTCTGTGGGCGTGGTGTGGCTTGGTGGGCATGGCTTTGTGGGAGTGGCAGGGGAAGGATATTGCAAAATCTCCATTCCCACTCCACTCCAGGGGAAGGCTACTGCAAAATCCACATTCCCTCCCCACTCCTGGGGGAAGGATATTACAAAATCTCCATTCCCACTCCACTCTGGGGCCAGCCAGAGGTAGTATTTGCCGGTTCCCCTAATTGCTCAAAATTTCCACTACCAGTTCTCCAGAACCTATCAGAACCTTCTGGATTTCACCCCTGCATAGGATAGTGTTTCAGTCAGTACCAGCAGCTTGCTTGGACCTAATTCTGACTATTGACTGCTGCCATACACCCACATATATGCACACTGATGAAATAAAAAGGGTAAAGACTGAAAGGAAATGGCTGTAAAATGTGAAAATGTGCTCTGCAAATTTATCTTTTATTTATTTATTTATTTATTTATTTATTTATTTATTTATTTATTTATTTATTTATTTATGTGAACATTTGCAACCCTCATTCCTAAACAGGAAACCACAGCCAGTGCCCTGTATTACAGCACTGCAAAGACCTAAAACACGCATAAAAAGCTACTTTGAAAGCATAATAAGAGTAGCAAGATAAAGGACACTAAAATCTAATTTGAAAGGCAACAACAACAACCAGAATCATAGCTTTTGAAAAATTAAATGACAAAAAGAGATGAAAAACAAACATGAGAGCTATCTGGGGGGAGGAATCAAAGATAGTACATGCGATTGTGTAATTGAAGCCCACCAACTTTTACTTGAATAAAACATCAAGTTAAAATGAAGAAGCCACGAGCCGCATTTGGAATTTTTTTTGACTGCACGTGTCCCTGAGTACATGCTTCATTTCAAAGGTGGGGCTTAGGAAATATGGGATCATAAAAACAAGAGAGCAAAAATGGAATGTAACCAGTCTGGCCATATGTCCCTTACTAAGAATGTTTAATGGTCATAACCAAAACCTTGAACGTGGTTTAATTATTATATGTTGGTCTCTTCAGTTAAAATATGCAAATTTCTTCAAATATTTACAATACAGAATTCAAGAAATTCCAAATAAAAAAGAGAGAAAGGAAGGCAGGCAGGCAACAAACGAACACAGCAGCGTGTTTGCTTTGGTTTCCCGTGGTTAGCATTAATTTCTAAAGGACATGAATACTTCGGGCCAAAAGTTAAACAGAAAATGTACAGGGGGTGGATTAAAATGATTTTCTTTCCAAACTGGAAATCAAAACCATTTTGGGTATTAATGTTACTTTTATTGTGAGGATACAGGAATAGAATTTTGCATGTCAGAAAGCACTTCCCCCCTCACCTGCTTTATTTTCCAGAGAAGTATGGAAGATCCCATTTGAGAAGCTTTCTCTACCCCATCCCTCCCTTGGACTCGGGTTTCTCTTATCAGATCATCGTCCAGGCTGTGACTGTTTCTCATGTCTCTCATGTTTCTCACAGCCATTATTCATCCAAAAGATAAACAAATAGTCTGCTAGAATAGTCTGTTGTCATTTTAAAATTCAGATTTAGAATATGTGGTTAATGAACTGCTCTATAGAGAATATGCTGTGGGGAGGGGGGGCGCACTCTGGGAAATGTACATCTTTCCCCCTCCATCTTCCTCAGAACTAAAGAAAATCTCTCCAGAACCAATTCAGCCATCTTTCCCTACTAGGAGCTGCTCTTTAGAGTACTTGTATTCAGCAATCATATGAGAAATTAAATAGGTTCTCAATTCAGGGATAACAAAAAAGAAAAAAAACCCCAGGCAGTAGCTCTTGCTAGGTCATTCTTTTCTTCCTTATTGGTCTCTGCTGAATTTAATTGGCTTCATTAACACTGCAAAATGGTTTTCTCACAAAAGGGAACAAATAAAATGGTCAGAAAGTTCCCGTTAAAGTTTTAACTTGCACGTAAAATAATTACACAAATATGTATGTGTGAATTCTAATTTCTCTACCTGTGTATGCATCTTTTGTCATCTAAAACGTTGCCTTTTAAGATCTTAAAACCAACCATTTTTATAGACAGAATAATCTTTTTGCATTCAGCTAGGTTCATGTCAAGTCATTACTGTACATAAGTGTTCTTTCATAACTGCATACAATTTGTGCCAAATGATAGGAAAAGGATATTGGAAATATTTTGGATTTTAAAAGGTGATGCTATTTTATTAAATTTTGACTGAATAATTTGGAAGATTTGTATATGTACAATAGTATAGATAAGTCTTTTCCAATCTGAAAAGACCCAAGCTTCGATTGCAATTTCCATTAGTAACAGCAGCTCAATATAGCCCATTAACTTTGCCCAATTCGTACACTCCATATATTCTGAATGATAACAATCCTTTTTGAACAGGGACTAATTGAAGTCAAAGTTTTCTGAAGGATCAAAGGTTAGGGAAAACTGTTGTGACTAAAAGGCTGCTTACTTTAGAGTGGGATTGTCAAACTTCTGGACCGTGGGCCCAATGCGTTATGTCCCACACCCATTTTAACTAAGGGGAAAAAACTGTTTTTTCATATGATGCTGCCGTGATGATGTGAGCTTGATACCCCTCCTTTAGAGGCTACCTATCTTTTATACTGGTAGTCCTTGACTTTCAACCATTCATTCAATAATTACAGGGATGCTGAACAAAGAAACTTATGACCTGTGCCTTAAGTTACAGTTGTATAATGAAAATTTAAATTGCCTCCTGGAACGAGATTCCTCTCCAGGACCATCTGGATGACTCCCTTTCTGCTGGTATTTCAAATGGGCTTGAAGGCCTGTTCTTTTCCCAGAACTTTAGTGAGTGTGTATGAGAATGAAGCCTCCTTGGATGGTCTGGATGTACTTTTTTAATTATTCCAGTTCCAGTTTCGGCAACCTTGTTGTTTTTATTTGTCATTTTTTGTTATTTTTTTTTTTTTAAAAATGATTTTACTTGTGAGCTGACCAGAATTTATAAATAAATAAACAAGAGTTGCTCTTAACTTATCCATGTTCACTTTTGTTATTCACTGCACTTTTTTTCCATACACAATTTGATTACAGATCAAACATGCAACCATTTGCCTTCTCCCATCATCTGCCAATATGCCAGTTCTCCAGGATTTTCTAAAGTTATATAAAAAATGTGGCCAAGCCACTTGCAAATACTTTCAGTATCCCAGAATTCAGTTAAACTAGTTCTGGATACTTAAATCACCAAAGTAAATAGGATTCTCTGACCTTTATGTACATCAATCTTAAACTTCAATTTTAAAATAATTTATTTCCAAGAAAAGCTGCTTGGAAGTGGGATAAAACATTTTCATGAACCCTACAGCACTTTTCTGAGCAGTGCTATATTGCTGTCTGCTCTGATCCCAGTACTTGCTATCTTATGTATCTCTTGCTAAATCATTAAGATCAGTGAAACTGTCATAATATATTATTATTTCTCCTTTTCTTTCAGTCTGTATTTTTCTGTCTGCACCCTTTAACCTTTTGATTATACTTGTTAATCCTTTGTCTATTTCATTTCCTAATTCCTACAAAGAAAAAAACCTCGGTATTTGCTTCATTTCGCTTTTCAGAAAGAATGTTCAATCAAGAGGGAAGTTGGAAATTTTCCATTTTGTGACCCTTGAGCCTAATTAAATGTATGGTATCCTTTCTTATAACACCCACTACCCACCCATCACCTCAGCTGCCTTATCATAGTGGTGAGATATTCCTTAGAAGAATGAACAAAGTGTGCCAGGAGTATAAAATCCAACCAGGGTCCTCCCGGCTGCCCAGCTAAAGCAAGATGACATTATATTGGACAGCAGCAATACAGAAAAATGCTGAATGTGAATGATAACTTTAGTGAAATGGCAAAGACATTATTCCATACTGCATGAGAAAAGGCAGTTGTAAATCATTCCTGCATTTTACCAAGGAAATCACGTGGACAGACAAGATAAAGTGACTGATGATGTAGTGCTAGATGATGGATCCGCAAGTCAAATGCACTCAACGTGCCACTGAGAAAGAGCTGAGGACATTTTGGCATACTAATAGTGTTTTTGATACAGTTAGATTAAAGTTCTTGAAATGTTTAGTTGTTCTGTTGCCATACAGAAAAAGAAAACCCAAAGATGCAAGGACAGAATCAGAGTGAGAGTATGAATCATAAAAACCATGAACAGGAGACAGATCAATGCAATGAAAGTTGAATTAACTACACATTGATACCTTAAGCCAATTTTTGTAAGGATTAGGGTTAAATTTGGTGACTTTGTCCTGGAGTGCAAATAAATGAATCAATAAGTAAAAAGAAAAAAATCAAACGAAACTACTTTCAGCCATTAGATCATACTGTTTACTAGTTTGAAGATGAAAAACAAAACAGAACTGCATTGCTTTCACAGTCAGGAAAGAAATAGCAAGGCTAATACGTGGGTAAAATACAATTGATAACCACATACGGTAATATCAAATAGACTTTGCAGACAACTCTTTCGTATAATGATTACCCAAGTTTATACTCCAACCATTGATGCAGAAAGAAAGAAGACTGACAAGTTTTATGGCCAAGTTCAATCTGAAATTGACAATGCATACAAGCAAAATGTACTGCTTGTTGGAGACTAAAATGACAATATTTGAAATATTAAGGAAGAAAATGTATGGTCTAGGAAACAAAAGTGTAGCATGAGAACAACTTAGCAGTTTCTATCGGTGCCAATTTTTTCATTGTTAACACAGTCATCTAACAAATAAAATGATGCCTATATATATTTGGACATTGTCAGATGGAGGATACAGAAATCAAACTGACTATAATATTGGTACAGTGAGGTAGAAGTGTTTCTATTACAACAGAAAACATGTAGAAAAGATCATGAATTTCTCATTTGCAAGTTGGTCAAATTGAGTTAGAAGAACAAAGCCAAGTAGTTTTTATAATAAAATATTATATGGTACCAGTTTGATATAATAGTTAAGACATATGGGTAGAAACTTGGAGATTGTGAGTTCTAGTCCCACCTGAGGCACAAAGTCTAACATAGTCACATGCTGAGATGGGTGGCTATACAAATCAATCAATCAATCAATGCCACAATGAAATAAAGACTTTGAGCTAATCTAAGACAGAAGGAGACAATGGCAAACCACTTCTGAAAAACCACTTCTGAAAAACTTTGCCAGGAAAAATGAAGGGACTTGTCCAGGAAGTCTCTGAGAACTGGAGACTAGAGGAATTACTAAATCCTGAAGCTCACTGATAGAGAACCAGAGCAACTATGGGATGAAATCAAACAAATTCTTAATGATGAATGTGAAAAGTAACTGTCATAGGTTAAGAAGCAGAAGAAAGCCAACTGAATAATAAAATAAATGGGACAAATTGCCAAGAAGAGAAGAATAGATAAAGCCAAGAAGGATGAAAACTCAGAAAGGATCTTCATCAAGAATTTCCAGGAGCTTTTAGAAGAGTTAAGAAGTAGCATTATGGCATCTATAATGACATTGAAGATAGAAATGGACATAAAATAAAGAAAGTCTTCTAAAAGATCTTAAAACTCAGAAAGAACTTCCAACCACCTGATTTTAACTTTTTATATTTTAACTGTATATGTAACTGTAAGCTTCCCAGAGTTACCCTATGGTTAGATGAGCAGCAGGGGTGAAATGCTCCCAGTTCGGATCGGATCGCCTGATCTGGTAGCGTTGAAGGCGGGGGGTTCGGAGAACTGGTAGCAAAAATTCCTGCCCCCCCCCCCAATGCCCAGCTGAACCACACAATCATCAGAGGCTTTTGTTTTGTTTTGTTTTTAAAAGCATTTTTTCTACAACCTCTTCAGCTGAAAAATGCTTTTAAAAGTAAAAAAAAAGCCTCTGATGATTGCACGGCTCAGTTGGGATCATCAGAGGCTTTTAAAAGCATTTTTTCTACAACCTCTTCAGGTTGTAGAATGCTTAAAAATGCTTTTAAGAGCCTCTGACGATCCAAGCTGAGTTGCTTGATCGGCAGAGGTTTTTTTTTTCTTTTAAATACCTCTGATGATCCAAGCAGAGTTGCCTGATCTCCAGAAGCTTTTTTTCTTTTAAAAAACTCTGACAATCAGCTGAGTTGCCTGATTGGCAGAGGCTTTTAAAAGAAAAAAAGCCGCTGCCAGTCAGGCAACTCAGCTGGGATTGTCAGAGCCTTTTGAAAGCATTTTTTACAACTTCTTTGTCAAAGAGGTTGTAGAAAAAATGGTTTTAAAAGTTTTTTTTTTAAATTGGCCACGCCCACCCAGTCACATTACCCTTCCCCCCACCCCCAAGCCATGCCCACAGAACTGGTACTAACAAATTTTGGATTTCACCACTGATGAGCAGCCAATACATTTTATAAATAAATAAATACTGCAAAATGCTAAAGGGCAGCAATACACAGATAGTAATTGATTTTTAAAAAATCCAACAAAGGTGAAAGGATTACACTTAACTATTGAGAAATCAACACGCAAGATACCTTAGAAGCTATTTTTATTTACAGGTACAAGAACTTTTAGTATAGAAGATAGATCATCACCCTAGTCTATCATTATTGCAACCATTTTCTGGTTGGAAAACTAGCCAAATCATGACATAGCTGCAAAAATAAGGCAAGCAACAGAAGAAGAATCAATAAAGGTTCTAATTAAATTATTACATGTAGCAAATCTAGTAAACCTAGAATGAAGACAAACTTTTTATATAAGTAATACTTTTGATGTTTTCCCAATAAATTCAAAAATACTTGTTTATATGGTAGTTAAGAGATGGGAAATACAGAGCATTTGTTGTATTTTAAGAGATGGTGATAAGTTACCAAATTCTTTTTATTGTTTTGTTACTTCTTTATATTTTTCTTACTTCTTATTTTTCTAGTCTTTTTCTTTTTTCTTTTCTTTTTATATTTTTTGTACCTTGTATTAGTTTTTATTTTTCTAATTATAATCTTTGATAAAATTATTCTTTTAAAAATATCGGGTGGATAAATCTCAAAAAGTATACTATTTATAAGGTTAATCTTTCTGTTAAATAAGCATATCTCCCATTCTCTTGTTTTCACTCTGTATGTGTGTGTGCATGGAATTATATATATGGAATTATATATAAAATTTCTTGGTAATATATATCTGTCTGTCTATTTGTCTCTTTCTCAGCTCTCTATCACTTATCATCTACCTTCTTAGAATAGGTGAGAGAGAGAGCGAAAATGTTTTATATTGTGGTAAACATAGTGAATATTTAATCACCAGAAAGATTTTCTGAAAAAAATAACATTATGTGATCTTGTATTTTCAAGATACATGGAAGGTGGGTGTGATACTTAAACTGCTGAATCTCCATATTGCGCCAAATCAACTGAGATAAGGGGCTGAAAGAAAATTTGTGAGGGAACTTTTCAAAGTCTAATATTTAGTGAATCTTTGATCATTTCTTACAAACTGGATGACTCTCTCAAAAGGTTCCACCCAAGTGGCTGGTTTTTTGTGGTTACTTAGCAACATACACAAAGATCATCAAATCTTTCAATCCTTTAAATTCATTTCCTGAGGACACCATCTTTACTCTTGTATTGCCTAGCATATTATCAATAGATCTCTCTTTCTGAAGGAAAGAAGGTGGCATCAAATACCATCTTTAAAAAAACAACAAGTGTTTGTTTCTGTTTGGAAACCAGTATTGGACTTCTTGTTTGAAAAAGAAAAAAAATGAAATTCTGACTTTGCGGTTTGATTACTGGAACTGTAATCTAGTAATTAGATTAAATTCTAAAACAAGAGAAGCACAAAGAATGAAAGAAATGATCAAAACATGAGATGGAAATGACATATCCATCTAAGTTTGTGCCTTCAGTCCTGACAGCTTTGACCAGCATTGGATGAACAGCACAAATCTCCTTTCAATAAGATTAAGAGAATGCTAAGTGTGCATGCTCCTTTCTGAATGGCACATTGGACATATTGTACTGCATTCCAGCAAGATGGCTTTTAAAAACAGCTTCATTATGCTCTGTTAAGACAGAGCTATGGCTATAGGCAAAATCCTGGCTGAGATGGATCACTGAACTGATATGATATGGCAATTCCTGTGTTTTCTGTGCTTACAGAGAAGCTAAGATTTTAACCATGCATAGAGGTTTCACAGCTGGATGGAAGACATCCCTTTTTTTTTTTTTTTTTGTTATGCCAAAGAGTGGGGAACATGCATTTTAACCAGACTTGGCTGGCATTAATCAATGAGGTGACTATATGTGTGATACGATCCTGACTGGAAAATATTTTGGAAGCTAGTGTCAAAAAGCAGTGTTTGAATGTATTAAACCATTAAAGTAGCTCAGCAGGCTTAAGTTAAATACTAAACTGGCACAACATGATCTAGAATCTAAAATCTAATTCAATTTTTAAAGGGTAAATGGCACCAGGAGGAAAAATATGAATGAATTACAAGAGCATTTACATCAATAATTCCTGGTTTCAAAATAGCAGATATGATCAGGTGATCCCAATTTCCTCCTTTTTGTGCAATTCCTTGCAGTTATTCTTCTTTATATGTTCACTGAACCTACAAGTTAAAATTGCAAGCAGTAGCTAATACAATTTTGTAGGAATTTTGAAGTTCACCAACTTCCAAATTTTGTGATCAGAAAATTGCAGCTTTATATGAAATTATGTATTATGCTTTTTTAGAGCTTTCTCAAAGAGGCCACATAGTTTTCACTGAACTATCCAACTGTATTTTCAAAACCCTTTTCCTCATCAGTGATGGCCACTTCACATCCCTTCAATGTATAGGTGCATCAGTTTATATTTGCTTATCAGGGGTGGGTTTCAAATTTTATTACTACCAGTTCTGTGGATGTGGCTTGGTGGGCATGGCATGGCTTGGTGGGCGTGGCAAGGGAAGGATACTGTACAATCTGCATTACCACCCCACTCCAGGGGAAGGATAGTATAAAATCCCCATTTCCTCCTGATCAGCTGGGACTTGGGAGGCAGAGAATAGATGGGAGTGGGGCCAGTCAGAATTTTTACTGTCAGTTCTCCGAACTATTCAAAATTTCCACTACCGGTTCTCCAGAACTGGTCAGAACCTGCTGAAACCCACCTCTGTTGCTTATACTGAACAGAATAAGGCACTGAAATTCACATTCTGCTTGGAATTTTTTTAAAAAAAAAAAGGGGGGGGGGAAATGGTAGTATCAGAGTGTCCTTAAGAGAAAATGAAGCTTAGATCCAAGTCAAAGATATGAAACAGTCTTCAACAGGGGCATTTACAACTTTTCCTAAATTAAGAAAATAAATAGTTTTACTGCATTCCATATACAGACAAAGTTAACCAAAACAACATTGTATTCAAATGTGGCACAATGAACATCTTGTCTGTCTTAAACACTCTATTGTGCATTTTTTTTTTACTTTTTGCATATTCACATATGTACCAATATTTAGTTTTAATTGAAAATAATACCTGGTTTTTTTCTATTATAGCATACATTTTGAATTATTTAGAAATATTTAATGCAGGATGGAGCTGTAATTCAAATTAGCTCTCATGTGTCTTCATTCCTTTTTAATTAAAAGTAATGAGGCTATTGATTCAAAGTGCATAACCCAGGCTTTTTCTTAAAACAAACCTATACATGATAAATATGTTTGTCAAGGGCAAGACCATAAAGCAAAGCTCTCTAATGTAAATGATAATTGTTGCAATAAAAACAGTGCTTGTTAGGCATTTATACCATGTACTCAAACTATGGCTGATGTTTAATGTGGCTTTCTTACAGATCAAATTCTAAGTACTCATTTCATTTTCATGCTAAATTATTCAGTCATTCCTGGTTTTTTTCCACATAAACATAAATTCATTTTTCCTGGGATCTTTGCTCTATAAAAAGGAAACTTAAATTTTCTTTATATATAAAAAAACTAATCTGAAGGAGTGGGGGATTGGAGCAAATTTACCATGAAGATTTTTTGTATGCATTTATGGAATGGATTCTTTCTTTTAGTTTCTTTAACTATTCAAAGAAAGGTGTAACTTTATTCTAATGGTGCGAAGAAGGATGTAGAATTGGAATGCTGATACCTAAGTAGCTGTTCCACCCTTACATGACACATTATAAATAGCTATTGAAACTAAGGACCATTCTTGAACTAATTCCAGAGACCATAATTTAATGGAGCTCTTGTGTCTCATGCAGAAAGCCCAAACTTTCAATGAAGCATGCTTCAGAAGCGCAAAGAAGACAGGAATAAAAGGAATTAAGAAGACCCCAGGTAGATCAGAAACAACTATATGGAAGACAAATAAATTTACATAAAAGAAATCTTAATGAGGCATGGGGTGAATCGAAACAGAACATAAGGGGCAAAAATCACAATTAGAAGGGAAAAAAATTAAAGTACTTAGAAGAGATTCATAAACCCAATCCAGGTCAATAAGCATTGAAAGAGTTAAATAACAAATTTATTGGAAAATTGCAGAACTTGAAAAGAAGATAAAATATGTAAAATCTTTTGAAAATGTACACAAAGTAGAGAAGCTTATGGCATATCAAATTAGAAAAGAGAAATAAAGAAGGATGATTACAGCAATAGAGAAAGAGGGGAAAAATATACAAAATCAGTAATAATCGAAGAACGTGCAAAATTTGTAAAGGAATTATATTCAAAACACAAAATGGACAAGGAAAATTTCAAAACATAAATGAAAAATTAAGAGCCTAAAGAATTTATTGAACATTGACAAGTATTAAGGGAATTTATAATAATTTAAAAATTAAATTTGGTAAAGTGCCAGGCCCAGCAAGCTGATTGATCGATATTACAAAAAGCTAGGAGAGGATCTAATGGAACCACTTCTGAAGATGATGAATGAAATTCAAATAACAAAAACTATCAAATGCATAGGAAGAGGCATATATAATATTCATAAACAAAGAAGAGAGTGAACTGAAGAATCCCCAGTCATATAGATCAACTTGTCTACTGTATATCGAATACAGATATTCACTATTATATTAGCTGAACATATGAGGAAGTCCATTATCAAAATTACACTCACAGGAATAAACAGGGTACAATAGATTTATCATGCAGTAACAATTCATCAATATCAAGAAAAATAAGGCCTCGATAATATTTCTAGATATGGAAAAAGCCTTTGACAATTTGGAATGGACTCTTTATATATATATATGTAAACAAGTGTTCTGAAATAAAGGGAATCCCAGACAAGAATTCAAAATCTGGTGGAAAGCTTACAGTATATCATGAGCTGTGGGGCACAATGGATTGCAGGCTAATTCTGCTCACTGCCAGTGGTTTGATTCTGACTGGCTCAAGGTTGATTCAGCCTTCCATCCTTCTGTGATCAATAAAATGAGGACTCAGATTGTTGGGGCAATATGCTGACTCTGTAAACCTCTTAGAAGCAGTATATACTGTAAGTCTAAATGCTATTGCTATTACAAACAGCAAAGGTTACAGTGAATGGAACACTTGCTACAAGCTTTTCAGTTAGCAAAAGGTCAGGCAAGGGTTCCACTGTATCCTTTAGAATTTTGTAATTGCTCTGATCTTGGCCAACAAGATCTGAAAAGTTAACCAGATAACTGGAATCAAAATTCAAGGTGAGGAACACAAGGTGAAATGTTACACAGAAACCACAAAGCTCTATACAACAGGTGATTAAAATAATCAGAGATTGTGGTTGCTTTTCCAGATACAAAACAAAGATAATAATGAGGAATTTAATTGAGGAAGAAACTTTTGTCAAAAAAGAGACTGCTTGTGAAATAACAAGACATCCAATGAAATGTATTTAGGTTGTTACATTTCAAAACAATTGCAACAAAATAGGGAAAGAAAGAACACCAGTTCTTGAAAGGCAGAGAAAATTAAAACTTTCCTGGTTAGAATTTGGGATGACAATAAAAATAATCCAAAATAAATGTTGTTGGTCTAATTCAAATGCCAGATTAAAAAATTTTAGGATTAACAAAGAATAAATAATAAATTTACATAAATTGAGAAAAAAAAAGAAGGCTCAGATTAAAAAATTGAAAGACTTAAAAAGAGAGTTGGACAAACTTTTCCAAAACTCAGATTATATTATAGAGCAAGCAGTTTATCACGGATAACAGAATGGATAAACTTTCCCATAACAATCAACTATAGAAGGACAAGCCTTAGCCAATGGACTTCAGAGATACATGAGTTTAAGCAAACAAAATAAGGAAAACCTTTTTATAGCTATATTTGCATTTCAACTCTCACTTTAAACTTTATTTTATGTATATACTTCTTTTTGTTTCTTTTCCTTTTTTTGTTTTATATCTAATTAATAAAAATAAAATTGGGGAAAGAAAAGAAAGAATGTCTAAACTGTTTGGATCCAATCTAGTAGCTTTATCTATTTTTAAAAATGTTCATTTAATTCCATATTCACTTTCTGTCTTCTACATTCTTGCATAGAAATGCTGTCATGATTTTTTAAAAAAGTTATTCCAGATAATCTTGCTATCTTCTTTTTTTAATCCGTCTTTTTTATGTCTCTTCTTTCCAATCATGCTTACAGACCCAGAGGTCTCAGTTTTTGGGGGATGTTTCCTTTTACAAAGAAACTTAAAGAGAAACACAAACATTCGGGGGGAAGCATTTACACTGAGAGATTTCTATAATTTTGTGCATGCAGGAAGTGTTCAGTGAAATGCCAAGTTATTATAAAGAAAATACAATAATATCACTCAGTCTCTAAAAGTTCTAAAGGGTCATTGGTAAAATAACAAGAAATCTCTTTTTTAGAAATCGTAGAAAAGTAATATGGATAAGAAAAGGAAAGATAATGGATGGCCATCTTTGTACTGTTTAGAGAAACTTATGATTGCAGTTTACATAGAGATGACAAAGTTATAAAATAGCAAAATATGCCAGTGCAATGTTTTCACTACCACCTCATTATTACGACCAAGTAAGGAATTTACCTACTGACCAAAAAATCTCACACAAACTTATAGAAGGGACAGCAATGCTACAATATATAGCTTCTATAGTCTAAGTCTATCTGATGGCTTCATTACAAGAGGCAGGGGATTTGTTGTGCCTTGGCACCAAAAAGGTTAACCAGTGATGGTTAACCTTTTTGGTGCCAAGTGCCCAAAGCACACGTGTGCGCGCGTGAATGCATGTGTGTGTGCCAGAACCCCCAAAATGCAATATGATGTGCCCTGCCCCTCCATGCACATATGTCCCCTGCACATGTGGGGGCCTTTGTGCATGTGCCCCCTGCACATGTGCCCCACCCCCATGCCCCCATTTGGTGCAGGAGGCTTTCCAGGCCCAAAATGAGGCATGCCCCCACCTGTTTTGGGCCTGGAAAGCTTCCTGCACCAACCTGTGCCTCCCTGCATGTGCCCCCCAGATGCATGTGTGGCAGAGACTGAAAGACCAGCTGGCTGGCAGAAGGCAATGGAACTGGGCTGGGGTGACACCTGGCATGCCTGCAGAGAGGGCTCTGTGTGCCACCACACAGCTTGGTGTGGCTTTGTCCTAAAACATTGCTTCTGCAGACACAAGCTGCACTTGGAAGCTGGATGGAAAAAAACAACCTAAGGAATTTATCCTAAGGCCTGATTTTTTTCCAAGCTTTAAGCTTTGCATCAGCCTTACACCTTCTATATCTTTAAAAAACAAATCCTCTGTGAAGGATCCTACATTGAGCAGGGGATTGGACTAGATTAAAACAACACATCCTTGGTGGTTAGTAAGATTCAACAGAGACTTCATTTCCTTAAGAGTCCTGCAGAAAAAATCGGGCGGAACAACGGCTGATGACTTCTTTCTATCAGTCCATGATAGAAAGTGTCCTCACATACTGTATAACAGTATGGTACACTGGTTTAACAGCTGCAGACAGGAAGGCACTACAGAGAGTGATCAATTCGGCACAAGAAACCATTGGTTGCCCTCTAACACCACTGGATGACATTGCCAGGTCTTGCTATTTCAGCAGAGTAAGGAAGATACTTTGGGATGATTCACACCCTGGCCAGTGTCTCTTTTCACTCCATTGGGCAGAAGACATCAAAGTATAGCCAGTCAGATGAACAGGTTTAAAAACAGCTTCTACCCATGGGCTGTCAGACTCCTAAACACAATCATAATCACTCCACATACATATGGGAACGTATGACTAGTTTTTTTCCCCCAATTACTGTATAAGGATTATTCTCTATACCCGTGATGGTGAACCTATGGCACGCATGCCACAGGTAGCACGTGTAGCCATATCAGTGGGCACGCCAGCTCAGCTCTGGCATGCATGTGTGTGCCAGCCAGCTGATTTTCGGGCCTTCTGGGCCCACCAGAAGTAGGGAAACAGGCTGTTTCCTACCTCTGGAGGGCCTGGGGGGGGCGTGGAGAAGGCCCGTTTTTCTTTCTCACCTGGCTCCAGATCCTCTCTGTGCATCTGCGGAGGGTGAAAACAGCCTTTCCCACTCCCTTGGAGGCTCTCCAAAGACCTGAAACAGCCCATTTCCCAACTCCCGGTGGGACAGGAAGTGACCTTTTTTGCTGTCCCCAACATCCAGAGCCTCTGTAGGAGTCTCTAGAAAATAATAAATATAAAAATATCATAAATACCATTGACTGGTGCGAATGGTTGATACGGGCTGCTGCCAGCATCCTAGGTATCAACCAGGTATCTTCTTAAAATATATGATGTTCCAAGTAGCACAGTTTTTGCGGTTCCACTGGTGTTATTGCAGGAAGCTGCAATTTCTTGGTGTCTTTTGTAAAATTCTTGGACATGGTACCAAGTGCCCTGATGACAATGGGTATCATGGTTTCTTCCATAGCCTTGTAGTTTCAATGGCCAGGTCGTGATATTTTGTGATTTTTCCAGTTCTTTTTCTTTAACTCTGGATGATGATGATGATGATGATGATGATGATTTTACCTGTAAGATTCCTTCCAACTGTATATGATTCTAGATTGGAGTCTTCTCGGTCAAATCTTGGGAGCAGCTTTCTCCATTGAATTTGGGAATCGGACTTGCAAGCAATATGTTTTTCAAAGTTGAAATTTGGCATAAGAATGTGTGATTCAGTCTAAAATTGGTGTGGTTTTATGTCCTATTTCTTGACATCATTATATTTGTTATCAAAACATGTCATTCACCATTTCTCTTAGTATGGTTTTTTTGAAAGCATAATTATGTTCGCCAAATACCTATCCCTGTCATGTACTGATGCATACCTTTTGTAAACTATTTTCCTCCCCATATCTAGTCTTCAATTTAATGTTTGATATGTTTTCCATGTTCCTCCTCCCATCATTCTACATATTTTAAAGGAAGAATGCTAGACACTAGAGGGCTTCTAGTATGACCATGATATTCCATTTTGGCAGATTGCACATTTCTTTCCCTTGAAATCCATGGCAGATTACTTTACGCGTCCCTAGATTACAGTTTTGTTTCCTTTCTCAAAATGATCACAAAAACAACTGTTGATGAGAGCACTATTCATTCCCTGGCATTAGTCAGTTATAAAATGATATTTCTCAGCATTTCTTATTCCAGCATAGAGTCAGAATAAAAAACCAACAGAGGGGAGGGAAGAAAGAACATTTATTTATTTATTTATTTATTTATTTATTTATTTATTTATTTATTTATTATTTAGTCGAGTACATATTAGATAATATATATAAGTATAAGCATGAATTGAATACATAAAATGAGTACAATTAAAGGGAACATTAGGACAGTGATGGTAGGCATGCTGGTGCTCTTATGTACGCCCCTTCCTTTCTTTCATTCCATCTCTCCCTCTGTCTTGTTATGAAGGGAAGGTGGGAGGCAGGAGGAATTATTTTTATATCCAGGGCATCAGAGAGGAGAATGAAGGCTGATTCCTTCTAAAATGGAGAATATAATATTGGCTCCAAGTTGAGGTAAATCATTAAATGACCAAGGAGATTTGTGCTTGTGAATAAATGCTAATTTAAACAACTTCACATAAAAAGTTAGCTGTAAGGAGAACAATTTTGCAATCCCAATACCTTCCTTTAAAATGTATTTCCTTATTACAAGTACACTATAAAGGAAAAGATTCCTCAGCGATTGCAACCTGGATTCAGAACATCTAATTTACACTATTTTGTTCAAGGTACTTTCTGTATTTTTTTGTTGACATCTAGCAGGTATCTGGATTGGTATCTTGATCTACCAGCTATGGTAACTCTAATGCAGGGGTGTCAAACTCAAGGCCTGGGAGTTGGAGCTGGTCCATGGAGCCACTCTGGAAATAGCAAAGGACTGACCCGTGGAAACGGAGCTCGGGTAGGCTGCATGCTGGCAGAGGGTTGGAGGAGGCTGTAGCAACTGAAAATGGAGCTCAGGAGCCTGTTTTCTCTGGCAGAGCACTTGGGCCACCACATGCGCCCCCGACACAAGTGAAGTGAAACTAGCCATGTCCATTCCAGCCGCTCAAGGTGAAACATAACCCTGATGTGGCCCTCAATGATACCCCTGATCTAATGTAATAAACACAATAAATAATAAAACAATATCTTGGTTTTTTTAACGGCCAAGTCCTCATCTTTATTTAATTATTTAATTTGAAGCTATATTGACATTCTCTTATTAAATAATGTACAAGAATATGCCCTAAGAGTTCGATGTTATATTTAAAATGTTAAAAGAAAATCAAATCATATGGTTTTTTTAAAAAAAAGTCAGCTATATATATTGTCCAAAAATGAATGATCTCCTCTCACTGATAAGTCTGCATGTTTTGAATGAAGGTCTTTTTACTGCTGCTAGAACTTGCCACTACAGAAGAGACAGTGGTGGTGATCATGCTGTTTCCTGTAATGTAAATGCAATATCAATGCCCTCCAGAAGCTAATATTCATGAGAGATTTTCAAGAAAGAGGAGCTGACAACTAGTGTGATCATCACAAGCTTTATTAAAGGTAAATACATAAAGGAGTAGACATACATGTATGCAATATTCTGCCATGGTATGTCAGTGTTGTGGCCCATCAGCTTCCAGCAGAACTGGCGGCAGACTCGGATGATGAGGTGGTTGGGGGAGAACTTGGGCCAGTTCTGGAGCCTGGGGAAAGCTCTGTTGGATGCTCAGCATCGGACACAGAGATAGAGCCAGGGCCGTCCAGCATTTCCCAGCCACCAGAGAGGCAGCTGCCTTTGGAGTCAGAGATGAGTGAGGAGGAGGAACTGCTGGGGCCTGTACCCACAGAGCAGATAGGACAGGTGAACAACGGAGGACAATGAGTTGACTTGGGAAGCAAAACAAACATGGACACTGAATGGCCCCTCTCTGGCTGGGGAATAAATAGGAGGAAAAGGGACGGGTGGTTGTAGCAGACAACAGTTCGCATTTCTAGAAAGATTGCACAATGTGTGTTTTGTGCAACTAAGACTGTCTTGCCAGAACTGAAATTTGTCTATTTCTCTGACTTAATTTTCAGCCTTCCAGCTGGGAGATCACAGCTTTACATTTATCTTAATGAGCTAATAAATCCGTGATGAAGAACCTATGGCATGCTTGTCAGAGGTGGCACACAGAACCCTTTCTGTGGGCATGCATGCCA
Source organism: Masticophis lateralis (assembly GCA_030761175.1). Lineage (NCBI taxonomy): Eukaryota > Metazoa > Chordata > Lepidosauria > Squamata > Colubridae > Masticophis > Masticophis lateralis. The sequence goes on from JAUDYJ010000001.1 coordinate 36,927,522, forward strand.
TCACCAGCTGCTCTTCTGGTTTACCATGCCAGCCAGTTGTTCTTTGCATGCACTGAAGCACAGGAAACCCGAAGACCAGCTGGCCAATGTGCATGCATGTGCTGGTCACCTGGTCTTATGGTTTCCGGTGCACATGGTCTTTGGGTTTCCAGTGCACCGGCACACGCATGCATGCCAGCCAGCTGGTGTTTGGCTTTCTGGTACTCCAGCGTGAGTGAAGAGCATCTGACCAGCACACATGTGGGTGCTGGAAACCCAAATACCAGGTGGTCTTTGGGTTTTCGGCACTCTGTCATGCATGCATGCATCTGAGCATGTTCCGGTTTGGGTACTTGGTGCCAAAAAGGTTTGCCATCACTGTGATAAGGACTACTGCTTCAGTTAACTCTTTGTTGGACTCTTGCCTGGACTTTTTGTTGATGAATGCAGTTAATTCCCAATGCGTAATTAAAGAGGGGTTTTTCTTTGAGGGGAATCTGTTTCTTGCTTCTGTGAAGGCTGGGTCAGAACAGTCAGTGCCAGGTGGCAGGTTTGTATAGTTTGTAAAGCTTTTATACCCAACATACTGTGCATTAATTAATCATGGGTGCAAACAAACTGTCAATTAAATTAACATCAACCTGTGAAATTCCTCCCCCATTCAGTATCTCTGCACCTGGAATTACCCCCATCTACATTCCCAGGCCATGGTGTGCATCTACTATTTTTCATGCTAAAAACCAGGGGTGAAATGCTCCTGGTTCCAACCGGATCACCCGATCCAGTAGCGATGGAGGTGGGTGGTTTGGAGAACCCGTAGCAAAAATCCCTGCTCCCCCCCATGCCCACCTGAGTCACCCAATCATCAGAAGCTTTTGTTTTGTTTTGTTTTGTTTTTAAAAGCATTTTTTCTACAACCGCTTCGGCTGAAAAATGATTTTAAAAGTAAGAATTGCGCGGCTCAGCTGGGATCATCAGAGGCTTTTAAAAGCATTTTTTCTACAACCTCTTGTTGTAGAAAAAATGCTCTTAAAAGCCTCTGATGATCCCAGCTGCATTGCCTGATTGGCAGAGGCTTTTTTTTCTTTTAAAAACATTTTTTTACAACTTCTTCCGCCGAAGAGGTTGTAAAAAAAATGCTTTTAAAAGGCGCTAACGATCCCAACTGAGTTGCCTGATCGTCAGAGCCTTTTAAAAGAAAAAAAGCCTCTGCTGATCAGCCAACTCAGCTGGGATTGTCAGAGCCTTTAAAAAAAAAAGCCTCTGCCAATTAGGCAATTCAGCTGGGATCGTCAGAGTCTTTTAAAAGCATTCTTTTAAAAGACTCTGACGAGTTCACTGAAGAGGTTGTAGAAAAACTTTTAAATTTTTTTTTAAAAGTTAAAAAAAAAAGTTGGCCACGTCTACCCAGTCACATTCCCCCCAACCAAGCCATGCCCACAGAACCAGTAGTAACAAATTTTAGATTTCACCACTGCTAAAATCCTAGTGGTTAAATATGACTTTAGCTTGGTCCAGGGTATACATATGCACAGGGCCTTTTTAGGGGCATCCCAGCTGTGGAATTTTCTTCCTAAGGTAAAGTGATATTTTATTTTTGCTATAAGAGTTAGGTGTGAGGGCCAGTTTTGTGTATGGGTTCAGACATCAGGTTAGAAATGGGGAGATTGGGAATTCTAGTCCCAAATTTGGGATAAGGCCAACTGGGTAACCCTTGGTCAGTCATGTTCTCTCAATTTTAAGAAAGAAGAGCAAACAACGACTGAAATCCTGTCAAGAAAAATGCATGGACCTGCCCAAGCAGTTGCCAAGAGTCAACACTGAATGGAAAGAACCAAGCTTTCCCCGAAAAAACAAACCCCACTCACTCACTTTCTTGTACAACATTTACTTGGGTTTTCATTCGTTACTATTTCAGATGGAATCAACAAAGCCAATCCCAGGAACAAAGTTTATGCCACCATCTTTTTATTCTTAATAATTTGCCAAACCATCCTCATTCCAGATCCCAGCGGATAAGAACAAAAAATAGAGTGAATAGATACATAGGTTGGTTGTTGGTATGATCACCTACAGAAGCTGCCATCTTCTGGATGCATTTTCTACCAAACCGCTTTTTTTAATTGCAGCCTAGATTTCTTCACTGCCTAATTACTCATCCTTGTCACATCTTACCCCCACCAAATTTCACCCTGGTGATTTGAGGGAGTCCCTTTATTTTTCATTTATCATGTCCCATTATCTTGTCTTGTTTCTCTTCTTGTATCTTCTATCTCTCTCTGAACATTGTTAAAGTAATGGTCAATATAAGAGTCTAACTCTTGGTAATCTGTATGTTTAATCACTATTTTATTGCTGTAAACATGGTTATCAACAGATAAATAGTCCCAGAGGGACATGAGCAAGAAGCTGCAAGTATTTAAACTGCCTCATTAACATTTTCCAGTTTCAGTTAAGATGTTAAATAACTTTTGAGTCTCACAATCTTGTACTCATATACAAATTTAAATATAGTTGTACATTTTGCTGGAATTATTTAGTCAAGTCGTGCATTATATGCTCCTTTCCTTTCATGAATAGATATATCATAAAGCAAAAAAATATTTGCAGTTGAAGTGAAATAAATAAAGTACATGTAGCTGGTAACTATCACCAAACAGGTACACATATTTTCTTAAACCATGTTATTGTTCCAAATTACTAAGGGAAAAGAGGAATATGTGGGGATTATTTTATTTAGCATAAACTAGTGGAGGAGCACAAGAAAACCAGTGAATTTTTGAGATGAGCAAGGAATTTTAAATTAATCTTCCTCAGTCACTTCTGTAAAAATTTAAAATTTAAAATTTGATTCATGTATACACAGCCCAATATGTATTTAATGATTTCAAAATTCCCTGTATAGTATTATATAAAGATAGGAGTCCTGGTGGTAAAAGGTTAAAATGCAATTTTGCAGGCAAACTCTGTCCACAGCCTGGAATTCGATCCTGATGGGGCTCAAGGTTGACTCAGCTTTCAATCCTTCCAAGGTCAGTAAAATGAGGAACCAGATTTGGAGAGGGGGGGCAATACGGGTAATCCTCGACTTGCAACAGTTCACTTAGTGACAGTTCAAAGTTACAACAGTACTGAAAAAAGTGACTTACAACATTTAAGACCGTTGCAGCATCCCTACAGTCATGTGATCAAAATTCAGAGGCTTAGCAACAGAGTCATATTTATCACAGATGCAGTATCCTGAGGTTATGTGATCCCTTTTTATGACCTTCTAACAGCAAAGTCAATGGGGAAGCCAGATTCACTTAACAACCATGTGACTAACTGAACAATTGCGGTGATTCATTTATGGGGAGGTATATAAGACTAAAATGCTACTCCTATTATATGGAATCAAACAGAATTTGAAATCCTAGATAGGATTCTATCTGCCATGCTAATTTTCCAATATACCTACATACAGTTTTATACTAATGGTTCCCTGCATTTATTCACAACAATGTTTCATAACTGCCACCAAATGGAAAGCTGTCTTCCATTTGCTTGTCTTGACAGTACAGCTCATGAGACACATAGGAGATATTTGAAGGCAGTTCAGGGCCATAGAAATCTCAAAGAAATTAATTTTCTCCAAGAGTTGATTCTCTGAAATATTTGGCTGTGAAGGTGCTATTGCTCAAGTCAAGGAGTTGATGGTTCTAGAGGCTCCTAGCTGACAAGAGTACAATTCAATATTTCTGAGATGAGAGGATTGCAGTTGGAGCCCTTCATTACTATAGCTGTGTCAGGTTTCTCTTGGCCAATGTAACTAAAAAATTGCAAGCAATGAAATGTGACAACTGCCAACTGTCAGATACAAGCCCTATTTATAGTAAAGACAAGGTTATACTGCTTCTGCCCTTGTGGTATAATGGGATGAGAACATCACACTTTTAGTTGGAGGAGCTGATGACATCTGTGCATTGTTATCATAACAAAAGAGTCTGGTCTCAATCGGTGTGCTTCTGACCTTGCCAGAATTAGACCTCACAATCTTGATGTTCAAAATGCCTGAAAATTGTTGGTTGACTTATAAGATTCCTCATTTCATTTGAGACTTACCAACAAAATTAATTCTGACTTTTACTTTAGAGTAGCAATTCTTTCCTTCTCCCTTACCCCCTCCACAACTCCATCGGTGGCTTTTATTTCTAAACTGTCACATCATATCATATCACTTTCTCCCTGAAAAACCCTGTATTACATTATTGTTCCTTTCTTTCTTGGAAAGCTAGTTTAAACAATTCTCTGCCTAGTTAAATCCTTGTGTTTAACAACGTGAGCTACTTGACAAGTTTCAAGTCTAAAAAGATGAATTACATCTAAATGAATCTGTCATTCTTCCCACTGCCAAAATGCCAGCAGGAATGAAATCAGCGACCTAACAGAAAACCACATGAATGTGCACACATACATTCACATAGTCCACCCTACTGGAAAATATTCATCATATAGATTCTATTTGTTTGAATCATTCCTTTAAAAAAAAAAGCATAGCATTGTACTTTTCTAGTCATTTCCTCTGTTAGGCTATACTGTCTCTAGAATTCTTGTCAATGCTATGTAGGACATGAGGAAAACAATCTGTTTTTTTTTTTAAACTTGACATATCACATTACTAATATTTTAGCTATTACTTCCTATTTTTGATTGTTAGTATATTGTAACATTCTCTGAGCAAATTTTATGTTTCAATGAATCCGTAAATGAAAAGAAGCTGACACAACTTTTGTATGAAACAAAGTTAAACGTGACATCTTTCTGCATATTTGAATGCACGGCTTATTATTTATGTGCAGTTGTTTACAGATTCAGAGAAAGAATATAGTGACTAGGACAAATGAAAACTCCTGACATGCTACTAGTTGATTCAGTGCTAGTTTTTAAACAAACAAAAATTGTAAAGACATAACATGGGCCCAAAAGGTTTTTGACTTGTTAGACCTACAATTAACCTCAGAGTGAATCAATATTCTGATCCTTCTGATTTCTCTGGATAATTGTATGATTTCAATAAATATGGGTTCCTGTAAGAAACTGTCCTAACATTTGAAAATGAAGCTATGTCACTTTTTTAGAAATGAGGGAAAGCTTTATATAAAAAATCTAACACTTCCAACTTAAAATTCCAATTGTGAGAAACAAGAAATTACACAATACTGTTGATGTCAAGACCAGATCTGGAAGACTGAGAAAAATCTCTCTGCTGGAAAACTTTGGAAAAACTTTGCAAGAATATTTAGCAGACACTGGAATAGTTGCCCACACTGTTGATTATTGCCAGTTCCAATAGGTAGATTAGGCCAGGAAATAAATTCCAGAGAAAGACTGGGAACTACCTTTACTGAAACTGGCTATAATACAGAATCTTGCAAGTCTGTGTGTGCTATACCATGCCCCAACCCCCCTTTCTTGAACCCTAGTGAATCATCTGATTGAGAAGCATCTGATTGAGCTGCTTCTAAATATCACCTTGTTTCCTAGAGCTGAAGAAATGGTTTAGCCCCCTTTATATAACAGTTTTTGCATATTTCCATCAAAGTCATCTTTCTTACTCTCTGCATGTATTCAACAAAGATTTGTATGGAACAGTTATCATGAGGAACCCTTTTTGTCTAATCTCATCACAAATATTATTTATAAAGTATACAAAGCTGATAGACCTGGAAAATTTTGAAACACGGGTTTTTGGAGTGATGAAACATATGCTGTAGTGTTCTGCCAGAACCACACAAAGCTCTTTGCTAACTATTAAAATGAAGGTGATTCTTTATGTTTTGGGATTGTGTGGAACCAGTGGCATAGGAAATATTATGCAAATAGGAGAAAGAATTAATGAAACTAAATGTCAAAATATCTAAGATGCTGATGTCCCTCAGTCAGTACAGAAACTGAAGTTGAAAAGAGGTTTTGCATTGTTATTTTGCTGAAATATCTCTTCAGCAAGACAATAATGCAAAACATGCTTTCAAATTAAGTATGAGTACTTATAGAAAAGAAAGCTAAAAGTTTTGGAATGCCCTTCACTGTCCCTAATCATTATTGCACATCTGGCCTTAATTATGGACTGCATATCAGGAAACATTAAAAAAAATAGACTTAAAAGAATTCTTCAAGGAAGTGGGACCCCCCCCCAAAAAAAAATTCCCCCAAAAGATTAAGCAGCAGCAAGAAACTTCTTTGATAAAGAAGTTATTACAAAGTACTGAATAAAAGAAAGCCCAAACTTCTACATCTATCATATTTACTGTTTCTTTATTTTAAATCTGTAAACCATTGTATTTAATTTAATGCAGACTTAAATAATAAGCCTATATTCAAATTTGCAAAAATTTACCATTTATAACTTTTTATAACTATTTAAAAGTTATTACAGCCTCTATTCAGTTCAGATTTCATTGATATGTGCCAATCATAATTTGCATCTGTAGGCATGTGTTGGCAATTTATGAGCAGTTAAATGGACTTGGTTAAGAAGGTGTATCAAATTAGACTTCCTATCACAACTACATTTTGAAGACTATTGTAGCCTGTTTTCTTACTTGCTCTTTCAAAGGCATACACCTATCTTCCCTTACCTTATAGCAGAAAATTCATCAGATAGATATAGAATAAAAATTTGGGATAATTATGTGCCTCAAAAGAATAACATATTAACAGAAATTAAACCTCTTAAATTTATAATTCTACATTAAAATTGCACTTTTTTGGTTTAGATCATGAAGATTGAGGCATTCTAGATATTAAAAAAAAATTCTCAGAAATAAAATGTAAATGTTCTCCCTAGGGATGATTATAAGAATACAGGGGGGAAATTAGCAATTCTGAAAGCCTTGTTTAGCCCAATATTCTGCTCCAATAGTGGTTAGCCAAAAACTCTAGTCCTGATTTTTCTCTTTCATGACAGAGGTCAACAGAATATCAAAGTCTGTTAATTGAGCATTATCATATCAGAAACTTAGGTTACATATTAGCTGCTGCAACCTGGTCCATGATTTGACCTACTGAAATTCTGGAAACAGAAGCAAGGTTATATTTTGTCCTCTGGGGCCGTATTTTGTATTCAATTATTATTTTAATTAGAAGGGACTTCACTTTTTCATGGCCTCTAGTTCACTATCATAAAATATGATGATTTTTTTTTTGCTTTATCTGAATTGATTTGCTGTATGCACATCAAATAAATAAATAAATAAATGAATGAATAAATAAATAAATAGATAAATAGATAAACAAACAAACAAACAAACATTTCAGGCATTAGAAAAAGAACAATATGGGTTACCATATGGATACCATATATTATGAAAATCTTAGTCAAGATTTCAGTTTTCTCCTTCTTGGTAAAGAGGTTTTTAGGGTTAGAACTTTTATTGCCTTTTGTGTTTTAGAAGGTGTTATCAGGAAGATTTAGAAAACATAGAAAAAACATCTTGATAAGGAAAGTGCTAATGCAGCTATAGTTGTCCCACTACTGAAGAACATAGCTTAAAAATTGCTTCCATAAACAGCAACACTAGGTCAAATAAGGATATCAAGAGTTGCCACAGCCAAGATTCTGAAAGTAAGAAATTAAGTCTCTTAAGAATATTCAGCAAAGATCTATCTCACTGAAGGCAGGATCAGAAATCTACCCATGGAAGCAAAGAACTAATATGGCACAATGGTAAAGATTTGGGACTGCCATCAAAGAGATCCCAGTCTCAGCCAGGGAAGTTCACTGGTGATTTGGGGTCAATTATGCTTTCTAGCCCAACATAGGCTTGTTATAGGGGGAGAGGGGGGGATAGGTCAAAGACTTGGTTTTTTGGGGGCGGGAATGGGATCAGGAATTGCCATGAAAGGCCTGAATTCTTGAAAGGTGGAATGTAAATCCAATAAACAAAATAAAATTAGGAAGTTTACAATAATACAAATGGTATAAACCTTGTTGTCAGCCTTGGATCGATCTTTGGTCAGACATTACAGGGCTGTCACAGTGGGAATGGGAGAGTAGCGAAGGGAGTAAATCATAACAACATTCTTTCACATGAGATCAAGATGGAGCTGCTGGCACCTGGAGGGGAGTGAATGAAGTTTAGCAGCAGCTGAGACAGGGGATTGATTGGACCATGTAATGTGAATGTCACTGGACAGGACAGTGAATTTTAGTGTGAGCGGGTGGAAATGCGGAATTTCAGGTTTGAGTTTTCCCCAGATGTGGTACTATGATTTCTCTAATAAAAACTTACTTTGATGGACTTTGTCTTGGAGTTCTGAATTGCAATGAGAAGTTAGTTGGAACACTGACACTTGTCTTAGTGAAACATTTAGCAAGTCTTTAGCCCTAAGTTGCCTCAATTCAGAGTTTGGACCATGTGGACTAGATGATCCTTGTAGTCCATTCCCACTCCACAATTCTGTCACTCTATGATTCATTGTATGTCAAGTGACATGGTTTTTCTTTCTCTAGACTGTGCAAACTAGTCTTTCTAAAATTCAGGGGAAAAGCTCAGTATACCTACCATACCATATAAGATGGACACCAAATTAGATCATTGCAGAATTAGCCTGACAGAAGGCATTCTGGTGTGATAGCCCAGAATAGGACTCTTTTATGCATAGCTAGCCCATAATAAGCAGTGTAAGCCGCCCTGAGTCTCCGGAGAAGGGCGGCATATAAATTAAATTTTTAAAAAAATACTCACTCTTTTTCTCTCAAGTTATCCTAACCACTCATTAAGGTCTTTAATGGAGGTTCTCAGTTTGGTTCTGTAACTCCGCTACGATACTGCAATCAGTTACTTGAGGTAAAAAGATGAGCTTATCTGTACTATGGCTCTGCAGCCTTTTTGAATAGTTTTTCACCATGTGGTAAATTTGCCACATAGTATTTGCCAAGTCAACCCTATGTTAATTCCTAACAACAACCACAAAAAAGAGAGATCCTGTTACTGATACTGTTATCAGTTTAAAAGTTTTGCTTATAGCAAGTATTATGGTAGTTGGTATTACAGACTACTGACCAACGTGTGGGACCGCCATGGAATAAGCCTTGCTACAAAACTCAAAATCTATCGAGTAGTAGTGCTAACTAACCTGATGTATGCCAGTGAGACTTGGACCGTATACAGGAGGCATGCTAGGCAACTGAACCACTTCCACATGACCTGCCTTCATAGAATTCTGACGATCCGGTGGCAGGACAAGGTACCAGACACAGAAGTCCTCTCCAGAGCAGGCCTGTCTTCAATTCATATCCTGCTGATGAAAGCCCAGACATGCTGGGCTAGGCCATGTTGCAAGGATGGCAGACCATCACATCCTCAAACAGCTCCTCTATGGTGAGCTGTCTCAAGGAAAGTGATTGCATGGGGAACAAAGGAAGTGATACAAAGGCATGTTGAAAGCCTCCTTCAAGTCCCTGGATATCAACACCACCTCCTAGGAAACTCTGGCACAAGATCTATCAACATAGTGCACACTGATCCACCAAGACTGCCAGACATCTGAGGACAGAAGAACAACCATAGCACAAGAGGAGCGAGCACTCCACAAAGCCAGAGCTGCAAATGCTGCAACAATGGTGCCCACACATGTCTTCCTGACATGTGGCAGAACGTTCTATGCCCATATAGGCCTCACCAGCCATGTGGGACACATCATGGACAGCCCACAACCTGTTAAATATCGAAGTCCTCTTTGAACACGATGGATGAACATCATCATCATCACAGTACACTTTAGATGACAAGTGATTTTTGGGGGGGCAGAGGAATTCTTTTTTTCTCTCTAATTCATTCATTTAAAAACAGGACAAAAATAAATGGAAGTATAACAGAACTTTCAGATAGAAAGCTAGAACTGTTCGACAATTTCATCATACTTCCATTTGTTGGACACAAATGAAAGGAAGGTCGCTTGCTGTTGAAAATAGAAAGTATGGAAAAGAAATTAAACCCCAATCTGGTGGGGTACTAAAAGCTGCCATGAGTGCTGTTAGGGTGTGTTTAAAAAGTATTTGTTGCTTGTGCAACTAGCAGAGTATAAACACACAGGGAAGGAGATAAACGTACAGCTCGTGTGAGAAAAATACTTTATATACAACATAAGATGCAGTCTCGGTGTAGGTAAAACAGTCCAAGGTCATAAACAGTAATATCAGTCCAGTAGGTATCATCCCTTACCAAAGCAAACAGACTTTAGTAACTCTTGGTATACAGTACCATATAACGATCCAGTTAAACACCAATCAGCAGGAAGATGCAGGAAGCAACAATCAGGAACAAGAAGGAAAGAACACTTCTCTGCCCTGCTTATTTATGCACTGTAGCCTAATTACAGGGTTCAGCAAACCCTGATTACTTGGCTCAGTTGTTTTCTTAAAGTAACAGATATATTGCCTGACCAACAGTTAGGAGTAAGCTCAGGCTGACCCTAACATTCTCCCCATTGGGCAGGACAATATACACAATAGATACAGAAACAAAAATCCAAATCCAAATCATACATTGTACAGTGGTATCAGTTACATTTCAGATTCTTAATCCAAATCTTTCACAACAATAGGTGTGTTTAATGGCACCTTGCGCTTTGGTAAAATTGTCTGCAATATTGTCCTCTGATGCGCAATATTCCAATGTAATCATGTTATCCTTAACACATTGCCGAACATTCAGATAACGTATATCAGTGTATTTAGTCCTTGTCTTTACAGCAAGATTCGTTGCCATTTTAATGGCTGCCTGGTTATCTTCATAAACCATAATAGGATAGTCCATTTTGAATCCAATCTCCTCCATCAACTGTTTATAATAAATCAGTTCAGTACATGTAAGTGATAGACAAGAAAACTCCGCTTCCATGGTAGACAAACTGATGTGTTTCTGGTGAATTGATCTCCATCCAATCAGGCAGTTATCCAACATGATTGCGATTCCAGACGTAGATTTTCTGGCAAAACTGGCATCAGCATATGCCTTTAACACCATATCATTAGAATCATTTGGTTCTAAATACATAGCAAAATGTAACGTTCTTTTAAGATATCTAAGAACACGTTTTGCAGCTTGCCAATGCCTATCAGTAGGCTCTGAACTATATTGTGCTAGTTGATTAACACTAAAAGCTATATCAGGCCGTGTCCAGTTGCTCAAATACGACAAACTGCCTATTAATGATTGATACAGTTCTTTACTGAACTGTGGACTCTGCAAACTATCCAGCTGGAATTCTTGTGCCATAGGAGTCTTGGCAGGTTTACATAATTCCATCCCATATTTTTTCAACAATTTGCAGATTTTATTAGATTGTGAAATTTTAAATCCTCTAGATGTTTTCAGGATATCCAGCCCTAGATAATGTCGTATATGTCCTAGATTTCTAAGTTTAAATTTTGTTTGCAACTGACCGATAATCTCTCTGGCCTCAGCGTCAGTTCTGGTAATTATGGCAATGTCGTCTGTAAAGAGTAACAAGAATGAAACACATCCATCCTGTTCTTTCTTAAACAGACATTTATCCGCTACACCCTCATAGAACCCAATGTTATGTAATTCCTGCACTATACATTGGTTCCACTCGTAACCTGATTGCCTTAAACCATATAGGCTTTTTTGTAGCCTCCAACACTCAGTGCTATCCTGTGTATCATAACCAGGAGGTTTCTTCATATATATTGTATGCCTCAACGGAGCGTTCAAGTAAGCTGTCTCGACATCTATATGAGTAATAGAGCATTTATTTCTAGCTGCCCAAACCAGCATTGTTCTTAAAGTGCTCGCTCGTAGACTTGGAGCAAAAACCTCATCATAGTCTCGATCTGTCTGTGAGAACCCTTGTGCAACAAGCCGAGCTTTATGGGTTACTACCCCATCTACACTTTTCTTTACCTTGTAGATCCACCTACAGCCTATAAGTTTCTCATTTTGAGGTTTTCTAACAACTTCATAGACACCAAGCCTCTTTAATGAATCAATTTCTCTATCCATTGCCTCTTGCCAGGCTTTTTGCTCCTTTTCTGGATACAATTTTATATCGTGATAACTGGATGGTTCAATATCCACTTGGCAAACCACCGTTGCTTTATAGCAATCTGGTGGACGCCGTTCCCTAGAAGATCGTCTAGGCATAACACGAGTTAACATTAGGTATATTGGGTTCATCCTCCCCTAACCCTGATTCCTATTCCTGTTCTTTAACCTTAATAGATGGTTTATCATCCATCTCAGATGAACTATCATCAGGAATATGGTCTATCTTAACATCCACATCTGTAAAACCATAGTCTGCTTTTTCTAACCTCTCCCAGCCTTCATGTTCTAGGAATTTAGCACTAGCGCTACACAAAACTTTTGTTGTTCCTTTTTCCCAGAACCTATAGGACCTATGGTTAGCCTCATAGCCAACAAAAATCATTTTCTTTGCTCTCTGTTGGTCCTTTCTTCTCTGACTAACCGGTATATGCACCCAGGCTGGTGCACCAAAAGTATGTATATAACTTAAATCAGGCTTCCTCCCGTGCCATAAAGTAAAAGGTATTTTTCCTGTAGAGGAGTGCACCACATTATTTAAAATATGATTGGCATATAGTATTGCTTCTCCCCACAATTTATCAGGTAAACAAGCATCAGCCAGCATAGTCCTAGTCATGGCTTGTAGGGTCTGGCCTCTTCGTTCTATATATGCATTAAGTTCTGGCCGAAAAGGAGCAGAACGTTTATGCTGTATCCCAGCATCCTTCAAAAACTTAGCCAACTGATGGTTAGTAAACTCAGTTCCATTGTCAGTAACAATGCATTTCACCTTAAACCTCTGCTTCCTTTCTACAAAACGAAGCCAGTTTGTGATACACTGGAATGTATCACTTTTGGACTTCATAAGGTAGCAAAAACCATATCTGGTAAAGTGATCAACTATACTCAAAATATAGCATGCTCCCCCTAAACTGGGTTTCTTTGGCCCTATTAAGTCTAAAAAGACTACCTCCAAAGGTTTAGTAGTTTTAAACCCATTGCAGCGGTTTGCAGGTGTAACCTTACTTTTATGCTGGTTACAAGTATTACAGTTCAGGTATTTGCTGCAAGCCCTTAACTTAATGCCTTTAGACTGCTTAACAGTTGAATGCAACAACCTGAAATTCAGATGACCAAGCCTTCTATGTAGTAAATGTACGCATTCATCATGCAGCTTTACATTTCCAAACTTAGCTTTTGACTGAACTAACAGTAATGACGTATCCCTAATGACAAATAAGTCGTTTTCTAATTCTGCAGTAACTACAGTGCCTTCACATTCCAGCAAACATTTGTTGTTTTTAAAAGTTACTGTAAACCCAGAATGTAGTAATGACTTTACAGATAAAAGGTTATATCTCAAACTAGGGATATAAAGCATGGGTAAAGGGTGCTTACTAATAGAACATTGAACAAGTCCCTCCCCAGCTACAGTCACATTCCAGCCATTAGCTAATTTGACCTTTTTAGTACTTTTCTTCATATTAAGAAACAGTTTTCTGTTTTTTGTTATGGATTGAGAGGCACCGCTATCAATCACCCACCAATCATCTTTTATATTGTTAGATGAACTGGTTGCTAAATTACACCCTTTCCTAGGTTTAGCAGAGTCTCTAGTAGACACTTTCTTATTTTTACAACATTTTGCAATGTGCCCCTTAGCCCCACATGCATAACAACGTTTAACGATATTGACATTTTCATATACAGCTTCCACTTTTGGTTGCTGTTGCATCCTTAACTGGTCTCGTTCTTGCCTACGTTTGGCCTCATCCAGTAACCTACCAGTTATACTGGCCAATGTTAGTTCATCTCTAGACAATACTTCTAATGATGAAACAAAAGAGTCATAACTGTCATCCAACGATGAAAGAATAATATAAACTTGCTGCAGTTCAGTAAACACAAGGTCTTTCTCCTGTAGCTCCTGGAAAAGCCCTGTCATGGAGTCCAAGTGAGCCATCATGTCTCCTCCTTTCTGAAGATGTAAGCGAAATAATTTCCGTGTCAGGTAGATATGGACACCCACAGAGTCACGAACATAGAGCTTCTTTAGCTTTGTCCAACACCTCGCAGCAGACTCTTCGCCCCGGAAATGGACGAGTTGCTGGTCTCCCAGTGTCAGGCCAATGATGCATAAAGCACGCTCGTTGTCCCTGTGAAACTTCGCTATCTTTTTGGCATCTTCTTCGTCAGCAGCATTCAATGCAGTTATATCCGGTGGATTATTAACCATGTCCCACAGTCCTTCTTTTCGCAAAAGTAGACAGCATTTTGTGGACCAGGTAACATAGTTTGTACCATCCAACCGGGTTATGGTAGAATAACTTGTACCTTGCTCCAAAGCCATCATCTTGACTACTACATCCACTGCCTGCACTTCTCACTTCCACAAAAACAAATTAAAGAGCCCTGGAACGTTCTGGGCCCATAACCAATGTTAGGGTGTGTTTAAAAAGTATTTGTTGCTTGTGCAACTAGCAGAGTATAAACACACAGGGAAGGAGATAAATGTACAGCTCGTGTGAGAAAAATACTTTATATACAAGATAAGATGCAGTCTCGGTGTAGGTAAAACAGTCCAAGGTCATAAACAGTAATATCAGTCCAGTAGGTATCATCCCTTACCAAAGCAAACAGACTTTAGTAACTCTTGGTATACAGTACCATATAACGATCCAGTTAAACACCAATCAGCAGGAAGATGCAGGAAGCAACAATCAGGAACAAGAAGGAAAGAACGCTTCTCTGCCCTACTTATTTATGCACTGTAGCCTAATTACAGGGTTCAGCAAACCCTGATTACTTGGCTCAGTTGTTTTCTTAAAGTAACAGATATATTGCCTGACCAACAGTTAGGAGTAATCTCAGGCTGACCCTAACAAGTGCTTTACTGTTATTGCATTTTTTTTGATTTGGCAGTGATACAGTTTTGCTGGGTTATCAGATACTCCATTAACAAGGTGGGGGTTCCTAGGCATTAAATGAAAATTGCTACAACTTTCCCACCAAAGTCCCCATCAGTTAATTCAGTTATCTATGGAACTACACAAACAACATAAATAGTCAATACTTTTCCTCTGGTAATATCCCCATTTTCCCACAGTTGCCTCATTTTGTTTCAGAACAAACTACAAATAAAATTGTCTCCAGGTAATTGTAAATACATATAGCATTAAAATGTATGTGAACAGAGAGCACTTCTAAAATTTGTGGGACTTATGTAATTTTTCTGTCAGAGTGAACTACTTCCTAAATATTCTTAGAATGCCCAAGAAATAACTTCTGAAAAGACTAAAACACAATGAAAAAATATTTTAGACCAGAGATTCTTAAATTCCTCAGGGAGTCATTTGGAGATATCCTTGGGGTAATGGAGCATTTTGTAATTGCTTGTTTGTCAATTGAATCAGTTGAATGTGGGATTGCCACTGCTAAAATAGAGGGTTTTTTGGGGGGAGGGTTGTTAATAAAATTCAAGAGTGGTAAAAGGAGCAATTGGGCCTAACAGTTTAAGAACAACTGCTCCATAAAACATGTAATTTCTTCTGTGTTATTTCACATTCACCCACAAGACACACCTTACATTTGTTTGTCTCAGACTGCAAATCATTTTCAGCAAAAAATGGAGCACATATGCTCAATTGTTCTCCCACATTGTCATGTCAATTTGAAAAGAAAATTTCCATTTTTTTCTGCATGTTAAATATGTTCTCTCTCTCTCCATCATCTATCTATCTCCTATCTCCCAATGCACATTAAATATGCATATTGTATGTTGTGCCTACTGTTGGCTTGGCTTCTTTTCTATTTTTGAATGCGAAATTGGCATTTATTCTGTTGGGTCTTTTGTTATTATTTATGGTCTTCACACTCTGTCACTAATAGAATTCATTTCAGGCTAGTTTATTCCTTGTCAAAGCCCATTACTTTTTGGACTAAATATTACTTTTGGCTGTTGATTAAAAACACATAAAATATACACACACACCGCCAGAATGTTACTCTAAAGTGTGTTTTAGTCTAGTCTTGTTTCCTTTTTCTATTTCACTGAATGATACACCAAATAAATGTATGTGGTTAAAAACACAGCTAAATATCCAGAACTTTAACCGAAACATATGTCTTTCACTCAGCCACTGCTGTGTTTAATAGTGAACTGACAGCTTGTACCGTTCAAAGCATGGCTACAAGGAAACAAGAGGGAAATAATTTTGTACTTAGGGAAAGATGGATGATTGAAAAAGTATAATTTTGTTTAAAAGGAAGAACCAAGGGAGAAATGTAATCCAGTACAAATTAAGGGCCTTCATAACCAAATTAGGTGGGGATCTGCTATATACTAAACTAAGCTCTTATGCTCTTTTTGCTTCTTTCCAGGAAAAAAAAAAAAAACCTATCCTAGAAAATATCATGGCGAATGGTTGATAGAAAACATGAATAGAAGTGCTCCATTTGGAGTTGAGAAAAAAAGTCAGCATTGTATAGGTTGCCATGTTTAATATCCTCTGTGAATCAGTCTGTTAGCAAAGTGCTGGCTATTTCTGTAAAGGAAATCTTTCTTTGTCTTTGTCCAAAGCTGTTTCCATATATTTAGATAAACACAATTCTTTCTGACATCATTTTGATCGGATTGTTCCATGTTTCATATAATGCTGAGGTGTTGGAAATGATCAAGGCTATTCATTTAAATCAGATATTCTTCTACTAGAATTGGTTGTCAATCCAACAGAAAGGATTCATAGTTTTTACTTAGATTTAAAGTAGTTCAGTGATGAACATTGGGTTTTTATATTAATATTAGGGAGACTTTTTCTTTTTCTATTTTTTTCTGTTCATAGCAGGACTAATTTCTTTACAGACCAAGTGTTGGTTTTAACAATTTGTCATTTAAATATTTTTAATAGACTTGAGTCCAGTGTTGTTGCCTGTAGAAATAATTGGATGTCCTGAGCTGGTGGACAGACTTCCAAACAAAGTCCTGAATTAAAATTCCTATTATTTTTCTTTCCTAAAAGAAGATCTGGGGTGTAGGTGAAATCCATTAACATTATTGGAAATAAAGATTGTATTGGTCACTGGCATTTTCCTTTGCAATGTAATAGATTTCAGTTTTAAAACGAGTTATAAAATGAAATTATGCAGGTCACAGAACCAGCATAGCAGCAACTGAGAATATAGCTTCCAATATATCAAGATGGGAAACAATGAGTGTTCATGCCACAAAAAGCCACAAAAAGCAAAAATAACCAGAATGAACATTAACCATGTATAACATGTTGAACAAATGTAGCCATAGGACCTTGGCAATAAGATTAAGTGTGTTAAGTGAATACTGCCAATTTGTTTGGATCCATGGTGATAGGTGTTTATGAAACAGCTGCCAATGTTTTACCAGTATTCAAACTATCTTCTTATTTTGCTAATGAGCATAGATTATTTTATTTTAGAAAGTTTATTCTGCAAAAACTATATAGAAATCCAATCCACAGAAAGATCAATGATTGTGTGATCAAAGTCCCCACCTTTTTTGAAATGTGTGCTGCATACATGATGCATATACAAAAGGGCAGGCTTTTGATTGTGAGATCAGAGCTCCAACTTTTTTTTAAAAAAAACTTCCAAACCTGTTGATTTTTCTGCCAGCTATGATTTTGGCTTTCAGATTTCACTATTGTTCAATTCTTGAAGGAGGTTTTGTATCAATAAGAGAAAGGAAGTTTCTTCTAAAATCAGTAACAAAGATGGAAACCATCATAGTACATATAATAGTCTAGTCATAGGAAAAAAGTTTCAAATAAATTTAAATACTTAAAAAAAATTAACTCATGAAAGTAAATATCCTGCATTTAAATAATGAAATCATTATAGTACCTTTATCTGAACCAAGGAGTATGGTGCTCATGTCATAAAGTGTAATTAGTCTAGTACTGTAGGTGTGTTTCATGAATCAGGTAAAGAATATGCCAATTTCATGAATTAGAAGCGCACTTACTTAATTCATACAATTTCATGGTTGAAGAAATTTTATGAATAGCACGGGAAATGTCTGTGATGTGACAAATGCCAGAACTAGTTTTGATAGATGAGTCTGCAACTTGTCCCGTACTGTCTTGCCAAAATCTCATTTAAAGGTTTCTACAGGCTAATTTATCACTGTAGAGAATGGGGTTGCTGCCTGGACAAAAATAACATGGATAGGTTTAGGATATCTTGATGTGTGTGTATGTGCGTGTGTGTATATGCTTGTGGCCTGTCTGAATGCATATACATACATACACACACAGCACATGGAATGGCAATGTTATTGTAGAGTTTCACCACTGCATACACTGCTATTACTTTCTCCTTAGAACATAATCATAAAGTACTAAAAGTAGATATTTGATTTAATGCAATATTGTACATAGACATGGATGGGAGAAATCTGCTTTTAAACCATGTATAATATCAAGGTTCATTTAATAACCTTGGGCAAGTTAACCAGGATGACACACATACATATATATATGTAAAAGATTTTAGGATGACATAAAACCTACGAAAAGTAAGAAAATAGATATTTTACCTTTACAAGGAGGATACATGAGGTGGGTGTGGCTTACTGATGATGGCTAATGAGCCAGAAATAGCTATATAATTCTCCAAGTCTCTAAATGGGCAAGCACAAAATCTGCTGGCTGCCAGAATGAAAAGAAGGGGAAAAAACCCCAGAAAGTAGTGAATGTGATTTCACTCAATCAGGGTTTGCAGAAACATCTTAGTTACATAGGAAAAACCTGTCTTAAAGGAAAAACACACATAAAACCTATGAAAAGTAAGAAAATAGATATTGTACCTTTACAGGGAGGATACATGAGGTGGGTGTGGCTTACTAAGGATGGCTAATGAGCAGAAATAGCTATATAAGTATCCAAGTCTCCAAATGGGCAAGCACAAAATCTGCTGGCTGCCTGAATGAAAAGAAGGAAAAAATCCCCAGAAAGTAGTGAATCTGATTTCACTCAATCAGGGTTTGCAGAAACATCTTAGTTACATAGGAAAAACCTGTCTTAAAGGAAAAACACACATAAAACCTACGAAAAGTAAGAAAATAGATATTGTACCTTTACAGGGAGGATACATGAGGTGGGTGTGGCTTACTGAGGATGGCTAATGAGCAGAAATAGCTATATAAGTATCCAAGTCTCCAAATGGGCAAGCACAAAATCTGCTGGCTGCCTGAATGAAAAGAAGGAAAAAATCCCCAGAAAGTAGTGAATCTGATTTCACTCAATCAGGGTTTGCAGAAACATCTTAGTTATGTAGGAAAAACTTGGCTTAAAGGCTTAAAGGTTTAAAGGATGTATGTATGTATGTATGTATGTATGTATGTATGTATGTATGTGTATATATATAATGCTGGAAGTTTTGCTCCTGGAAGCATGAAGCCGAAGACACCAGCCTGAAGATGATGAATGAGACTTCGTCGAAATGTTGCCAAAACACTTCCAATTTTACATGGGAGAAGACCCGACTAACCAAAGACCTGCATACAAACACCCATGAAAATCTCAGAAAAGGTTTTTCCTATGTAACCAAGATTTTTTTTTTCTGTAGCTCTAGCTCAGTGAAATCACATTCACTAGATTCTGGGCTTTTTTTCTTCTGGCAGCCAGCAGGCCCTATGCTCACTAGTGAGAGACTTATATAGATCTATTTCTGGCTCATTAGCTATCATCAGTAAGACACACCCACATCTCATGTATCCTCCCTGTAAAGGTACAGTATCTATTTTCTTACTTTCCATAGGTTTTATGTGTGTTTTTCTTTTAGCCAGGTTTTTCCTACCTAACCAAGATCAGTGAAGTCACAAGATCCTCGTTACTTGAAGAACGCAGGGTGATGGTGGTTAAATACATCTCTTAAAAGAACATTTCACAACCTGGAGCTATGCAAAAGGCCTTCATCCTTGGGCCAGGTGGATAAATTTCTGTCAGTGGGGACATCTTAGATTACCATTTTCCAAGTTTAATCATTTTAGAATATGTGGACTTCAACTCCTAGAATTTCCCAGTCAGGATGCACTTGGTAAAATCTGGAGTGCTGATCTTCTATTAGTAGAAGTTTTGATTATTCCCCACTCACTTTTTAATACTCAGGAATACATCTCACAATGACGAGTCCTTGAACAGTAATTATCCTCTTTTATCTGCTGCTTCCTACATACCTAAATGTTTTAATCAAATGGATGAAATATGCTTGGGGTGGATTCCATTCTCTGTCAAAATGAGTCATATTCTTCATTTTTATGTTTTGTTTTCCTCTGTTTTGTTTAACATCTTAAATTAATTTTCTTCCCCTGGGAGGAAAGCACTTGCCCCTACTGTCTTTTCCAGGGCCATGACTTTTGCCACAATCTGTGCGAACTCTATAGCTTTTTATTTACTGATATCTTCCTACCATTATAGTGTTCATTTCTTGAGGCATTTATTTTCTCTTCTTTTTATGTAGTCAGCCTGCGTTGCTTAAGTTCCCCAGTGAAATAGACATCAAAGGTGCCACCCCCTCAACAAAATGCATCGATCTTCTTTTCCCCTCCTGTTATTGAGCTAAGCTTTAGCAGAAGTCTATTCACGTGCATCACCTGGGATACTTTTATTAAAAAAACCTGTCTTGGAATCCCTCCTTCTTTTAAACATTCTCTGATGCTCTGCAGAAATGATGAGATTTGCCTAAAGCTCATCTGTCAGCCAAATATAAACACCTTCAGGGAGTTACAAGGAAGGAGAAGTCCTCAGCTTTCCTTTGTTATGCTTTCTGCCATTTCTATGCCTTTAAAGAAAACTTGCTTCCTCCTTTGCTTTTTAAAATCGGCTTTTCTCTGGGAAAAAATAACTGCTCTTCTCTGGCTACTCTTTTTGTGGCTTCAGCGTCTCTGCTCATATCCTTTCCCTTTCCACTGTTTGCTATTTTCACAAAGTACTGAAAAATGGAACTGATTTAGGTCTTTGCTTGATTTGCTGTCTTAGCTTAAAAAAAAAAAAAAAGCAAAACCTTTCCATTTTGTTTGTGCGCATTTTTGGCACATTTTTCCACTCCAGAAAATCCTCTGGCACAGAGAGGGGGATTTAATGATGATGAATGAATCTTTCTACAAGCCACATGCCTTTCAACATTTCAGCACAGTGGGAATTGGATCAGGGATAGAAAGTAGCAGCCTGATGCTGCAACTGGGAGAACAGCGGGCTTGCGAAAACCTCATTCATATTAGTTCTCAGCTGAATATTTCTTCTGTGTTTTTATCGTTCTTCTTCAATTTAATGGAAGCAGAATTAGGTTTATTTGTGTCCCCCCTCAAGCTATTTTTCATAACATTCTAAAAGCCACGGTGCAGGATTCAATATACTTACCTTAGGTGTGATATAGCCAATATAGGTAATTTTCATTGTACAATAATCTCTTCAGCAATCTGCAGTCTTCCAGGATTCCCAGACAACCCAACAGAAAAAAGACATAAGAATTCCTTTGGAGTTTTGTTACCACATGAGCAGAAGCATCCAGGGAAGTTGAGCAGTGAAGAAGAGGTATTCAGTGTCATTCCCTAACGTTTCTGTTCCCTTTAAAAAAAACAAAACAAAACAAAACACTGGATGCATTTTAAACCATGTATGAAAGAAAAAGTGAAGAACCCTATCTAACAAAATGAAATTCAATGTAGAGAAAAGTGAAGTCTTACACTTAGGTAAGAAAAACCAAAAGCAAACATATAAATTGGGGAAAACCAGGCTTAATAGCAGTGACTGTGAGAGGGATCTTGGAGTCTTAATGGACAATCAGCTAAATATGAGACAGCAGTGTGCAGCTAAAAAAGCCAATGCAATCCTAAATTGCATTAACAGAAGAATACAATCTGTTAAACCCCAATTTGACAGGCTGGGGTAAAAAAAAAATAGCTACAATGGAGGTCATCACCGTATGACTGAGACCCTGTCTCTTTTTTTATTTAGGAAGTGTAGACATTTTAATGTTGCTGCAGCAGAGGATGGATAGAAATTAATTCCACAATATGGAAGCTGCCAAGATTAGCCTTTGGAAAGAGCATCAGAATTTATTGCTGTAGAGACATAAACTCTCTTCCCTAAATTTTCTAGGGGGTGCCTTTCAAACTCATTCATTCCTAATTTAGTAAATAATGATCACTGGAAGATTAGTGGAACATTGTTTATTTTTCCATTTCTCCTAAACATGTACATAACCCTACTGCCTTTTAGCATACATTCACTGCATGTGTCATCAGGAGAACAACTGGAATGCTTACTGGGCTATTTCTGCAAACTGTGGTTGCACTCAATGGCATCAATTCATCAAGAATTCTCTGTAGTTGCTGGTGTGAAAAGCTTGATCGTTACAGTCCAATAGGAAAAGAAAACTTAACTGGGCTCCTTATTTGCTACTTCAAAATTAAAGAGCAAGCATTTTGCAACATGCTTCTAATTTAAATTAATTGCTTGTCTTTTCATGAAGAGTCAGGGGAAGTCTGCAGATTTGTTATTAGAGTGCTGTGCTATATGTAATACTTGAATTTCTTTGCTAAAAATCGACATAGCATTTAAGAGTCTGAAAAAAGTTATAAAAGTGGGATTACATCCTTTTGGAAGATGTAAGAAATACTTGAGTTGAGGAACAATAGTGGAGAAAAGCTACTGCCATAATTGCTTATATTCTTGTCAATAGTATCAGATTGATAAATATGGACATGTTTAGTTGAAATAAAATAGCCAAAATAATGATTAACTCTGAATCATAGTTATTTCACCATTTAATTTGAGAGATGGTGGTATAAACAGTTTAAGACTCCTAATCCCTTGCTAGAACTTTCATTTGTTTAGTTTTTCCAATGCTACTTCTGTGCATATGCTTTCTAGGCAAAATCCAAAGTACTCTTTCATGCTTTTTGCCAATTAAATTATTACCTATTTTATCTGAAAGATCAAGGTTACATTTGCAATCAAAGGCTTCCCCTATTTTATTGCCAAGATAACAACCAAGTGAGATAAGTTGGGCTAATGGTTTAAATTGTATACATTGCAGATGATCATGATCATCTTTTCAAATACAAGTAAAAATAAGAGAGGGGAAGGATTGCTCCCCATGTCATCCTGCCTGAACAAGAGGTGAGCTACTTGATCAGGTAGAGCAGGGGTTCCTAAACTTGGCAGCTTTAAGACTTGTAGACTTCAACTCCCAGAATTCTCCAGCTATGTCCACAAGTCTTAAAGCTGCTAAGTTTGAAGACCTCTGAGGTAGAGATTTGAAACTGGGGGTCTTTGATCCAGGAAATACCCCATCACTGCATCACGCTCATTCTTTAAATATGTCAGGTTTCCCCTTTCCAACACATACATACATTCATTCATTCATTCATTCATTCATCTTATATGCTGCCCTCTCTCTGGAAAGGACTCAGGGCAGCTCACAGCAATAAAAACAGATAAAACCAATATTAAGTGTTAAAAACAATTAAAACTCCCCTTAAAAACCTCTTCAGTCCAATCCGGCCTGGCGAAATAACCATGTCTTAAGGTCATGGCGGAAAGAGTGCAGGTCAGGGGCCACCCAGAGCTCCAGGGGGAGTTGATTCCATAAGGTAGGTGTGATCACAGAGAAAGCCCATTCTCTAGGAGTCACCAGACAACATTGCCTGGCCGACGGCACTCCCTCCCTGTGGGAACGCACCGGACGATGGGGAACTGTCGCTGACCGCAGATGGTCCGTCAGGTATCCTGGGCCTAGGCCATGTAGGGCTTTATAGGTAATAACCAGCACTTTGAATCTCATCCGGAGGGCAACTGGTAGCCAATGCAGGTCACGCAGGAGGGGTGTAACATAAGAGTGTTGGGACACTCCAATCACTACCTATGTGGCCACATTCTGCACCAGCTAAAGCCTCTGAGTGGTCTTCATGGGCAGCCCCATGAAGAGAGCATTGTAGTAGTCAATCTGGGAGGTCACGAGAGCATGAGTGACTGTATGGAGGTCATCACGGTCTGGGTAGGGGCACAATTGGTGCACCAGAAGAATCTGTGCAAATGCCCTCCTGGTCACGGTCGCAACATGATCTTCCAAGGTTCAACTGTGAATCCAGGAGGACACCTAAATTGCACGCCCTTTCAACAGGGGACAACACCTCACCCCCTATGACCAACGATGGAATATTCCCTTGGAATCGAGATGCCTGTACCCACAGCCACTCCGTCTTGGTGGGGTTGAGCTGAAGCCTGTTCCTCCCCATCCAGAGCCGCACCACTTCTAGGCAACGGGACATTTGATCTCTCATTTGTTCTACATCGTGGTCTTTTGCTTAAACTTCTGATGCATTACAAAATCTGTGTGGGCCTTATAACTGCACCATAAGTATAAATGTTTTCACCTTTTTCAGGGTCTCCATGGAAAGGAACAAAAAAATTAAGACAAAAAGGCCAGAATCATCAGGAGCAGGGCTAATTCCCAGGTAACAGAACACATAGACTCATAGAACTTTAGAGTCAGAAAGGACCATTAGTCCAACTCTCTGCATTAGTGCAGCCTCTCTGCAAGAGGTGGCTGTCCAGAAATCAAGAATCTACAAATTTCCAAGCTAAACTACCCATTATTATACAGATATTATCAACAAAAACAATTTAATTATATTTAAATGAAATCTAGGTAGTTACAGATCATGCAAATTATTTGCCTGGTTTGTTTTTTAACCACCATTTAATCCAGAATTTGATTAAAATATAATGTTATTATCTTCCTTAAGTGTTTAGCTGGAGAAGTAGGATATAAACTGAATAAAGAAAAACAACAAAATAATTTTCTCTAATGAGAATTTTTCTTCTCTTCCTGAGCTTCATTTGCCTTTATTTTACCCCTGACTAGCTTGGTGTTATTTACCACTCCTCTGTATGATTGTTCATATTAATTCAAAAACAAGAAGCTCCATTATGAATCTGTCCAATGTTACCATTAAGGTTTCAGACTCTGGCCATAACAAAACCCTTATTATGAGCCCTAGGTAAAGGAGAACCTGTATTTATTTTATTTTATTTTATTTATTTATTTTGAGGGGGTGGGTGGCCCTCTGGCCACATTTGAAATTCTGAGGTTATGTTATGGGAACTATGGCTGTTATGGCAGACAGCACTAAGTATCTATGTTTAGGTAGATTCATCAATTTATGAATTCTTAGTATCAGTCATTGGAATCTCTGGATCAAGTTGATCAGCATCAGACTACTTGTTCATTGCCTTTCCATGCCCCCCTCCCTGCCAGAAATGTCAAGAATTGACTGTGCTAAGCTTCCAGGCTGTCACTACTTCCTTGTAAATGCTGCCTTTCATAGGTACTACTTAATTCCAGGCATGACTACACAGTATCAGCCAGTCAGCATTTCTGTCTTCAAAAGTAACATTTTTCAGAGGCAATCCAATCTTTTTTTGGAATATCAGCAACTGTTTAATGTTTAAAAATTGCTGTGGCATCCAGCGATACTTTAAACCTCTTTGGATTTGCCTGAACTTTTTTTTTTTTACTAACTATGCTTTTGATTAAACCACAGATGAAAACAAGGGATTGGGCTTAATTTTGTGTAAAAACAAAGGCCACAATGTTTTCATGGAGGGGAGCTGTATGGTTCTTAAAGCTAGAAAATTGGGAGCTTATCTGAATGGTAGTAGTATCACTTGAGTAGACAGCACTTTGTATTACAAGGATTCACCATCGTCTCTATGGTGATCTATGACTGGAAAACACTGGTTTTCTGATCACAACAGAAAACTGTGAATATGCATCTGAATCAGGGGTGGGTTTTACTTACCTTTACTACGGATTCACAGCAGGGCCGCCTGCATGCACATGCACAGAAGCTTCCTGATGATGTCCAGGTCAGTGGGCGGAGCCTCCCAGTGGTTTTACTACCAGTTCTATAGAACCGGTCTGAACCAGGGGCAACCCACCACTGATCTGAATGGACTCTAATTATCCTCATAGAGGTGCTAGCAATCTGGTGCACCTTGTTGCAACCACCAAATATTCCGGATGCTCTGCAAAACCTGGAAGTTTTGTTTTATTATACACACAAATGTGAGATCACAGGGGCCAGTACTTTAGCTGGTGTTGGCCTTTATATGTATTGAGTTTTTCCCAAGAATTTAGGATATCATGATGTATTGGCATGGTATATGTGTGGATCCAAGCAGTGTGGCTTTTTGTAATTAAAAGATGGAAATTTTGTTGATTTTTTTTAAGTGGCATCTAAGATTTTTTTTGGTATGGCATCCAGGGTGCTGATAACTATTGGGACTCCTGTGATTCAATTATAACATATTATTTCAGCTTTGGTTTTCAGATCTTGATACTTTGTGATATTCTCCAATTTTTTATCTACTATTCTACTATTCCCTGGTAGTAGATAACATCAATTATCAAGTATGATTGGACACATAAGGCATTTTTCTCTAGAGCATAAGCTTTCAGTGTACATACAAACAACAAAGTAATATAATCATAAGATACCAATAGAAGAAGGTAGTAGAAAAGATGACAAGGATAAATGATAATACTGGCACACTGCATGAGTAAATATCCTTAGACATAAGATAGTATTGTGGTAATCGTGATGGCACAAGAGAAAAAGCTGTTTGTGTCTTATTTTTTTACAGGTGAAACTCGAAAAATTAGAATATCGTGCAAAAGTTCATTTATTTCAGTAATGCAACTTAAAAGGTGAAACTAATATATGAGATAGACACATTACATGCAAAGCGAGATAGTTCAAGCCTTGATTTGTCATAATTTTGATGATTATGGCTTACAGCTCATGAAAACCCCAAATTCACAATCTCAGAAAATTAGAATATTACATGAAATCAATAAAACAAGGATTGTACATAGAACAATATCGGACCTCTGAAAAGTATAAGCATGCATATGTACTCAGTACTTGGTTTGGGCCCCTTTTGCATCAATTACTGCCTCAATGCGGCGTGGCATGGATGCTATCAGCCTGTGGCACTGCTGAGGTGTTATGGAAGACCAGGATGCTTAAATAGCGGCCTTCAGCTCTTCTGCACTGTTCGGTCTCGTGTCTCTCATCTTTCTCTTGACAATGCCCCATAGATTCTCTATGGGGTTCAGGTCAGGTGAGTTTGCTGGCCGATCAAGCACAGTAATCCCATGGTCATTGAACCAGGTTTTGGTACTTTTAGCAGTGTGGGCAGGTGCCAAGTCCTGCTGGAAAATGAAGTCAGCATCCCCGTAAAGCTCATCTGCGGAAGGAAGCATGAAGTGCTCCAAAATCTCCTGGTAGATGGCTGTGTTGACCCTGGACTTAATGAAGCACAGTGGACCAACACCAGAAGATGACATGGCTTCCCAAATCAACACAGACTGTGGAAACTTCACACTGGACTTCAAGCATCTTGTAGTGTATGCCTCTCCATTCTTCCTCCAGACTCTGGGTCCTTGGTTTCCAAATGAGATGCAAAAGTTGCTCTCATCAGAAAAGAGAACTTTGGATCACTGAGAAACAGACCAGTTCTTTTTGTCTTTAGCCCAGATAAGATGCTTCTGACGTTGTTCAGGAGTGGCTTGACAAGAGGAATACGACATTTGAAGCCCATGTCCAGGATCCGTCTGTGTGTGGTGGCTCTTGATGCACTGACTCCAGCCTCAGTCCACTCCTTGTGAAAGTCCTCAACACTTTTGAATGGCCTTTTCCTGACAATCCTCTCCAGGTTGCGGTCATCCCTGCTGCTTGTGCACCTTTTTCTTCCACACTTTTCCCTTTCACATAACTTTATATTAATATGTTCTTTGATACAGCACTTTGGGAACATCCAACTTCTTTTGCAATTACCTTTTGAGGCTTTCCCTCCTTATGGAGGGTGTCAATGATGGTTTTCTGCACAACTGTCAGATCAGCAATCTTTCCCATGATTGTGATTCCTACTGAACCAGACTGAGAGGCCATTTAGAGGCTCAGGAACCCTTTGCAGGTGTTAGTGCTTAATTAACTGATTAGAGTGGGACCCTTTGAGCCTAGAATATTGAACCTTTTCACAATATTCTAATTTTCTGAGATTGTGAATTTGGGGTTTTCATGAGCTATAAGCCATAATCATCAAAATTATGACAAATCAAGGCTTGAACTATCTCACTTTTCATGTACTGAGTCTATCTCATATATTAGTTTCACCTTTTAAGTTGCATTACTGAAATAAATTAACTTTTGCACGATATTCTAATTTTTCGAGTTTCACCTGTATAGTTTTACTGCAGTGCCCTACAGTGGCATCTTGAGGGGAGGATATGGAACAGTTTATATCCAGGATATGTGAGCTATCTGTAGATACTTTCTTAGCCCTCTTTCATATCTATGCAGTATATAGGCCCTCAATGGAAGACAAGCTAGTTGAAATTGTTTTTTCTGTAGTCCTATTTGTTGAAATCTCTTGTACCAAACCAGACAGTTATAGAGGTACAAATGGCAGACTTAATAATAATTCCTCTATAGCTCTGAATCAACAGCTCCTGGGACAGTCTGAACTTCTGAGGAAACAGGTAGAACATTCTTTGTTGTTCCTTTTAATGATGATTCTAATGTTAGGTGTTCATTTCAAATCCAAATGAGATTATAGAACCCAGAAACTAGAAATTCTCTATTGTTGATACAATGTTGTCTAATATTGTAAGAGATGGTTGAATAGGAGGGCTCCTCCTAAAATCCCCTTTCATTGCTGCAGTTTAAGTGTGTTCAACTCCAAATTGTTCCAGCTGCACCACAGGGTCAGTTGTACAACCTCCTGTCTGTCTGTAGACTCATCACCATCTCAAATGAGACCAATGATTGTTGTATCATCTGAAAACTTCAGTACTTTAACTGAGGGATTCCTCAAGATGCAGTCATTGGTAGAGATCAGGGGTGTCAAACTCAAGGCCCATGGGCCAGATCCAACCTGCAGGGTGCTTAGATCTGGCCCATGGAGCTGCGCTGGAAACAGTGAAGGACCAGCCCACGGTGCCTCTGCCAGTGAAAATGGGTTTCTGATCTCCATTTTCAGCTGGGACGGCCTCCAGCACGCAGCCCTCCCAAGCTCCATTTTTGCTGGCAGAGGGTTGCAGGAGGCCATCCCAGCTGAAAACAGAGATTGGGAGCCTGTTTTTGCTGGCAGAGCACTTGAGCCACCACAAACATTCCTGACATGAGTGACATCAAGCAGTCCACGCCCACCCTGGCCATGCCCCCCCCCCCATGGTCAAACACAACCCTTATGCGGTCCTCAATGAAATTGAGTTTGATACCCCTGGTATAGAGAGAAAAGAATAATGGAGAGTGCACACAGTCCTTGGGGACACCTATGCTAATTGAATGGATATTTGGTGTGATTTTACCTAACTTCACCTGCTGCTTTCTATTTTTCAGAATGCTTATAATCTACTTACAAATGTGGTCAAGCACAGCTATCTCTTTAGAGTGAAGAATTTCTGGAATGATGGTATTGAATGTTGAGCTGAAGTCTACAAAAAGGACCCTTGCATAGGTCATTGGGGATTCAAGATGCTGCGCCTCATTAACAGCATCATCTGCTGCTCAGTTTGCATGGTAGGCAAATTGTAAGTGGATCTGTGATTTTCAGGTGGGCCAGCACTAACCTTTTAAAGGTTTTCAAAACTGACAGATGCCAGAGCAACTGATCTGACATCTATAGTCCTATATTTTATAGTCTGTAATTGTGTGGTTTATACAATTCTATACAATTCTGTAATTCTATATGTCTCTAGTTCTAGATTCCATGTCTGAAATTTTATATTCTTTGGTCATCTATACTCTGAATAGATGTTTCCAATTTTCTTCTTGAATCAATCCATTTTAGCATTTGGTTTTTTGTGCATGTGCCTAACTATCTCTTGTCCATTCCAGCCCAGAATCACTTGCCTAACCAGGTAAAGATTAAATTAGGTTGAAGTTGCTGAAGGTTTTCTGACAGCCTTGGGCATTTTCCCTGGGCAACTGTGCTTCTTTTCTGATAACACTCTGAATTTTGAGTGGTGGCCAGGACCCTGCATTTTGGTTCAAATTTGTCAATGCTGTGAATTGCCAATGAACTTTCCAGTATTCTGAGGCTTTCTGCTGTGTCACTAGCCACTCTCCATCATTCCACAGTGTGTCTTCTCTTTCATTCAAACTTTTTCCTTCCCTTCCATAGCATATTTGGAATGTTAGGTGTTTTTCTTTCTTTAGTTTTGTCCATTCTGGCTCTCCTTTGTCTCCCTCATTCTTCTCTTCACACCACTTGTACATCCAATGCCCTTTTAACTGGGTGGCTTAACTAATGTCTAAGAAAATATCCTTCATAGTAGTAGGAAAAAATATAAAGAGATACTCCTCCCATTGTCCACCCTTTAGTAGCTAATGGGAAAGAAATATATACTAAAGTTGTAATAGCAAATCATTTCAAGGATGAAAAGCTCAAAGAAAACAGAAGAAGCCAATGTGGTTACACATAAAGCTTAAAGGAAAGACACAAACAGAGGTGGAGAGAGGAAACATATCACCAAAGGACACATTCTGTTAGCCTAGAACTATAGTGGTGGTTTAGAAAGGCTAAAACCTGAATCAGCTGGAGCTGACAAAAGATGCTAAGAAATACAAAGGGGCTTCTTTAGATTTGTTCAAATTAAAAGAATTGGGATACTTTAACTGAGATACTGAGCTCAGTTAAAATGCTGAAGAAAATACAAGTTACTCAATTCCTTATTCCCCAACATGTTCCACCAAGCAATCCAGAAAAGTAGAATATCAGTGTAAAACGAAGCCTAAAAGTAATGAAAACATGGCTAGAAAAATCAGCTCACTATGGCTGTGCATTTCTTCAAAGGAATACTTTGCCTTGATGGTGTTTCAACTGAAGCAGCTCCTTGCAAATCACTCTGTTCCACTTGCTTCCAACACCAAAGCAAAAGAGTCATGTTGCTTCATGTCACTCTGCTTTGGAATCTTTCTCAGTTTTCTCCCACAGAATTTGTACTATGTGAGAAAGGTGAGAAAAGCCTTCTCCTGAAAAATTGTCAAAAGTGCCTTCAGGCTGTGTTACTTGGAGAATGTTGCAGGATTGGCTGCTGTTTAAATATCCTAGTTAGTAAAAAAAGATCTTCACGTTGCTGACTTCACTAAATGTTATGAACAGCCTTGCTGCACAACTGGAACTTCCTAACCTCTTCTTTGTATTACTGAGCAGAAGATAGATGCTATGGGAACATATTGCTCACTTTCTTATTTGTTAAGCTCTGTAGAGAAAGCACTATTTACTTTCTGTATATCCATTGCCAAAGCTTTGGCAAGTGGCTTGAATCACATGAGCAGCCCACTTGCACTTGGAAGAGGCAAGCAGAATTCTTTCTCTTACTCTTGACAAATCATTTCTTGAATATTTTGTCATAAATATCCCTCAATATCACTCACTGAAAGATTCACATCAGAAGTCTTGCAGGCTGCAAAGATCTGGCATATACAGTACAATCTTTCTGTGCATCACAATTATCTTTGAACCTGCATACATTCTGAAATTCTTTCAGTCTTGGTGGTTTTAATGCATGCTGCTAATTCACAGTACTTAGTACTCACTACTGTACAGTCATGGCTAGGAGACAAGGCTGTGAAGAATCATTCAAGATGAACTAAATTGCTTTAGAGGTGGAAACTGGGGCACTCTTTTACTTCACTGAAATGATTTATAACACCTTAAGAGAGATAAGCAAAATAGATCTAAGTTGCTTCACAACTGACTTTGAATGAATTTTATTATTTATTATTTATTTTATTAATTGTACTTTTATACTGCCTTTCTCCCGAGGGACTCAGGACAGTGTACAGCCCATAGTAAAAACAATAGAGACACAAAAGTTAAAAACAATTAAAACAATTCAATGATTAGGCCATATTATTAAAACCCCAAAACTAAAATACCCGTTAAAACTCATCCTTCCATCAGACCAGCTTGATGAAATAGCCGGGTCTTAAGGGCACAACGGAAGGCATGGAGGTTGGGGATCCTTCGTATCTCTGGGGGCAGTTTGTTCAATAGGGCAGGGACCCCCACAGAGAAGGCTCTCTCCCTGGGGGCCACCAGTCAACATAGTTTGACCAATGGCACCCTGAGGAGGCCCTCTCTGTGAGAGTGTACCGGCCGGTGGGAGGCAATCGGTGACAGAAGGCGGTCTTGTAGATATCCAGGTCCTAACCCATGGAGCGCTTTAAAGGTGGTGACCAGCACCTTGAAATGCACCCGGAAGACCACCAGAAGCCAGTGCAGCTCATGCAAAAGAGGTATTACATAGGTGCAATGTATCGCCCCCATAATCATGCGGCCGCATTCTGGACCAGTTGGAGCCTCCGAGTGCTCTTCAAGGGGAGTCCCATGTAGAGAGCATTACAGTAGTCCAGACGGGAAGTGATGAGGGTGTGAGTGACCATGTGCAGGTTGTCCCGGTCCAGAAAGGGACACAACTGGGAGATCAGGCGAACCTGATAGAAGGTCCCCCTGGCCACAGCTATCATATGATCATCTAAAGACAGCCGTGTATCCAGGAGGACACCCAAGTTGCGAACCCTCTCTGAGGGGGCCAAGATCTCATCTCCAATAGCCAGTGATGGCACCAGCTGGCTATACTGGGGTGCTTGGAACCATAGCCACTCAGTCTTGGAGGGGTTGAGTCTGAGCCTGTTTCTCCCCATCCAGATCCGCACGGCATCGGGACATCACGTCAAGGGCATCATTGAGGTGGTCCGGGGTTGAAATGTACAGCTGCATATCGTCAGCTTACTGGTGACACTTCACCCCAAAACCATGGATGATCTCGCCCAGTGGCTTCACATAAATGTTGAACAAGAGGGGCGAGAGGACTGACCCTTGCAGCTCCTCACAAGTGAATTTAACATTTCCAGGGCCAAATAAATTGCATTCTGAGTAACTGAAATAACATGTTAATAGTTTAGCTGAACATTTATTATTATCTTTTAGAAATCCTGGAGAACTGAGGAAGTCCCAGATACTGGAAAAAGGCAAAGGTCCCTATAACAAAAGAAAGTGGGAAAAAAGAATATCAAAGGAATTACAATCTCAGGCGTCATGGTGACATAGTGGTTAAAATGCAGTATTACAGGCTGACTCTGCCCACAACCAGGAGTTTGATCCTCACTGGCTTAGGGTTGACTCAGCCTTCTATCCTTCTGAAGTCAGTAAGATGAGAACTCAAATTTTTGGGTGCAATATGCTAACATTTGTAAACTGCTCAAAGACTGCTGTAATGTACTATGAGATGGTATATCTATTTGACACTGATACCCCTGAAGATTCCAGAATGGATCTTGATGAGATTGATTGGTAAGCGCCGTGCAAACACTATGGAAAAAACAAGATAGTATGGATTTGTCAAAAATAAATCTTGCCTAACTATACTAATTTCAGTGTCTAATTGGATATCAACCATAATAAATTGTAAAATTGCACTCATACAAATACACGAAGTGTTTGACAAAGTATTCCAGGTCATGTGATTGTTATAATAGTTAATTAGGGCTAGACTGCATGACAATCAATTGAATTCATTGCTGGCTATTGATCTTAAAGACTATTTATCAATAGTTCCCCATTAGACTGGAAAGAAATATTGAATTTTGTGTCACAAGGATCACCCATAGGTTTGTATTATTCAACATGTCTGTTAATATCATTGAGGAAGAGAAGGAGGAATGTTTAACAGATCTGCAAAATTGAACAGAATATCTAGATGTCAAAAACCAAATTCCAAATAATACTAACCCATTAGCAAAATTGAGAATAACAATATTAAATTTAATAGAAATAAATGAAAAGTTTTTCCTTTAGGAAACAACAGAACGTACAGATATAGAACATGATGTATCTGACATGGTAATTATATTTAGCAAAAGAAAATAAGGGTAGTACTTGATTAAGTTAAATGGAAAGTCAAAGAAACATCCTGGAAAAAGCAATAGAAAATGACTTCCATATTGTCAGGAAAACAGAATTGTGTGTCTCTAGATAGATGACAAAGTTGAATGTGAGTCAGTAATATAATTATGCACTGCCTCAACAGATATATAGTTTCCATATAATGGAAGTAAGAATACCATTTATCAGACCTCATAATGAATATTATTCAAGTTACTTAAAGGAATTTAGAAGAACTAGAACAACTTCAAAGAAAGGCAGTGAGAAAAACTAGAAATGAAGTTTATGAACGCATACTGAAATAATTGGGGTTATTTTGCTATTGTGTAAGATATTAGGAAGGGTGCATGGTAGACTGAAGGAGGATCTTTAAATATCTGAAGAGATATTACACAGAAGGTCAAGACAAGATATTTTTTAAGAATGTAGAATGTGGTGCAATGGATTATAGTTATAGGGAGACATAATTGAATGTCAACCCACCCAACCCCAACCACATACTCATAATCAGAACAACTTGGCAATAGAACACACATAGAAACACACACCAACACTAAGCAGGGAGTTGCACTTAGAAGTCTTTCCAGCTTTATGGTACTTTGATTCTATTAACCACAAAAAGGAAAGAAAACCCACAATAGTGCTCAAAGGATAGGAGCCTGGTGGAGCCAGGATAGGAGCCTGGTGGAGCAGTGGACTAAAGCGCTGTTAAATAGCACTTAGCTGCCAGCTGCCTGCAATTACTGCAAGTTCGAATCTCACCAGGCTCAAGGTTGACTCAGCCTTCCATCCTTCTGAGGTAGGTAAAATGAGGACCTGGATTATGAGGGCAACAAGATGACTTTGTATAAAAAAGAACACCGCTTGGGGGGGCTGTAAGCCCTACTAAGCAGGTATATACAAAAGTATGAAGGCTATTGCTTAACACATTGTAAGCCGCCCTGAATCTCCAGAGAAGGGCGGCATATAAATCGAACCAAGAAAGAAAGAAAGAAAGAAAGAAAGAAAGAAAGAAAGAAAGAAAGAAAGAAAGAAAGAAAGAAAGAAAGAAAGAAAGAAAGAAAGAAAGAAAGAAAGACACAAGCCACCAAATTGGAATGAATTATTCAATAATCAACACATTCTGCTTACTTTTCAGACCATCCTTTGTTATGGAATTTACATTGTGTAAGACAGATGCTTCTATGTAGATATCATCCAATGAATTTTGTTTTGCTTCCCCCCCCGGGAAGTAAAGAAAGTAGGTGTTTAAATAAGTATAGCATCATATTAATTTGAAGGTCAGATTTTTGCCTTGCTTCTAGCTTTTAATTTGAAGATGTGGCAAATTCGGATGGACTATAAGTTTTCTTGCTTGCTTCCATACCTGCTTACAATGTGTCCTTGGGCATGCATGCATGCACACAGACTCCATTTTGTTTTCCAATGGGATTTGTGACTTGATCTACTATTTTTTCTCAACTGATAATTAGACTTTTCTTTATGTACTCAGCATTGATTCCAACAGCTAATATCAACCATAGTGCAATGAGTAAAAAATCTTCTGTATGAGATGACCAAGCTGAGCTTGAGGGAGGGGTCAAATGCATCATCAGTCATGATTCCCTGTGCATCCACAAGAGATCTAGTCCAGCCAATCTTGACTGCCTTCTTACTTCCTGCTCATTTCCCTTGACTGCTAATAGCTCAGATTCTTGCAGAGATCTTAAGCTTGCAATAAATCTTCATACTTATTTCAACTGCCTGGAATCTCCTGATTTCCCCGGTGCTTGACA
Source organism: Masticophis lateralis (assembly GCA_030761175.1). Taxonomy (NCBI): domain Eukaryota; kingdom Metazoa; phylum Chordata; class Lepidosauria; order Squamata; family Colubridae; genus Masticophis; species Masticophis lateralis. The sequence goes on from JAUDYJ010000001.1 coordinate 36,963,306, forward strand.
TTTTTTTCCTACAATTTCCAAAAAAATACATTCTGCATTTTGTCATACTGAACAAATTCTCAAACCATCACACTTCATCTTCTTCCCTGATCAATACTTCCAATTTTGCAGTAGGCTGTATCTATAAAAAGTGAAGAAAAACTAGCCATTGCTGATTTTTGGCTTAGTAGTGGCAACTCACCTGTCTAATTAGTATTTTAAAATAAAACTGCTATACTGTTGTGATGCTTACATACAGGCATTTTTTCTGGATTCTGTAAATATCATAAGGACCAGGTTCAGGTTAACACTTTATATAATCTTTTCAGGACTAAAGAAATTACTCTTGCATCTAAATGAAATCTGAATCCTTTCAGGGCAGAAGGAAGCAGTATTATTCCTCTCAACACAATCAGGATATATTTATGTATCAAATATAGTTACCGCCTCTCTCATTGAAGTCTCACTCAACTGAAAAAAAGACAGAGATTCAGCCCATGGAATTGCTTAAATGGTCCTAATGGGGAAAGGCAAGAACTAGGAAACTAGGAAAAACTGCAGACTTTCCATAGCCCATTAAAGACATGTACAGTATCTGATCCCATCTACAGTATATTCCACCTATGGCTATTTCCAGTGCTGCATGGTTTTCCTCTAACAATAAAATGACTCTGCTTATATAGACTAAAAATAATCTAATTTCCTTCCTATGACTATAAAATCCTAATATCAATTCAGATTCCTAAATTTTTTCTTTCCATAGTTCAAGACTTTTACAAAAGGTTATTTCTTTTTCTTTCCAAAGCTTGGAAGAGTACAACTCAATGTACTCTTGATACAACTCAATGTTTCTTCAAGATTAGATAAGAGTCTTCAGATTCAGAACTTGAAGAACTTAACCAGAGAAAGCCTCAACTTGCATCACAGGAACTGGCTGAAGAATCAAGATCAGAGGAGGTGCAGGCGAATGCAAAATTAGATAAACCCAGCAATCCAACACAAATCAGAAAAATATAAGAAGGTTCAACATGAATATTTTGTTGCAGGAGGGTCCAGAGGTCAAAATAATCAAGATGATGGTTGCAGTTATGTGACATGATGCATTATGAAAAAGGTGTGAGTTCAGTCAAGTTACAGCTGCCATCTTGACTTTTCTGACCTTCCCTCTGCTTGATTGCATCAAAAATTTCAAATATATAACTAAGTTCAAATCATGTTCTGACACTTTCTGTTCTAAGATGTATTTGCACTTTGGCAACACTGTGATTTAATAAATTTTCCCAGCAGTTCAGGTACATAATAATTACCTTTGAAGGGAAAAATTTATTAGGGATTCATAATGTAATAAAAATGTAATATAATAGAGTATAATGTAAAATGTATAGCAAAACCTTAAATTGTATATAATAGAAAGCAATATGAACCAATCAAATATTTTATGTATTATTAAATGATAATGATTAAATGACAGTGATTTAACTGAATTAGAATTGAAGTTTCAGTTGCTTGTATACTGAAAATATACTAAAGGCTAAGTGAAATATTTTATTTAAGGTCCTAATTTGTAACACTCTGGAATTAAAAATAAAACTTTAAGTAAGTACAGAAGAGAGGTAACTTGATGGACTATTTAGATCAATTTTCTGGGTAGATTGAATCTAGTTCTTCAGGGTAAAACTAAGATTCTTGATACTGTACTAATCCAAGCTTTCAGTCTCTTTGAAGTTGGAGATGCAATTGAAGCAGAAGGAAATGATAAATTGGTTAAGATATGAAATTCATTTTATCATGTTGAAGAAGACAGTCGGAAAAGACATAATTCTGTCCTAACTAAATAAAAAAGGATCACCTTCTCAGTTCAATCTTTTATATCTTAGAATGCTTTGTCTGAAATTTTCTCTTAAAAATAAGTAGCACGTATGCTTCAGCAAATTCATGAAGTTTTAGGATTAGGGTTAGGGTTAAGTGTTAGGATTAGGGTCAAAAACTGTCCATGGTCTGAGAACTGGTCTTTCTGAAAGATTCTCCCCAAATGAATCACAATTTACGTTAAACAAAGCCTGGCAGTATGCCACTACTCAGCAAGGGACACTAAAAAGTCTTCTTCAAAATCCAATAAGAGATAAACCTCTTGGTTGTGAGTGTCTTTATTATCATTATTAAGAAACGGCGCACATATAGACAAAAAAAATCATACAGGTAGAAGAACAACTATAAACAGCAATGTGCTATTGAAGCCAATGGATATAGAAGGGATTAACTGGGAGCCAGTTTATTTATTTGTCCTTCAGTCACACATATGCATGGTCTGAGCTACTTTCTTCTCAGAATTGTCTAGATCCTTGATGGCGAACCTGTAGCATGGGTGCCAGAGATGGCACACAGAGCCTTCTCTGATGGTACGTGCACCATTGCCACAGGCCAGATCTCTGTGACGTTTCTTTTGTGAGCTTCTGTTTCCCTGCAAACAACGAAACAGAAGCTCGTGAAAGAAAACGATCTTACCTCTTGCTGCACTGCCGGTGTTGGGATGCCCCACCTCCTGCCAGTCAGCTGGTCTTCGGATCTCTGCTGTGCATGTGCATGTCTGCACATGTCCGCTTATGCTCCACGCATGTGCATATCCACATGCATGCCTGCACATGCACATGTCTGCACAAATGTGCACACATGTCTTTCAGTTTCGGCATGCATGCACACAGTTTGGGCACTTGGTGTCTAAAAGGTTCACCTTCACTGCCAATTGAAGAGTTTCAAAGCATAGTAGATCCTAACAAAACTCTCCCTCTTCTCTTTGCAAAGTGACCCAAAGTTAATAGTTTTGTTTATAACTGCAAAAGTATCTTGCAGCAATTTTTCTTGTTTCCCATATCTGTCCTTGCTTGACTTTCCCTTCCACATTGGATCTCCTCCATCATGGTCAACCTGATCCTGTCTGCTTCTCCTCTTGGCTCTTAATCAGAAGTGAGCGTCACATACTGTAACCACCGGTTTTCCAAGCACCAGAAATGTGAGCGCGCACATGCGTGCAGCATCACAAAACATGGCAATTCGCTCACGTGTGCCATCTGTACGTGCATGTGGCATCAAACACACAGCGATATAGGACAAAATTGCGCCCGGGCCCACCTGCAGGTTGCAACTACCAGTTTGCCCAAACTGGTTTGAACCGGCAGCAGCCCACTACTGCTCTTAATGCTGTACCTTTTACAGCCAATCCACTGGGTGTTTTCCCCATGGCTGAACCTGTCAATCATTCTCTCTCTTCCACTTCCTGAAATGTTGCCATCAAGACTTGCCAAACTTCACAGCTTGTTGCAGAAGGAGGACCCTCTTCCCCTTGCCACCTGCCCCAGCATATCACAAGAAGGGAAAACAAATTTATGCTTTCTCTTTTACTTTCTTCTTTCTTCTTAAATTGCCTGCCTTCCTTCCTTCCTTCCTTCCTTCCTTCCTTCCTTCCTTCCTTCCTTCCTTCCTTCCTTCCTTCCTTCCTTCCTTCCTTCCTAAAAGTCATTTTGCTTTTAGCAATGAGGACAACACTTCCTGTTCTGAGAGATATTTGTCAAAGCAAAACATAGGTCTTATTCTGAATATTAGTGTCCCCTAACAATACATGTAGATGGAGGTAAACTTATTGATATAGAGCAGAGGTCTTCAAACTTGGCAGCTTTAAGACTTGTGGAGTTCAACTCCCAGAATTCTCCAGCCAGCTATGCTGGGAGTTGAAGTCCACAAGTCTTAAAACTGCCACATTTGAAGAACTCTGAAATAGAGTAAATTAAAATGATTAATTATCTTTAATTAAATAAGTCTGCAGTGGTTTTTTAAGCCAATACTTTATCCACACTTTTTAAATTGATCCACAGAAAGATATGCTTTAGGTTTTTTTTAGCATTTCCCTATAGTAAATCTGGGAAATGCTTAAAAAACCCTAAAGTATATCTTTCTGTAGATCAATTTATAGTAAATCTGGTGACTAGCAACAACAATTGAATTTATATATATGTTGCACAATTTTATGGGTTTTTGGAAAAATTGACTATTGGAGGAGTGACTTAGAGATCAATGAGTTAATATATGAAAAATATGATTGTGGTTTTCTCTAAATAGTATAGCAGAGATGAACTGGTCCAAAATAATAGTATAGTGGCAAAACTGGGCTATGACCCATTTTCCATCACCATTGTTTGATGGGAAACATACTGCTATAATAACAAAATGAGATGAGTGATTTTTAATGGAAAAGTTCAACAAGAGAACGCATGAACTCGTGTTTCTTCTTTTTGAGCATGGTTAAAAATTAATAATATTTGTAATGTGCAGTGTAACATGCCTCACATCCTGATTAAAAATGTTAGATGCTCTTGTTGGCACAAACATAGAAAAGCTGAACAGTCCCTCCAATAAATGAAAACAAAATTGAAAATTTAGTAGGGCTAGACTGAAACTTTGTCATCAAATCAAATTTCTTCTATTACATTTTCTAACTTCCTAGCGGTAACCATTAACGCTGCCATTGATTTTGTGATTGCTTATAATTTTATTTATACCAGCCCCCAACTTCATTTGTGAAAAGATGACAATTCAGAATTTTATATATCACAGTTTCCATGAGATTCTAATATTCCTACTAAGTAGCAATTGTGTTTATTTTCCAAATTCAGAGGTTTCCTCTGTAGCCAAACTCTGATTTCTCTTCTGTGACATTCCTTAGCAACAGGTTCCTCTCTGAGTTAGAAGGTTTAAGCTTCTCTTTGAGGTTTCTCATTCACTAATGAAGGCTTGTGCCATAATTGGCTCAGAGTTAAAGTGAGTCAGAAGGACCTTTCAAAGTGATGGGCTTGCCTGTGAGCCATTTGAGGAGGCCACTGATAGTGACTAGGTCAGCTGCTCAGATTGTAGTCAGGGACAGGTCAGGCAGTGGATTTTACAGAAAGAAAGCTATATGAAGCAAGACTCTAGAAAACAAACTTGGAAAAGGATCTGCTCAAACAGAACAAAGGAAAAGTAAATTGCTGCAGATATGAATAACTGGTTTATTTTGGAGCTGCAGGAACTGAATTCTTCTATTGCTATAGCTCCTACTGATGCAAAGAAGGAGAAATTGGTGAGGGCATCATGTTAAACTGAGCTGTTGCCATATCTGATTCACTAATTGCCAGCTTCAATAAATGAGGGCATGTTACACCAATAACTGGCAATTTGAAAGAGGTTCCCCTGTGATAAACCCACATTTCATGGATTTCAGATTTAATATCAGTTGCTTCAGCGCTCACAGTAGCACTGGCACAGTTAAGCTGAAATGGATTAGGCTGATCTGCTTTTCCCTATTATTTGCTTCCCTCTCCTCCCCCTTCTGCTTGCCAGAAGCATCTCATGAATGAAGAAATGTCACTTTGGATGAACATTCATTGTATTGGAACACCTGATTAGAAAGCAAGGAACAGCTGGGCTATGCAGTTTTCTGTGTCCCTTTGTGGCAAAGGGGGTGGAGTGGGGGGAAGTGGAAAGCTCTTTCTCTGTTCTTCTGTCATCCTTTAGATCTGCAAATTTCTGTTCCTTTTGGGATCTGCTGATGTGACTAATAGGGATGAGATGTAGCACTTTTTTCCCCATTTAGAAAGGATGTTATCAGTCCTTTCAACGTGCACTGCTTCCTAGATAGATTTTTTCAACAACTTTAATTTAAAATTTGGGATTATTGTGAGGTTGAAAATATATAGTATAGTTGGATCACCCTCAGACAAACTAATAGGAACTGGCAATTTTAGGATAAATTTTGTAATTTTAAACTGAGACATGTAATTCTCTTATAATGGTCAGCAACTGTTAGTATAAACAAGTATTGAAAGCTTGACAATGTAGCTAGGATACTAAATCAAAGATCAGAACACTCCCAGAATCATTCAGTCCATTTTGAAGAATCATATAATGCCAGCCTTTTCCCCCAGGGCTACAGTTTCAAAATATGCTGCATTCTCTTAATCTGAGCAATTTAACTATTCTTCTAGATCTCTATCTCTAGATAGAAAATCAATTAAGATGCAACTGGGCAGTTGGACAGATGAATGGTACTTGATTCTTCTAGATGTAGAACTCCCAAATATTTCAGCTTTGGCATCTGATAATATCCTTCTTGTTAAATATATGGAAAGATGGAACACATCAGTACTACTCACTCAATCTCTGTGCATGGAACACATGAGAATGAATTACAATTCAGAGAGACTTATGTATGAATATCTGAATAATTGTTTTGATCTGTTTTCAAGAACCCAGAAAGTAAACAGACTATGCATCATAAGGGTTTAACAAAGAATCCATGAAGAAATGAATAGAATACCTGTAAGACATAAATGTTAATGATAGCTGTTCAACCAATAAATATTTTTCCTCTTTAAGATTTATGAAATGACATTGCTTTTTCTTTCAGCATTAAAAATGTTGGTGACAATGATAAATACCTGTTCCCATTGTTAAAAAGGCAGTCACTGGTAAATGCATGTTATCAGAGTTAGTGTTTGGGGACATTTTATTTTTGGAATTTTGAATGTTCACTATATTATTGGCAAGGGCAGAGTGAAAAACACAGCCAAAGGAGATAGAAATATCTCACTTCATGACAATTACACATAGACTGATAAGCAAAAGACTATTCAATCCAAAGATCAATGATTAATGAAAATATGAACTAAAGTTCTCCTGGAGGAATTGATGCATTGATTATGATTCCCATATTGTGAGAGAACCAATCAATGTTCAAAATATAGCTTCTAATGATCTATCTGTTCTAAGTAGACTCTGGAAACAATATGTATTGATTGATGTTCCTCAAACAAAAATAAAGAGCTACAATCAGTATTTACCTTAATTGGATTATGTCTTAGGTGTTAACATGTTTTCTTATATATCTCATATTATACTGTTTCACAGATGTCAGAGGCACATTTAATAGGATTAAGAGACAACTTTCTTGGTGGTTCTTTTGAAAATCTATACAAAAGGACATTATAAAGTTCCATTGTTATCCAACCACTGGCAGAAAAAAATTAATATATTTTGTTGTGTAAGCTTTAGGTTTTCACTTATTACTTTATTATTTCAATCTTTTTAAGCTGTTAAACTTGAACATTATTTTTGATTAAAAAAAAGCAAGAGTTTAATTAAATCAATGTGTTTTTTTTTAGAATGGTGTAGAGCACAGACACAAATAACCTGCCCCAATGTGAAGATGAAAGGGAGTTTTGGTACTATCCCTATCAAGGATGTACAGTATTTTTAATCCCTTTTCCTTATATTTGGGCTTTCACTATGGGCACTTTTTGAGTTCTTCCATATATACTTATCAGCTTCTCTCTACTCATTATAAGAGCTCCTTTTACCTTAAAATATACTAAGGTCTGCCAACTGCCTGTATCTATAAGAAATCAATCTTCTCCTATTTACTCTTGTCATAACCATCATCTCCTTTCCTAGAGGTTTTTGCAAAGTAGCTGTGCTAGAACCTGTGTAAAAATTATTTTATAGTCCCTGCCCTATAAAGTTTTGCCACATTTATAGCGCTCTTTTGGCTCTCTATCAGCCCATCTTTGACTTTTCATCTGTTTAGAGCCTTGTGATTTCTCTTCTTGGCTACTCCATTTTTTCTTTTCTCCCTGTTACAGGTTCACTTCTCTTAGGGTCTTTTCCGTGGTCTCCTTTACCTCTTCTAGTGTGTCTTCTGCTTTTTGAGCTACTTTCTGCTAATATTTGCTCCTGTCTCTGGGTATTGATCTTGTACCCAAAAATATTCCGCATGAATTTACACATGGAGGAATTGCTGAAGGACCACCTTTTCCAGCATTTCCTCCTTGCTTAAAATATCAGGTCTAAGCCACTTTCTTCCTAGATCTCTTCCTAGATCAAAAAGCAAATCCACATTTTCTTTATTCCTTCCTGAAAGTTGTAAGGATTATTCATGAAATCTTTGCTGGAATGTATAGTGTGTTACTTCATACTTATTTACAAAATAACTTATTTTACTCTTTTGTAGTCTGTTATTTCCTGTGCTGATAAATTGGTATAAGCTCTCTGTTTTTCTAGTTAGGCAAGATGCTAACCTAGCTATTAACTATTGGCCATTTACAAGCTACATCAACTCTCTTTCTCTTAAACATAGTGAAAAATGATTCAGTATCTTTCTTCTCTGTGTCCTTCCTTTTGTTGGAAGAAAAATCTGGTCCGGTTACAAGCCAGGAGAAAGATGATGGAAATAAAATGGAGTCAGGCTCTAGGAAAGAAAGTCTCTGTTTATTTGGTAGCCAGAAACCAGTGATAGAACCATGTTTCTGGGGTTGAGAGTAGGTGGATTTTTATACATTCTTTGAGATTTTGTGATTGAGATGCCTGTTCATGTGTAACAATATGTCTTTTAATATTTTAATGGCTGTTGCCAGATTCCTATGTGGTCATGTAGTTATCATGGCTGGCTCTACAGGCAAGAGGAAAAATATCAGTTTCGGCTCTTTGCTTATTGTGTTGCTTATTTAGGGCTTCTGGCTGCTCTTTGCTTATAAATAGATGGCCCAGTCTTTCTGAATGGATAGAAAATCTCCATTCCTAATGACCAGTTCTTCAAGCTTCTGCCGTTTTCCTATGGCAGGAAGACTGGGGTTGCTTTCTGCCTTTGTTAAGATTTTTCTCCATCTCTCCTTTAGAGGAAATATTCTATCCTGCCTCTTTTTAATATTAAGAATAAAGAATATTTTAATTTAGGGAGGGGGGCCTTCCTACACTTTGGTACCCCAGAAATTGCATTTGGAGTTACTGGTGTTCTCCATCAGGTGACTTGTAGTTTCTGTACTACAAGCTACTTGAACTCCCTTCTTCAGATTTCCAGTTTTTCTTTAAGTGGTGACTTCATTCAGTTTCCTTCCCTAAACTATCTTTCTCCTCTTTTCCAATAGCTTTCCCTAACCCTCTTGTTTAGCCATTATGTTTCTTTCCTCTTCTTGTTGCCTCAGAATCTCCAGTATAATATGCCTCAGGGCTTCAGATAGATCTGCTTTATTTTCAGAGCTGGCCTCTGCCTTCACGGATTCTGGTTCACCATCTTTCTCCATTTCTAGCCACCTTGAGTAAGCTCTAGTATGTGGATAATGCCAGTATGCTCCAAATTGCCCCCAAAGCTCTAATTTTGTCACCCAGTCTCTTTTCCCTCAGGAACAGGATCCCGTTTTTTTCCCCCATGCAAGTCTTTTATTTGCTATATCTGGATATTGTGCCATATTCCACTCCGCTGACAACATTTTTTAGGGTTTTCCTTCATATGCTACAGAATACAGATCAAAAGACTGCATTTGTTTTCCCCTCACACACACGCATACAAAACACCTGTTTTATTGTACAAAATTAAGCTCCTATTCTTTACTTGTAAACCTTGTGCTAATGCTGTGCTTGTTTTTATTTTCCCAACTATCTTATTCTACTCCCTTCTTTACAAATCTATAACTATTTTTATTCTTATTTAATCTATATTTCTATCTCTGTATTTTGGTTCTATGTTCCTAACTCTATATTTGTAGCTTTCTTAATTATTTCTTGGGTCTATAAATCTGTCCTTTTCTTTTAGTTTATGCGGCCAATCTCAGTCCATTTTGCATGTGAAAACTCTTTTCACTCCTCTGTAGATCTGCAAATGGGCTTTTCTCTCTCTCCCACCCAGCATTCACAGTCTATTTTTGAAGCTGGTTTGTGGACTCTGCACCTGAGCTATTACATTCAGTAAGTTGTTTTGGTTGGCAGACTCTGGTTGCGATCTTCCTCTTCATCTCTCAATTTTACCTCTCAGCAGGTCTTGCAACTCCAAGAATTGCAGTTTTATCTCCCTGTCTGAAGACTGCTGCTGAGGTGCTTCTCTTTAGTTTTTTTTCCCCTCAAGTCTCTGCTGTCTTCCTGTCTCAACTCCTTTCTTAACACACCCACACATTTGCTTTTGGTTTCCTTTTATAGAACAAACTCTCTAATTAAAGGACAGGGCTGTTTTAGCCCCCAGGCATCATCAAAATTGTGGATCCCAGGAAGGAAAAATTCCTGCTCACTTTGGATGGCAATTTCATCCACACAATGGCATCAATAAATGATGTTTCTTAGTCCATAGGTTGTTTTGATATATCATTAAAATGGTTAAAATATTTTTAAATAAACTTTATTGGTTTTCAAACATAAAATTTTATATATTTTATGTTTGAAAACCAATAAAGTTTATTTTAAAAAAATAAAATGGTTAAAATATCTATACCAGAAACAAAGTGAAAAATTCACATTTGGATTTTGCCATACTTGCATTAGGCTAATGTATTTCAGGGACCTATTGAAAGCATGACTAATTCTGGATGAAATCTATAGAGTAGAAGAATAGGAATCTCACAATGCTGTGTGATTGCTTAGTTATTTTTCATAAGTTAATAAATGGAAAACTAACATTAGACATAATCAAAGAAAATTCAGCTTGATATATTAACTTTTGTTTATTTCTGCGTTATGTCTAAATTGCTGATTTTTAAAAAGTACATGATCCAATAAGTAATACAAGTCAACATGACTTGAATTCAAAAAGAAAGAGGTGTATTTTGATCTACAACAGGCTATTTTCTGATCCTGATATGAAATGATATATGAAATATATAGATCCAATCAGAGTAGGTTGAATACTTTTTTCAATTTTCCACCATAAAATAAAATTTTAAATCTTTTTAACACCTTGCTAAATCTAACTGCATGTCTCAAGCTATTATTGCATAAGATATCATTAAAGGACTTTTTGGAAAAATGAATTGTTCTAATCCAATACCATACTAATGTTAAAACTCATACTTTCTGGCTTCCTGAGCTTCATTTTCACTGGCAGAGGCTGCAGGAGGCCCTTGTGACACAAGTGACTTTGAGCTGGCCACTCCCACCCTGATCATGTCCACCCGCCACCCCCGCTTGAAGTCAATTACAACCCTGATGCATCCCTCAATAAAATCAAGTTTGACACCCCTGATCTAGAGAGTACATGGATGGCAATGGCTGATCAAAATAATTCATTTTAGTATTTTTGAATATACTGCATGATGGCAAGAAATGTATTTACATTTACAGTCTTCTACATCTGTCAACGCTAATGGGAAAAATGTAAAGAGAAGTAGAAAGGAGGTTATAGTTCCATTACCATATGCAAAAAAAGTGAAGGGTTCTTGTTTATCAGGCTGATAATTGGAACTATTTGTGTAAATATTGGATGTAGCCAAAGAAGGGATTTATGGTTGGAAAAGAACTAAGGTGAACAAGAAATATTTCTGCCTGTCCCACAATTTAGCAAAGAAAGATTTGACTCTTTCTCTTGATGGTTGTTTCAGACTAAGAAAGCAACATCCTCTGTCCTGAGTAATGTGGTTGAGATACATAGCTACTGTTGTACATAGCTTGGTTTAGAAGATATCAAATGTCATATTTTTCTTATTGAACATGCAGAACTTTCAGTCTTAAGAACATATTACTGGATTGCCCATGGACCTTCTAATCTAGTGTACTATGTCCCATAGTAGGCAACTAAGCACATTCAGGGCGGAATCTCACAAACAAAAGATCTTTCATTGTTCTTGTCCCATTTAAGGTATGCTGCCTGTGATTCAGAAGATAATAGATATAGCAGCATCCAATAGTAACCATTGATATTCTGGTTCTGAACCATCTGAATTAGCAGTTATCACACCACTTTGATAGGAGTGAATTCCTCAGGAATGTCTACCTCTCAGGGGCACACCCTGAGAGGTAGACATCTGTATACATCTGTATACCATCAGAATCAAATTTTGTTCCCTATGTTTAGCTCCAATAGTCCCCACATCTAACATTATAAGAGAAGTGAAGAAAACCTTTCTGTTCATGTTCCCCCATTGTGCATTATTTTATTTAACTCTACCATCACCCCTCACCTGCTCTGGGAGGCAGCTGCTTTAGCTTGGATGCCCTTTTCTACACTGCTCTGGGATGTATAAAGTAAAGAATGATATTTTTCTATTAGCATCATCACCAAGCAGACAAGTTGTCCATCTCGCCCCAGCCCTTCTGTTTCATGCAGCTAATCTGGTATCTGTGATTCAATGCATGAGTCATCCAGGAATCTCTTCAAGTAGCTCCTGAATTTAATTTAGCACATTTTGCTCTTCTTGTGCCTTTCAGTTGGGAGATTAGAGAGCTTTGCAAAGCAGGCAGGTGAAAAAAAAAGGTCTGCCTGTTCATCAGTGACTATTCTTCAAGCACCTTCGCAAATAATAATTTAATGCCCCTTTAAAATGGATGTTCAAATATATATCTCCATGGTAATTAATCATTAATGTGGTCACCGTTGTGGTTACCATTGTGATCTCATTGGTCCATGGTTAATACTTTGTTTTTGATAAAATGCTTGAGGAGATGTATATTTTTTCAAGAATATCGAGAGGGAAAAAGCAAGCAACAATGAAAAACAAAAAGCCAGAAGTGGATTTGAACACAGAGAGAAGGCCTACATTTAAATGTAAGCATGTTTTTAATGGTTAATATTTTTGCTTTCATTGATGTTGTTGTGTACCACTTTAAATGATATATCATATGCTGCCATTACCACTACCCCCAAAAAATCAGCACTGTTAGAATATAAGAAGAGTCTTTCTGATCTAGGGCAAAATATAGCTTGTAGCTAGCTCAATAGCCTAAACCAATATTGGTGAACCTTTTCAGCACCTAGTACCGAAACAGGAGTGAATGCACGCGTGTGTGCCAGAAGCTGGAAGAGCAGCCACCTGATGCACATGTGTGCGCCAGGAAGATTATCTTTTGGTTTCTGGAGCACACATGTGCACCAGCCAGCTGGTCTTCGTGTGCCAGAAACCAGAAGACCAGGTGGTCTATGCGCATGTGCACTCCAGAAACCAAAAGATAATCTTCCCAGCGCACACATACGCACCGGACGACTGCTCTTCCAGTCTCTGGCACTCCCACGTAACTGAAGACCAGTGGCAGGTGCGCCGGAACCCAAAAGAGCAACAGGAGATGGCTTGTGTGCCTGGAGAGATGGCTCTGCATGCCACTTCCAGCGCACATGGCATAGATTCACCATCATGGACCTAAACTATAGCCAGTTCCGATACCTATGGAAACTAAAAAGATAGCCATAAAGGCAATAATCATCCATTGTGGTTGCATTCTATTTACCGATGTACAGAAGCACAAAGTTCTTTTAAGATTCATAGGAACCTTCATGATTGGTGAGGAAGCAGTCAGGGCTCTCAAAAGATATGTGAGGCACTTCCGGTTTGGCATTGCGGCAATGCAGATAGGGAAACCCCATCTGGCTAACCATCACTAACAGGTCTGCGGACCTACTCTGTCCTGAAGGGACAGGAGAAAAAAGAGGGACTCCTTCTTGGGTGGCCAAGAGGAACAGGCAAGTTCCTCGGAGGCCGAAGGCAACCCTCTAAATCAGTGGCGGGGGATGGAAGCCATGGCAGCTGCCTCGAGACTGCGATAAATCGGGATAAGCAAAGTGCAGGAGGAAGGAAGAAAGGACGAAGTGCTTCGGAGTCAGATGAGTGACACCAGCTCAGGAGAGAAACAATGCGCTAATGAGGATATTTATAAATAAGACCCCTAGCCTTACTTAGCTGCTGAAGATCTGAGGGGCTTGAAGATTTTTGGGGGAAAAAAGGGGGGAAAGAAGTTTTAAACCCTTTAAGAACTGTATTTCACCACTGATTGATTGGAGGGAATTGCTTATTAACTAAATAAAGCTGGATATTTGAACTTTTTTCTTAAAACTGAAATGAACTTGAAAAGAAAAAAGTGAAACTAAGGATTTAAAAGCCAGACAAAGAGATCAAACGGAATGCTACATAGATGTTTCAAAATGGTGACTGAAACTGTGACTAAGTGAAAGTGCTCATTGTGGAAACTTTTTCCTGAAAAGAACCTATTTGACTTGCTACATATTGTGGATTACTTTGAAAAGAACTATGTTTTTTTGAAGATTCCTATTCTGTCATTTGATGGCTTTATAAAAAAAGAAGAAATACAATGTTTAATAAACTTTTAATTAACTAGCGCAGCAATAAAAGGTGTGGCGCAGGACCAGAAGTGAAGAAGCTGATGTTTTACTGGAAATAGACTTTATAGAATTTTGTAAAGTTTTAAGCGTGGAAATATTGACTTTGAACTGAAATGCACATGAACAGATAAGGAAAAGAAGAAGCAAAATAGATAAATAGGATAGCAATGTTTGGATGTTTAATTGTTTAAATGGTTCAAAATTTAAATGAGCTTTAAATAAAAATAAGAAGTGTTCATGGTAAATGAAGATAGAAATATTATAAAAATAGAAATGGGAAGTCAAGGTGACTAAAAGTGATATGTTCATAAAAACATAATTTGTTGTAACATGCTTTAGTTTTAATTTGATAACAAAGTGGTAGATGATAATTATGATTAATTGTTAATGATTTTAGATGATGTATTAAGATACACAGATGGAAATTATAATTGTGATTATATTTAATATATGTTGGGAATGATTAAGATTAAGAAATAAATGGAAATACACTCTGGAAGAGTACAATTGAGACAGTGGATTAAAAGATAATATGTGGAAAAAAGAAATTTTTAATAAGTTAATAGAATAGAAGTTGGAGTTAATGGAGGAGAATATGCTAAGAAATCAACCAAATAATGAAATGCTGGAAACCAGCCAAATAATAGGTGGAGTTAAGGAGGAGAATGCTGTTATTCAGCCAAAACAAAACATACTGGAAATCAGCCAAAACAATGAAAATGCTGGTAATCAGCCAAATAAAAGGTGGAGCCAAAATATGCTATGCTGGAAGTCAGCTAAATAATAGGTGGAGTAAATGGAGGAGAATGAGGAGAATATACTGAAGAATAATTACTAATAAGGGGTGAAAAAGAAAATGTGGGGTGATAATTAAAATGAAATGGTAAATGTTAAGTTTAAGAACATAACAGGATAGATTGAGTTTAGAAAATGAGAAAAATAGAAAGAAATTTTGATTAATAAATTGAAATTAAAAAAAAAGATATTTATACTATCCCTGTATCTCCAAATAAAATTATTTGTGGCTCAGACCCTGGATAGCCTCATAATCACGGCAGATAATATGGAAGTAGATGGTATAAGAAACTTACCTTCCTTGTTGCATCCACATTTGCTTTTTTTCTTCCATAATGCTTTCTTTTCCCCCTGAAAGGCATGTAGCTACTGGTCTTCATCATTTTCTAATCAAATGATGATAAATTATAATTTAAAGAGAAATAAAACACGTACATAATATTTCAAACATAGTCTTGTCACTTGGTCTTTATGATTATTCCAGATTTAGTTTTATCTGTTTCTTATTAATTCCTAGCGGGAGGAATTTATTATTTTACAACTGCTGATTTTTCTCTCTGAGAGTAATTCTGAGCTGGTTCTTCCTTTATACTCAAGAAATTGCACTAAGTAGGATTCTTTCCTTTATCACAAAACAAAGAGTAAAATATGACATTTCCTTAAAGTGGACTTACTAAAGCTTTCACTGAACTTAGAAAGAACTTATGTTTGATTAATCATTAAATTCTACAGTAAATTGCCAACAGGGCAGTGGTGAAATCCTAATTTTTTTATTACCTGTTCTGTGGGCATGGCTTGGTGGGCGTGGCATGGCTTGGTGGGCATGGCAGGGGAAGTATACTGCAAAATCCCCATTCCCTCCCCAATCTGGGGCCAGCCAGAGGTGGCATTTGCCGGTTCTCTGAACTACTCAAAATTTTTGCTACCAGTTGTCCAGAACCTGTCAGAATCTGCTGGATTTCACCCCTGCAACAAGGTAATTATAATCTTAGCATATCAAGTCAGGAAGCCAACTTTACAATATAGCGAAATGAAATAATAAATGAAATGAGAGGAGAGGAGAGGAGAGGAGAGGAGAGGAGAGGAGAAATATAATATTTTTGAGTTTATGGCTCAATCAATGTCTTATTCCTAGCACATCAATTGGCCATTGTACAATTTTTATGACTTCTATAAATATGATATAGGAAGATATCTTCACTGTGTGAGCAAAGCTCTGCACAACTGAACATATGGGACTTTTCTTCACTTGCTTTTTAAAACATGTGTAGGTTGTAGGAAGAAAAAATATTCCCTACAGGTACATTTATTGCTGTTCAATTGTTTGAAGGGTTGCTGTTTCACTGCTGTTCCTTAAGCAAATGCCAAAAAGAGAGCAGCAAAAATAACAATGAAACACATACGAAGAATCGAGCCACCAATGCTAATTTTTTTTAGTTTATTATTTCAGTTTATGTATATTTCAGTTTTGAAATTATTCTTCTGACAGTCCTTAATAGTCGTGATTTAATAGGCTCAAAGGCCTTAGTTTTCTTCTAAGACTTTGCCAACAAAAATGATTATGCTGCTCTATTTGAATGATCTTGTCCTCTCTCCAGAGAATGAGAATAACAAGGGTGGCAGGAAGAAAGAGGAGCCAGATTGCTTCCTCCACTTTGGCTGTAGAACCCAATAACACTTACATCATGGGCATGTAACATCTGGCAAATTATTCCTAAGGGAATAAGCACTCATCAGAATAAGTTCCCTATTCCTTAGATTCTCTTATGAGAAGGGAATCAACCTTCTATTCAATTAATCAGTGCTTGTTCCATCCAAAGCTCAGGAAGCATCTCAGAGTCTTTTTTACTTTTTCTGGTGATGCAAGATGCCTTTAAGGACTGCTATCTCGGCCATGGTTGTTTGCTACAATAGAAAGAGATCTGCAGCATGTGAATGTTAAGCAGAGACATATTGTTAATGAAATGTTTTCTTGTTGTTTCCTTCTGTTGGTTGGCAAATGTCATGACCATATTATTCAATGTGCATTAAATAAGCTGTCAGTTAAAGTATTTTTTTTGGGGGGGGGGAAATATCTGCTGAGTAATTTATGTTGCTGCAAGCAGATCTTCTTTCTTACTGGGTCTTCTGCATTTCATTCTCTTTGCCTTACTCATTCTAGACTAAGAGACTGTCCTCTTGTCAGCTAATATATGTATCCTGTCAACTTCTATGACACAAGGAACGTAATTTGTATTTTAATTTCAAAGAATATATAGACAACAGATATAAGGCTAGATTACTAGCAGTGTGGGAGGGAAATTACCTCTCAAACTGTGCTACAATCTCTACTGTTCATTAGTGCTTGTTTTTTTAAAAAAATAGATTTGAGTTTTTGACTGTTCAACCAATAGATTTCCAATATTCCTCAGAATGAAAAGGACATACAAAATGAAGCCTAGATGTGGCCTTCAGATATTGCAGGTTGTCCAAATATTCCATTGAAAAAATGGAATATTCCCCTAAACATATACAATCTATTGCATGGTATCACCTGCAAAAGAGTGAAGTTAGTGTTACTATCTGCTCTTGGGGAAAAAGTTGTAACTATCCAGAAACTCTTCCCTTCCCTTTTTTGTCACACATTCATTCACTCACTCACAACTGTAGTCACAAGCTGATCTTCCAGCTGCCTGCAATAACTGAGCCATACTTTTGTGTTTTCAAAGACATGCAGACATCTGGAGGCAGCCTCATTCTACCCAAAAGGACTAAACATTAAAAATATTTACATAGCAACATCACCTTGCATGTTCTAGAAAGGTGGATAGCAATAGACTATTGCTGGGGAAGGTGTATGATATAATAAATCATTGTGTATTGATTTGTTAGATTCTGGAGTGTCTAGTTCTTGGAAAGCAAGCAACCCTTGCCTCACCGAAGCATAGAAAGCCATGATCCAAACAAGTGGCATCTGGGTTTAGGTACTATATGTAGAAATTGTCTAAACGCCTCACAGTTCTAGGGGCCCTCTTTAGGGCTATGGTAGAGCAGTATTGGCAGTACCCCCTGCATTGCCTATTGTGCAGTCTTCAGTCACATATAAAAACATAATAACTGAGCCTCGGTGGTGTAGTGGTTAGAGTGAAGTACTGCAGGCTACTTCTGCAGATCACTGGCTGCCAGCAGTTTGGCAGACCGAATCTCACCAGACTCAAGGTTGATTCAGCCTTCCATCCTTCCGAGGTTGGTAAAACAAGGACCCAGATTTTTTTTTGGGGGGAGGGGCAATATGCTGACTCTGTAAACCACTTAGAGAGGGCTGTAAAACACTATGAAGTGGTATATAAATCTAAGTGCTATTGCTATTGCTATAATGTACTAGACTGCAGTTTTCCTGAGATTGCTTCACTGAGAGAACTTTTGTGACTCCCATGCTCCTCTACATGTAGTCCTTGTAACAATATTTTATTCCACTTAGGTAAAATATTGCACAGTATCCATTTTGATATGTGTGTATACACATATATACATACATACATACATACATACACACACATGTATGCCACATACACATATACATAATCTTGCATATTTTTTAATATATGGAACATTGTCTAATTATAATGGACCAGATTCCTAGAATTTATATTTCACTTTGTGAATCCAGAAGCTTCTTTTACTACTTAACCCTTGTGGCTGATGCTGGAAAAATCCCTAATGTGACTAAAATATTCATAGTGCACAGTGGTACAGTAAATCAAGTTAGTTTCAAATCAGGTCCTGGGATTTCAAGTTAAAGACCCAATTTGTTTCCTTAAATATTTTAGAAATGCACAGATTTTCAGAATTAATTAAACATTCCTGCATCTTTTGTTGAAAACTCAAGTTCTTTATATATTTCTTGGCTTTAAACCTTGGCTTTATACACAATTTATATACAATAGGGAAATGAGAGGAGAGGAAGAGGGAGTGGGAGAGGGAGAGGGAAAGGAAAGATTTCCCTGGACTATTATTTAAGTAAACTCTGACATCATCACTGTTTCAGCTTAGAAGGATAATTTAGGACTGTGTGAAGGCAGAATTTAAATGTCAACCCATCACTTACTTTATTGAAGCATGAAGTAATGTCTGCTTGCATTGCTGAGGGGAAAATTGTCTGATTCATGAGATCAATGGCAGTTCTCCAGTAATGATATATTTTTGAGAAGCTTCAGGTTGAAAGAGAGCAGAAGACTGAGACAAATCTGATGAGGCAAAAAAAAGTGGGGGAAAATTAGACATTTTCTGCTGGCTTGCAAAAACTACCAAGACCACATTAAAACTCTGCATCTTGTATAGAAGGTGGGCAGAGGAGAGAATAATTTAAATCACTCAAAAAAAAATATCTTAATTTCTGGACAGAGTATTATATGAAAATTTTAAGAGGTCTTTGAAAATAAAATTGATGGAATGAGGAATTGAGAAAGAATAGACTTATGCATGAACATGTACATTATTGGACCTATTATTATGAGTGACCTTAGAAGATTTGTGAGTTTCAACTGAACTGATTATCAGTAATTATTACCATTTCTCAAGTATTGCCATGTCCAGAAATTAATTTAGATCAGTACATGAATTGGTTTAAAATATTGTTTTCAGTGTATTGCAGAAGCCACTCAATTCTTATGTCCCATCATAGCCACAGTTTCAGCATCTCATCTCCCCTACAATATTGGAGAGTTTTCCAATACAGGTAGATTATAAAGAGAATTGATGACAAATTCTTTTTTCTTTTTTTTTTGTAAATATTTTTTTATTTTTTTCAAACTTAAACATAAAATATAACTTTCAAGAGCAGAGTCTCAATCTAGTCATAGATGATTACCACGTTTACATTCCTTTAACAAGCTCCATTCACAATTTTCCATTACATCTTTTACAAATAAAAATTCAAAACATAAAAGAACAAGTTTTAACATAAATTCTAACATCTTCATGTAAACAAATCCATTATATCAATACAATTTTAATTTCAAGTTAACTTTCACTCATTTTTATATCTATATATCCTGATTATATCTTGTTCTTCTTTACCTTGTATCTTTTACCATCAGTATCAAAATAATTTTTAACAATATTCTAACCTGACAAATTCTTTATCTTGTCAAAACTTGTTTCAACTATAAATGGAAAAAAACAAAAAATTCTGAACCCATTGGAACAAATTTTTGTGTCGGGATAGAAACAAGTTACATGAATAATAGATGGAGAATTATCTAGCTGAAGGATGCTTTTCTATTGTAAGAACGAATCATTGCACTGTCTTAGTAGTAATATTCTGAATTTGGAGAAAAAATGCCACCATTATATTGTGTTTGTAAGAAAAAGAGGGAGAGAGACAAACATTAAAGCCATTTGATTTACATCGGTATTTAGAGGAAAATCATATTTAAATCTGTATTTAAGCTGATTGATTTAGTCCTAAACCTCTCAATTATGTTTAGATTTTCTATTGTCTTATTTTATTGAATGTTTAATCTCTTTATACACTTCTATGAGACCATGTTCAGGATAATAGGAAGAATATAAATTTCTGAAATATATAAACAAAGCAAATACATTCTTTGCCTTGATTCAGAACAACCAAGTGTGTTCTAAAGGAGATGGAGCATCTGTTGTTTGATTCTGTCATGGTTTATCGAGCTGTAGAAATTATTATGTCACATGCACACTAATTGTATGCTTTTGTGTTGCAGGAATTGAAACCTGAAAGATTCATTTTTCAGTTGCAGAAAATGAAATGAAAATGAAAGTGAAAGAAAATGTTAATAGAGGCAATGGAGAATGCAAAATACTCAGTGTTATATTGCATGCATACAAATTTAAATATTAAGAAACAAACCAGTATGCAAAATATATATAAAGAAACATATGGAAAACTATAAACTTATCTTACTATATGCAAAATGGAGACTGTCAATTGTCCTGCTTCCAGTTATGTATTAAATAATATAATTTAATTGAGGGTGGGGGGAGGATTACTACATCTGAGGATAATAAAATGATGCAGTTGAGGATATAAATTTCAAGCAACATTTATTTCACATTCTTAAGGAGTGGAATGACTTTTTACATTAGAACTACAAAACAAGAACTTTGATTTAAAACACTAACAGCAAAAATAGCAGTCAAGTATAACTGCATACTTTGTTGCACTTTCCTTAAATTGGTGGATATATTAAATAAATTAATTAATGTTTAAGAATTTGGAGTATTTTTCTTAATTATTTTGAAATATAACCAGAACAAAAGTGTGATTTTCTTGAAAAGCCGAACAAGGTCCTGGTTAGTATTTGGATGGAGATCCAGATGCAAGGGCTATAAAGCTGGGAAACTGAACAAGCAAGCAAGCAAACAAATAAAAAATAACCAAAAAACCCAGGGGTGAAATTCAGTAGATTCTGGAGACTTGGTAGCGGAAATTTTGAGTAGTCTGGAGAATCAGCAAACACCACCTCTGGCTGGCCCCAGAGTGGGGTAAGAATGGAGATTTTGCAATATTCTTCCCCTGGAGTGGGGTGGGAATGGAGATTTTGTAATATCCTTCCCCTGCCACGCCCACCAAGCCACATCACACCCACCAAGCCACGCCCACAGAACCTTCAGTAAAAAAAATTGGATTTTACCACTGCAACAAACCATTTCTCTAAGATTATGAATAAAACTACATGAATGAGTTCCTGAAATCATGAGGAGTTAAGCTCAGTTTAAGGGAGGCTTATATTTATTGAGAATATTAATGCTATCTTATACGTACAATAGCCAGAAATATTGATGTGCATATGTAGTGCATGCATAGAAACTCTTTCAGCAAAGCTGTAGGATGAGAAGCTCAGATTGACTTGAACCACCTTCTTGAGGAAAACTTTAATACATTTTTTTCATGAGTTGATTGCATTGCTTCCAGGACGCCAAGCTCCTCACTGAAAGGAAAGCACGACAATCTTGTGCAGACCTCCTATCTGTCAATACCAACATTCATCTCCTTCTTTCATCATTGTCCCCAGCTTGCTTTAATACCAGGGATATTGTCTTGATTGATTTAATGGGAATGGGTCTCCCATTTCATCCAGATAGGGTGTTCTCAACCTAGAAGTCAGGCAAGGCTTTGAAATTCTCTATCAAAATTATGAGAAATCTCAATTAGCAACTACAAAGGAAGATAACTTTCCCTGTAAAAGAAAATGTTGAGGCTTTTAGAGACCTTGAAGAGATTCTGTATTTTCCTAATCTCAAGTGTGACAGTGAGAACACAGTCCAAATAAATCCTTAGAGCAGTATAATCAGGCAGAAGCTGAATACCTCCTTGTCAGCCAGTCAACCAGCTTCAACTTTTCCAGTGCCCAGGATTAAACAAATCCAAGAACAGAGTGCTGAAGTTGTGATATCATGTGATATAAAAATATACATGGCTTCTATTTAACTTGGCGTTCTAAATAATTTCTTTGAAAATGTGAGATGTTCTTTTCCAAATAATTCTATTGGCCTTTGATTTGCAGTTCCACTTTTAGTACTTCCTCTGGCTTGTCAGATAAAGTTTGCTCTTCAACTCCATTCCTTCATTAACATCTTTTGAACATAATATATCCCTAGAATCAAATATTATTACTGACATTGTTGATGTTGTAGCAAACTAATTTCTAGCTCTATTCTTCAAAGATCTCCTTTAATGTTTTCTGTGTTATAATGTTTTATGTTATATTGTATGTTTTAGTATTAACCAACATAAGTATTATTGTTCCTTCTATTAGAATTTTTAATTTAGTTTCTAAAATCATAAGGTTGCTTATCATTGCTATGAGCCAAGATAGCCAAAATAATTCTGGTTCCCATAAGAAGCTATTTATTTT
The DNA here is from genome assembly GCA_030761175.1 of Masticophis lateralis. Lineage (NCBI taxonomy): Eukaryota > Metazoa > Chordata > Lepidosauria > Squamata > Colubridae > Masticophis > Masticophis lateralis. Next base: position 36,986,067 of record JAUDYJ010000001.1, read on the forward strand.
TTTTACAATACAGTTACAGTTAACTGTGAAAGTCAATATTCAAAATTTATTTGGAACCTTAATCCATTTGTAACTTTCTTAGATCAAAATCTTATTTAGCTTTTTACTGTTTATTTCAAATTTATTTATTTAGCATATAGCAATGGTACAATTATGTTTGTACATTGTAGTTATTTGACCGCTGAAGAATGTTAGTCCATTTCATTCACTCTCACATGCTTATCCATGCGAGAGTGAATTAAATGGTGTAACCTGTATCCAGAGTACATCTTAAGGGGTGAACTAGCTCTGCACTATGTGCTCTGCACCAGACAGTCACATGGCATCCTTCAGCATAATCCATGGCATTCTCTCACAACTGATGTTGCCTCACAGTTCGGCATCACATCTGAGCAGGTCCAGCACTGGCAGAGGTCTGACAGTCCAATGAAATTCTGCCACATCTCCCACTGAAGTGGTACCAATTTATCTACTTGCATGTAGAATCCTTTTGAACTGCTAGGTGGGCAGAATCTGAGGCAAGTGACAGGAGCTCACTTTGCCATGCAGTGATAGGATTCCAACCATTGGAGCAGAAATCATTTCCAATGTCTTTAAATCACTGAACCACTGCAACTCTTTATTTCAAATATTTTAAGTTCTTAAGTTTGTAATTAATTTTTATTTTGTTTAGAGATGAAGCTAAATTTACTCTGCATGTCAAACTTGTTGTTTTGAAGGTCTCTAATAGCCTTAAACTGATTAATAGCTAATAGTTTTAGGATTTCCAAAAGTGATTAGAAAGGGAGGGTTGTGAATTAATGTCCTTAAAGGTTATGGAGTGATTACAAGCAGGATGGCTAATCCATCATCTCTCAGCATTCAAATCCATAGAAAACCACTGTCCTGCAGTTTATTCATTAGAAGTGAATAAACTGCAGGACAATGGTTTTCTATGGATTTGAATGCTGAGAGATAATGGATTGGCCATCCTGCTTGTAAGTGGATCACATGTAGGTGATTTCCAGTCCCTCTAAAGAATTGGTCTATCCTTGGTTCTTCAGTTTTGTATTTAGCCCTGTTTCATAAAATCATTTTCAGTCTGCCATTCCTTCCCTGGATGTTTTGGTCTACCAGCCAAGTTATAACTAGCTCTGATTGTCTTTAGCATTTCAAGATCAGCCAAGGTTGGCATATTAAAAGTTTTTGAAGAGCCATTTTGAGTTCACTATATCTCCCCTGTAAATCCAAAAAATGTAGCTTTGTTGATATCCATTATTGCCTTACAACAGTAGTGTCAAACTCATGTCGTCATGGTGGCATCAAGTAACGTATCAGGACTTTCCCCCTCTTCGCTAAACTGGGTGGGGGCAGAACCAGCATGTGACGCATCCAGCCCACGGCCCACGAGTTTGATACCCCTGTCTTAGAATGATTGATGTGAGGGAGGGCAAATATTTCTGAAAGATCTGACATCAGCAGCAACTGGCAAATTTTATTAGGTAACTACATATTCCAACAAAACGTGTTAAAATAGCTAAAAATGCTACTATGAGTGGGAAGAATGGAGTGTTGGCAAATTGAGAACAGGGAATCTGGATGGATTTCAGCATCTGCATCACTTAACAAGTCTACATCAGGCTTATGAGTCAATTTGATTGTATTATGCCTCATATTTTAAGGTAAGACTCGAGTCTTCATATAAGCATTATTATTCCCTCTTGGAAATGTATAAGTAAACAGAACAATAATATAAAATGTGAAGACAGTGAGTTTATTTAACTTTATGTGCACAGGGTAGAATGACCTTGCTATTTCAATCCATTTTTTTTCTAAAAACATTTTTTTTAAAAAAGATAAACATATACGTACACACATATATATCCAATGGTTCTACACTCTACCTTATTAGTTTAGATTTACTCACAGTAACTGAAATCAGGAAATTTTTGGAAAATTTTCCCTATAGTACAGTGATGGTGAACCTTTTAGACACTGAGTGCCAAAACTGTGTGTGCGCACATGCCCAAACAGAAAGGTGTCCGTGTGTGCAAGACATGCATGTGTGAATGCAAAGACATGTGCTTGTGAATGTGCAGAAATGCATGCATGCACAGCAGAGACCCAAAGACCAGCTGGCCAGCGGGAGGTGGAGCATCCCAACATCAGCAGTGCAACAAGAGGTAAGATCGCTTTCTTTCATGAGCTGCTGTTTCGTTGTTTGCAGGGAAACAGAAGTTCGTGAAAGAAATGCCACGGAGATCTGACCTGGGGTGATGGCGCATGTGCCAGCAGAGAGGGTTCTGCATGCCACCTCTGGCACACATGCCATAGGTTTGCCATCACGGCTATAGTATAACAATATATACATATGAGTCACTTGTATAGTATATATGAGCAGATGTGTAATTGTGTGATGTTAGTGCCCATATCAAAAAATCATGGCACCGTCTTGCTTGTTTTGATCCATCATCTGGATACTTCTATATTTAGCCAAAAAATTATATTTGCCTTTTTAACAGCTTAGTCACAGTTTTGTCTTATCTTGTGATAAGGCTCTTTTCATATACTGTATGCTGTTATAATTTTTCTTAATATATCTGTGCATTTCACTTAAATTTTTGAAATGAATAATATTGTCTTTTACTTTTGTCTCCATTAAATTTGATAAATATTTTGATGATAAAATCACTAAATACATAATTAATAAAAAATATTTAAGAGTTATAAGGCCTAGAATTGAATCAGCCAACACCCTACTTGATATCTCCTTTCAGTTTGGTGAGGAACTATTCATGATTTGAATAGTTTCAAATCATGACATATTCAACCTGACTTTGAATATGATTTGTAGGTCAGTTGAGGAACTATTACATATGCAACTTAGCCCATACTTCTTAATCAAAAAGTCAAGGTGTTTTTTATCAAAATCTTAGCTGAAATCAAGATAGTATGTCTACAGCATGGAATAACCATACCAAATCCTCCAAAATGCCTAATGAAAAAAAATTGCCCAATAGCTTTAGCTTTACTCATACTGGAATTTCTGGGGCTATAAAAGGAATGTGCATGCACTTGATACATTCCTGATCTACAACATTCTTGTAATCAGCTACAGATCATGTAGGGAATATTAGTCTGGTAAGATGTGGTCTTCATTTTTAATAATTAGTGTATTCTTTTGAAGGTGTTTACAAATCTATTGGTTTAAGATATGCATTAGAGCCTTCCCAAGCATTATGCTAGATTGATTGTTCTGTGCTGATTATTTTTTATTCCTCCTTGTGAAGAACAGGGAGGTATGAAAACATCTATTACTTCATCCATTCTCCAGGATTATATGAAGATAATAGAGAAAGCTTTATTCACCACATCAGCAAGTTCTCACAGTTTTTTCTATAAATGAGTTTATTCCTACTTGGAAATCTTCATTCTCTACTCATAGTCACAGCCTGTTTATTTATAAAACATTTTCTAAAAATACACTGGGCTAATAGCGATTCACTGGATCTGAACAATCATGCAACAATGGCTTGGATCTACATGTGACTACACTGGCATTCTGCTAGTGCAGAAGG